>JAHBCN010000107.1:309702-351103 GCA_019359885.1 Listronotus oregonensis | reverse complement strand
TTTAATGCTCGACCGACGGTCAGCGCTGACATCGGTCGAACGTAGCTATGTCAACGAAAAGATATGCTACACGTAGGTAGTAGTGTATAAGCTCTGTACTCTAGTTTATCATATTTCATTAATATACCTACGTGAACAATAATTATTAATGTCTAATGTTCCTTCAGATAATAGGTATCTACTCATCACTATCGTACTGAAATCTGATTTTAATATTAAGTTTCTAACATAAAATACAAGAACATAAACAAATACACATATCTTTTGATTCTATTACATATATGCGAACCTACAATTCTTATGAGACGATTCAAATTTTGGGACAAAAGGTGTTTCAATGATATATTTTATCACTCAAGGGTTTTTTGAGCTTAAATGCAGTTTTGTCTCTAGAACACAGCTGGCAAAACTGCTTGCCAACCTAATAGACCAAATTAAATGATTTTGCCACCCAAATTCGAAGAGATGGGTTTCAACATTTACTGGGAAAAAAGGAATCCATTAAAATATAAGGGGGAAGCGGGTCCCCCCTGCCCGGGCAAAAGACATCTCCGAAATTGCAAATTCTTTCAAAAATATAGTAAATGAAATAATGTAAAATAACGTAAAAATTACTCCCCGGGTGTTTTCAAGGGCGTGATTTAAACCCCTCAAACACCTTTACGATCCCCAGGGGTGGCTCCCATCATCCCTTAACTATAGATCGCGAGAACCGGGTAAAAGCTATTTTTGGGGGTTTTAGGGGGCCTACCCCGGGTTGAAAAACCCCCACGAACGACGGGGTGGCTCGGGGGGGGTGGGTTTTGGCCAAAATCATCCCTTAACGATAGGCCCAAAAATCCAGCCCAAAGCTACTACTTGGGGGTTTTGGGGGCGCTGATTCGGAATCCGCCATTGGAACAACCCTACGACCGACGGAGGGGTTTTTGGCCAAACATCCATTAACCATAGGTCGCGAGAATCCGGTTCGTAAAACCCCCGGGGTTTTCTTGAAACCCCCCCAAAACAACCCTACGACCGACGGGGGTAGATTTTGTAAAATCACCCTTTGGTCCAAAAATCCGGGGAAAGCACTTCTCGGGGAATTCGGGTTGATTCGAAATCCACCATTGGAAAAACCTCGCCGACCGAGGTGGTTCTGCGGGGGGGGTTTTTTGGCCAAAATCCACCCCCGCAGAGCCACCCCTGTCTCGTAGGGTTTTTCCAACGGCGGATTTCGTGGGGTTTTCGGGAAATTTGGAATCAGCGCGGTCGAAAACCTCAGGGAGTAACTCTGGCCCGGGTTCTCGCGTCCTTTCATGCAGGGGTTTTTCCCAATTTTTGGGCCCAAAAACCCCCGGGGACCACCCCTGGGATGTAGGAGTGTTTCGAGGTCAAATTGAAATCAGCGCCCTAAACCCCCGGGAAAGGGAATTTTAGTTATTTTACATTATTTTATTTACTTAGTATTTTTTTTGAAAGAATTTGCTTTTCGGGGATGTTCTTTATGCACCCAGAGACATTTTGGGTGACCAGCCCCCTCTTTTATGTACAATGGATTCCTGGTGTTTCCCCGAGTAAGATATCGAAAACCGCACCCCGATCCGATTTGGGCCCAAAATCGATTTTTTTTTGCCAAAATTGCTGTAATTTCCTGGTCTATAATTCAAATATACAAATTTATTTTTGGTTACATAAAAGGGGTTAAGCGGCCCCCAAAATTAGTTAGTCCTTTTTAAAGATTTATTGAGGCACTGGGAACAATTCACGGGTTTTACATATTTAAAGTTTAAAAATTTATACTTAATTTATCGTATAGTGTCAGTAAGATATACGAAACGATACTCTAAAATTATTTAATATTTAAACTTCCCGATTTAAATATTAAAAACCCATTATGTTTACCATATGACATATTTATAGTGGTAGATCTGTGAAAAAAGCATTTACTGTGGACTTTCCCCAATGAATCGCGATTTTTTTTCGGTCTTCTATCAACTGTTTCAGACAGGCAAAAAAAAATTTACCTCGAACTATACGAGCATGCAACACCAATCTTTTTTATTTGAGCAAGTAAAAAAAAAAAGCTACCATAACCCTTCCCCTTTTCACCTGCCTTGTCCCTGCAGGGGTTGCAGGATAAAATTATGGCATTGCTAGCGCACTAAAAACTAATATCGGTTGCATTACCTTTAGCGGTAAATTTTTTTGTTTGTTTGTTTGTTCCGTTTTTTGGCTTTACTTCCCGGAAATCGTTTGCCAGCTCTCCCCTTTCTAGAAAACGTTGGGGCAACGTGAGCTTTCCCAGGCTTCGTCAGTGGAATTTCTGGATTTCGGGCTGAAACCCCGAAATTCCGAAATTTTACAAAAATTAAAATTTTCCAAAAATTTTCTTATCTTGCAAGGCACAAAAGGAAGTCCGACCAGAAACTGCTACCGGTATCACGCATAACCGTTTCTGTCAGTACTGCTCCTTCCTCCTGAGCGCACAACCATCTTCCGCCATTAGGATAATTCCTCGTGCGTGGGGCTCTCAGAAAAAACAAGTATAGGAATCTTCGTTTACGGGCTTAGCTCCAGAAGAAGGACTCCATCGTTTGGCGAGTTTCTCCCCATCCCCGATGGTAAAGCTGTTGATACAGCGCCTTTTAGCCGCCTTCCCGGAAAAAAAAACTATGTAGTTTTTTTATCGCGGACTTCACTGATCGGAGGGCAAACAGGAACGTCCTAAATTTTAAATAGCGGATTAAGCTGCGATCCGACTTCAGTACTGGTACGTTAGGGTCCGTATCCATTTGGCGTGGCTGTCTTGCGCGACGAGTTCTTATTTGCCGCGGGAAAATTTTATACCAACCCGATGTGCGTGGAATGGCGACTACCTGGTCGAACCCGGTTTGGGACGCCGGAGCGGTCGCCGCGGGCTGCAGCCTCGCTAAATGAATACAGACCTTTAGCAAATGCCTTTAAAATACTTGCAAACGCACAAGGTAAGTAAAAAAACAAATTTTTAAAGTTCAAAAAAATTTTTAAAAAAGGTTGGCTAAAAAACATTTTTCAGGTTAAAACCGTTAAAATCTTTTTAAATGGCAACTTTGGCCGTAAATTAAGACTAAATACTAAATTCTGAAGCGTATTTCATAGTAAATACCAGTGAATAGGCAAGGGGAATAAACTTTAAAAAGGAGTGCTCGTCCCCTTTAAGCCCATATACACCAATTTAAAGTCAATTCGGTATTTGTGACGTAATCCGTTTGCCTGTTTGTTTTGTTTCAAGTGATAAAAGTCTTAATTTTTTTTAAAAAATTAAATTCAATTTAATAAAGTTCATATCAAAAATTATTTAAAAGTTGAATATTTAAAAAATTAATAAAATTAAAAATCTACTAGAGGTGTAAAAGTAACGAAAAAAGCGTACCCCCATTTTTCGTTATATAACCATTTTTACTCGTTATATCGTTCGTTACGTTACTCGTTACTTCAATACCTCATAACATGCTGTTATGTTAGAGCAACAACAGGTATTGCATACGCGTACAGTATGACGTCGCGGCGTAACATTCTAATTTTAAAAAATACTTATACAAAACCAAGCTGCAAAAGGGATGTTTTCATTTTCCGATTTTGAACCAGAAATTTTTTTAAGTTTTTTAAATTTTTGTTCGTTTAATCATAGGCGTGCGCAGGAAAGGCTTTTTGGGTCCCGAGATAATAATAATAATAATAATAATAATAATAATAATAATAATAATAAAAAACACCGTCCCCAAGCACACTGTGGCAAAACGACATCATTGCAACTCAAAAAAGGGGATGTCCAAAGGTGCAATGGGTTAAGGGGCAGCTTATTATCGACTCTGTCGTCTAAAACCGGCCCCCTGGTCGTAGAAACCTTTTCGCTGCCTACGAGACTACAAGAAGGCCTTCGATTCAGTAATGGTGGCTTGCGGCAAACTGAGGATATATAAGGTCATAATTATATTGTGCCTTTTTTTAGAAAACATCATGTTAACGTAAAAAAAAAAACCCAACTGAAATTTTCCCCAGCGACAACATCGAAACGGGAAAATTATTCCAATACAAGGGGGAAATATTTCAAGGTGATTCATTAAGCCCATTGTGGTTCTCCCTTTTTAAACCCCCCTCTCCCCCCTCTTAACTCAACTAAGTATGGCTTTAGCTTTGGGGAACAACAACGAAGATGAAAAAAAGGTTTTGAATCATCTGCTGTATATGGATGACCTTAAACTGATGGGAGCTACGAAAAATCAGCTTGAGCAAATGCTCAAAATCTCGAGGAGTTCTCCGGGGAAAAAGGGGACCCCGGTTCGGACTTGACAAATGCCGCGCCCAAAAACATAGTTGGGGGGAAGATACAACCGGGTCGGAAATGCAAGACGGTCAGAACATCGCGGCAAGGGGGGCCGAAAGACCTATAAGTACCGGGAATGAAACAGGCGCAAAGAATCGACCAGCGAACAATGAAGGACGAACTAACAAACGAGTTTATCAGAAGGGTAAGAAAGGTGTAAAAATAATCTAAATAGCAAAATTTTTTAAGGCGCCCATACGCATTCCCCTCACTTACTCATTTGAATTGGGGAATGGAGTAAAACTGACATCGATAAGCTACGAAAAAATTAAAAATTTTACAAAGGCCACAAACATCACCCTCGTAGTGCAACTGAACGAAAACCCCTTAAGATATCTAGGCGGAAGAGGATTGGTGGAAAAGGTGCAAAATTTGACCAACAAATACTAAATTTTCGTAGTTATTTCCATAGCCCCCCGGGTTCTTCCCCGATACCCAAAACAATATGGGGAGCTGACGATTCAACACCGTTGCGACTGATGGATCGTGGAAAAACCAGACACCATCAAACAGACCCCGGAAAAAAGGAAACCCCGGGTTTGGGAAACCCTTTTTGGACGCCCCCAAAGAGGTCACCCAGGAAAATGTCGACAAGTTCGCGTCAACTACTGGCTGACTTCGGGGGGGAAATTTCCCAACTGAAGGCTTCTTTTTTTGGGTATCAGGACCAGGTTATTCCAACGAAAAAAAATCTAAAACATATCGTTAGAACCCGTCTATAAAAACGATCGTGCAGATATGGATGTCAAAAAAACGGAGACAATCCAGCATATAACGGGGGGTTGCCAACATTTGCAGCATCAGAGTATAAGGAAAACACGATTCAGCAGCCAAGATACTCCATCAACAATTGGCAGAGAAGCTTTTAAACTTTTACAGACTGCAAAATTGCCTTTTTTCCCCAATATACTCCTGAACCTATTCTCGAAAAAAGAATTTAAGTTGTAATTTTGGGTAGAACTGTACTTACAACCAAATGTTGCTCACAATAGACCGGGAATTTTTTTTGGTGGATAAAGTTGGAAGGCCCCTGATCGATGTCGCCCGAACAACAACAACTTACGGGGGGAAAAACAATGAAAAAAAATTCCAAGTACAGAAACCTAGAAAAAAAAAATAAAAAAGGGGAATGAATAACGTCCCCAAAGATCCCCATTATTTTATCAACCACTGGCATTATACCAAAGACTCTTTTTAAAACATCAAGGGACTAGGTCTCGGTGAACATCTGTTAAGGCTATGCAAAAAAGGAGGTACTTGGGACCGCTCGGGGTGTCCGGAAATTTGGGGGAATCGGGGGAACATAACGTCACCTAGAGCCCGACAACACGGAAAGGGTTCCCACAGAGCTCAATCCTTTTGATATCTGAAGATGTCTGGGATAGTGAATGTTCCCCCAAATTTTAAAGCCGTGTGGCTTGAAATCTAATAATAATAATAATACTAATAATGAAGTGAATAAAACTGGATACGATACATTTCATACATTTGAATTTAAGGGGTTTTAATTTTTAAATCGGCCTTTTTTAAATAATAATTTTTTTATTTTAATTACAGTAATCTTTTTCAGACTAGTGGGGTCCCCAAGGCACCCACGGTGCCAATATAGATTTAATAGGGGAAAATGTGGGGAATACAAGTCAGTGAACTCTTGGGGGAAATCTACTAAATTTGCAATGGAAATGAACATGGGGGAACGAAATGCATTCATGTAACGTTTCGTTACTCGGTACTAAAAAGGGGGACCCGTTACTCAGTACCGAATACATACGGTTTTTCTACAGCTTTAAAACCCCACCTTCCGGGCAAAATGGGCAAACGGATGACGTAAATAGTAAAAATCGAGACTCCTTGTTAAGTTTACCCCCTTTTGGGAATAGGTACCAGTGAAGTAGCAAAAGATTACAAGATGAAAAAAAAAAACATCAAAAAAAACACACATTTTTGGGGACGTCTAGTAAGTAAGTCCTTTGATGTAACGAAACATAAATTTTTATTTTTTAATTGCAAAAACTACTTTTCTACAAACTTTGACCCCAGAAACAAAACTACATTTAAATAAAAAAAACCCTTTTAAAAAATTAGGTTAGCAAGCCTAAATTTATTGGCATTTTTTTAAAATTTTTTCTTTTAGGCACCCAAAATCATAATCAATTATAAACGGTTTAAATAATTAGTTCCTAATTTAAAGTCATAGTCATCAATCAAATAATAGAAAATACAAGAATATCGACAAACGCACATTTTTTTTGATTTTAAAATTTTCTTTGTACTCGTCATTTTTATAATTTTTTTTTAGTTTAATCAATTTTTTTTTTTTTGTTTGTTTTTGGCTTCAAACTCCTCCCCCCCTTTTTTGGCCTATTTAAAAAAAAACCTAATATTTGATTATTATTTAACAGCCCCCCTGCGGTTTAATTTTCCCCTTTATCTGCTAAACATGACGGGAAAAAATGCCCCAACCCAATTTAAAAATAATAAAATGAATTTTCGATAACAATTCTTTCTTTCCACTTTTTTGCTTTCAGCGCCATTCGCCAACTTTCTCTCCAGTCACACGAAAAAATTTGGAACGTTTTTTCCCAGGCCCGTGGGAAAAAAAAATCTGAATGTCAGGCTCGGAGCACCGCGATATTCCGATTTTTCTTAATCTTTATTATCAATGAAAGGCACAATCAATGGCGATTAACCGACCAAGGTACTGCGTACAACCGGCTTGCTGTCAGTCTGACGTCCTACGCTGCCCGCACAAGAAATTTTTCCCCCCGGGGAAAAAACCTCGTGCACACAAAAAAGTAAAAACATCGGGGGGGTAGGCCTTAACCACCCCGTTTTCCCCCCGGAAAAGGGGCCCTTTTAAGCCGCGAGTTTTCCCCTTTTATTTTTTTGAGCAAAAAAAACTCTTTTTTCCCACCACTGCGGTTTTTCCATAAAAACCCAAAATTTTTAAACGCGTGCCGTACTGGGGAAAAAAGTCAAAACGGAACTCCTCTGATAACATCTATTCATGGGCCACGCCAGGCGGCTCAACCAGAATACAGTAGTGGATACAGAAGTATTCGGGGAAGGAGAAATCGAGTCTTTTAATATTGAATACAAAAAAAAATTGTCAAGTTTTTGTGTCGTGACACTTTTTTTTAAATTTTTTTTTAAGTTTAATTTTGGGTTTTACAACTATTGGACTCAAACGATGCTATTTGTATTTTGGGTACTAGTCTGTGGCTATTATATAATAAAAAATTTTTTTTTTTTCAGCGTACGTTTCTATTCATTCATGGTACTTCTTTATACTGAGAAAAAATTAAAAGGACTTATTACATTTAAAAATTAATAACTTAAGACTGTTATGAGTTATGACTAAGTCCACTAAGTATTAATACTAGGGTTTTCTATTTTCGGGCTCGGGATCCCGTTGTGAAATCCTTGGATTAAAAACCAAATCCCGGAATCCCGGGATCCCGGTATCCCAAGATTTTGGAATTAACCCGAATAATATTTTTATTCAAAAATGTAACATTAGCAATAGCAAATAAAAATGCCCGGATACGAAAAAGAATATTAAAAACCACAAAATAAAAAAAAAACATGTTTATACGGTTAAGTATTATAGGACAGGTAAGTAAAAAATCACGCCACACTTAAAACTTTTTAAAAAAGCAAAAACAAAATAGTTTTTACGTTTTGCTTTGTAAAAAAAAAATAGGCCCAAAAAAACCCAATTTTTTTTCTTTTTTATTTTGAGACAGCCCACGAAGACGGAACCAAGTACCAACGTATTGTGGGTGTCTTAAAGTGGTGTAAAAAAGGGGTTTTTTTACAAGGGCCTTAAACATTTAAAGATTTGAAGAAAGGGGGGGGGGAAAAATCTAGGGTTACAGGGGTTCATAGTCAGGACACCCTAGGGATAAAGGAACAAACAAAGTGGAAAGTACGAGGCCTTTTTAAATTGAATTTTTTTAAACATGCATAAAAAAAAGCCCCCGGGTTTCTTGGGGGGGAGCTGCCAGTGAAGGAATTATGGTGGGGCCCAATCCTTTTAGCAGAAGGCGTAAAAATACCTATAATATAGCAACACTTTCACTACAGTACGTATCAAAATCATTAATAAGACGAACAGCCCTTTTTTATATAAAATAAGAGTTGTAAGAGTTATAGGAAATGTCATTTACCAGACATGAGAAAAATATTCCGGTCTAATCTTAGATATTATACGGAGTATACAGATTAGAAGGTGAGAAATGTTTGATTTTAAATGTGACTGTCGCAGAAAAGGCTCTTTTAGCTTCCACACTTGTATGTGGTACTGTCAGTAGATATTTTTAATAACACTGATGCTCATTAAGTGATATTTCTTTTTTAATTACATTAATAGTGTTAAGACGTATAAAGATTCAAGACATATATTTTACACGAGAACCACCGATAACAGATTTAAAATTTACTGAGTGAATAAAATCGGGATTTTTGAAATTGTCATACCCCAATCCCGAGATTTTCGGGTCTAAAAACAAGCCGTGATCCCGGGATTTCGGGATCCTGGGATCCTAGACCTTAAATCCTAATTGGTACAATTTATAATTTAGGAGTAAAAGACTGATTAGATAAAGAAGCCAATATTTTATTAATTAAACATTTTCCCAAGATCCCCAAATAAATATTATGGCAGGTGCAGATACTGTCAACGAGTGAGCTTCGGTGTACTGCACAGTAGGCTAGTCTTTCCGAGAAATAAAATTCAGATCATGCATAGGTTTACCACAACAAATAAAGTAAATTATTTTCTTTTTGTGTCACAAATGTTTAAACGTATGGTTAACGGCAAATCTCTTTCTGGGATATAAGTATCTACTTCTTAAAATGTGTCAAACAACTGGTTTAAAACAAACTAAAAATGAAATTAATAATTTAAATAATTAGTTTTAGTTATTTAAAACTTATCTATTTTTTTTTAATTATTTGCTTTAAAACTTTCTTATGGCGAATTAAATATAATATATTTAAAACATTAAAAATATAAAACTCACGTAAAAAAATAAAGCTAAAAACATTAATTATCCGTTTTTAGCAGGCTAATTTTGAAGATTATTTCTGATTAATTACCCTAAATTATTATTCGATGCTTCGTATAATGTTATTTATGGGTTATTTCTAACCAAGGAGCGACTCGCTCGAGAACCATAGGTGTGTGGCAACCCTATATTAGTAATCTCGGAACCCATAAATGCCCGTCTCAGACTCGCTCTACTGTACATAAGGGGGCCTACTAAAGGCCACCAGAAATTTAGCTGGAATCATAATATTTCACATTTATATTTCAGCAATAGAAACATCCGAGGCTGGGTTGTAAGAATTGTAATTGATAATTTATATTTAATTTATCGCATAGTGTTGGTAAGATAAACTAGAGGTATTGATGATTGGAGACGAAATAGTTAATGCTTTTCTATTTTAGAAACTGTATAAACACCTGAGTTAAATAAAAATGATATTTCGTTATAAAAAGTAACTACGAAGATGAAATTTCGAATTTTTGTTTGTCGAAACAGAGTGTAATTGTTAAAAAAACACATCGTGTTTTAATTCTGTTCAAGAAATAATTATAAAATGAATGTATAATCCTGTTGATGGACTACCTCAATTTTTAATTTCAAACTTCACATATTAAAACCCAGATTAGACTGTACCATCAGGCGCGTGCTGGCCCACCGGGATACCGGGAGCTTCCCGGTGGGCTCTTGTTAGGTTGCTTCAAAGGGCCCTCCTAAGCCTTAAAGCCTACGACACGGCTAAACAATAAATTAGAAGCAATAGTCAATCCCGTCACTGTTTAACTGGCCCGCACTTAACTTGACAACACCCACGCGTAATAATTTTTATCTGTTTTTTTTTTAACTTTATATTTGTTTAAACTGTGTTGTGTAGTGTTGACATGTACGTATTTGTTATCTAGTAGGCTTAAATAAATTTGTTTAAAAGTTTTCCTATTCACAAGGCAAGTAAAAAGAACATTAAGTCATAGATTCTTAATTTTTATAACTTACTCGTAAAGTTTAAGGGAAAAATTCTTTTGTCTTAAACAAGTTGTAAGAAGATCTACAAAACAATTGCCATTCGGTTAGGGAAACTCCGATCACGGCTAAATGCGCTTTTCACAAATCTACCGCTATAGGTTGGTATGGTAAAGCTTAATGGCTTTAAAATATTTAAACTACTTACTGTAATTTAAATAATTCTAAAGTATCATATATATCTTACTGACGCTATGCGATAAATTAGGTATAAATTCGCAAACGAAATTCATAGTGAACAGGTACCAAAATAACAATTTGACATACATCTCATATCAAATTTTTGGAGGCCGGTATTGGGCCCTTTGATGTAACCGAAAATAAATTTGTAGTTTTGTATTAGCTTGGCAAGAAGTTTTGCGAACTCTGCTCTGGAGTCAAAGCTGCATTTAGGCCGGTTTCACACGTTGATACCAACGCTGGTCCCAATGTTGGTCGGTTAATTAGAGGTCTGTTTGTTATCCAGAAATAGAGTACTCTATTTTACACTTTTTTGTCAATAAACCGTTTGTTATCGTCAGTGTAATTTAGGATTAGGTGTTTGGTATGAATTTTGGTGTAAATTAGTTTTCACTTAATTACGCTAACTCTCGAAGTAGTGAAGTTGTTTGCTTATAATCATAAGCATAAAGCCATTTTTAATTTCTGAAATAAGTCTTAAACGCGTTTTTTTATAAAAATCAAATCGGAACTTATTTAAGCCGGAGTCTCATGCGTCCGATTTTCGACCATCCGACGTACGAAAATTTTTAAAAAGTTTTGTCGGAAAACTTGCTGGATCCGAATATCCAGTCAAAAGAAAAGAAAATAAGAGCATTTTAAAGGTCAACCTGTGAAACTGCAATGAAAAAAAGAGGAAATAATAACCTAACGGAACTAAAATATTATTTAACGGAAGAAGAGAAAGTGGTTGTTGAGTATGAGGTAAATTCAGGTTAAGGTTAAAATTTTTTTAAGATTTTAAATTATAACTGTTTATTTTAAAACTCAATATAAATTGAAATTACCCCAACAAAGTAAATCAAGTAAAGGTTAGAAGACCAGAAAGAAACGTCCGACATTGTACAAAATTAAAATTAATTTAACTTTATCCGACGTCGGATAAAATGTTAAAATATTCGGATGAAAAATGGCGCCAAAATGTTCTGACCAATCAAAATACTTTCGGATGATCGGACCGTCGGAAATCGGACGCATGAGACTCCGGCTTTGCACTTAGCTCCACTTTTTAGTCCTACACTCACCTATTCTGCCCTAATCTAAACTTGATAACAAACAGACCTTAGGTTACACGTTGGCTACTCTACTAGTTCTGTCGCGTCATAGTCAATGCGCAAGGAAGTTTAAAGGTGTATGGAAGCCCAATACTGTAGAACAAAATTGTCCAGGCGTGCAGGGCAGCGGGAATAGGGGTTGGCCCCGCGGAATTTGCGCAATGAATAGTAGGTCAGGGCCGATTTCCATAATTCTTTGTTACTATCTATAAAATTGATATCATCAAATGTCAAATTCCAACATTCACTGTTTTTTTTATTTTTTGCACAAAATTGTTGGTTATTAAAGGATATTACTATAGAATATTTAAAATTATTGTGTAATATTGGATTTTATATCATCTGATATAATATGGAAAGAATAGATGGCGCCACTTTACTGCCTTCTATTTAAATGGTCGATATTTTTGGAAGTTTTGTATTTTTACCAAAAATCTTTTGTAAATAAATAAAAACACGATTTTTTAAAATAAATTTCAAACATTGTATGATAGTATTATGTACTTATCACCAATTTTGTGATAAAAGAAGGGCAAGATAGTGTAAATGAGTTTAATCTAATCCTAAGATTCTGGTTGTACATTAAAAAGTGAAAATTTTTGGTACCTGAGTATCCATTGTAACAGTATCCGTTAAATATTATGTGTGTACAGTATGTCGAGCTTAAAAACTTGATAATGCAAGATTAAGAAACCAAAAATCTAATTTATTTTTAAACAAATGGTATTGCCAATTACCAAAGAAATACAGAAAAGGCAAAAAGGAACTTTAACATGAAATTGTATTTCCTTTCATTCAATTAGAGGGACCTGTATATATTAAAATTTGCCTGGTCTGCCCAGTAGAGTGTACTAAATTATTAAATGAAATAAAAGTACCTAAATGTAAACCTTATTTCTTTTTAATAATCCACAGAAATACACAAACATTGTGGAAATCATCTAAAAGATAGTTAAGATTGCCTTACTTTTCTCACTAATATTTCCTATGAAATTTTCATTTTCTATTATTCATAATTGATATATTATTATTTATTCGGTTACCTAACGTTACGTCTTATAAGAAGCACCTAATTTAAATATAAGAAATACTTACCTAAAGTTAAAAAGACGGGTATGTTACCCTTGGATTTGCAAGACAAAACCATACAACCTCTAGTCATTTTGTTACGATATTATAAGTAACAAACAATAAACACAAAATTATAGTCACAATTTAATAAACACTAATCACTAAAATAAGAAGGTTTTTATCAATCCAAAAAACGGTACTCCGGCTCTCATAAAATTATAATGTGTTCTAACTTCACACTGATTTATCAGTGTGTAAGTAGGAACACATTAAATTATTTCGTGGAATTTTGTTTTTGCGCAGAATCGGGGGGCCAACTCTGACAGTTATTTTCATACTGGGCTGGACATTTTTTGATCGAATGGGCCATAGCATTGGGCTTCACACACACCTTTAGCTTCCTTGATGCGAAGATGTCCGGTACAGAAATCGAAATTGTTCTAAGCGCTTTTATAGTACTTTATATAGGCGCACGGTAGTGCGCCAGGCCAAGTTTAGGCCTACTGCACGAATGTGTGTATTTTACAAAAAATGTTTTAGCCGATTTTCCCCCCATCATAACTTCTGTCTCGTTCCACCTAAACGTTTAAAATTTGGTATGTAAATTTACGTAAATATTCTAATTACACAGGTTTACAAAAAAAAAATGTTTCGACTATTTGACCGGACCATGGTATTCCTAGGGATTTCTGCGTCCTGAATCCAAATCCGGGGTCAGTTTTTCCCTATTACGTCAGGAAAACGAGATTTTTAAAGTAATTTAGAAGTCACAGCCCCACAAAAGAAAAAGTTCAAGATCCGTGAGTCGGACCATGATATTCCTATGTACTTTTCGACGCTGAATCCAAATCTTAGAAGGCCTTAGAAAAGGTCCTAGACGTCTAGAATTGGCCCTTGAGGCCGAAAACTACCCCTAAAAGGGATGAAAGGGATTTCTGAATGCCAGATGGTCAACAATGGTATTCCAATGTACTTTTTAAAATTTACCCTCTAGGACCAAAACTACCCCTAGGGAGGGCTGAAAAATCGCGTTTTGCACACTGGAATTGCAACGGTGGTATTCTCATGTACTTATCAACACTGGACCTGAATTTGTGATCTATGAGTTCTAAATTAAAATTTTCCGGTTCAATAAACCCTTTGTCAAAATTGAATGTTTCAGCAGAAAAGTCGATATCTCGGCCTGAGACTCCGGTACTGACCAGGTTTCTGCGGGTCGGCCGCGATCCAGTCAGAGCAAAACTTAGGTTCAACGTTCGCGTAAGAAATGCAAATATGAAAACCCCCCGAGCCACTTTCTACCCCTCGTGGTGACACTAGGCTCTTCGCAGAGATCTTTCTTCAGGATCTTGAATCATTCCGGTCATCGCCGGGTCAATCGCGATCAACCATTAGGCCAACCATTAGTATTAACCATTATAGGCATATAAATATTTTGGCTAATATTTTAGTGGCAGTGTTAAATAAACGTTTTTACTGTGCGTTTAGAAAAAGTTGTTTTACGAGAATATAACTATGTCGCGTCAAATCATTTGTCATTAGATGCAAAACAGGTTGTAAAAATTTTATAAAAATTTAATCAGTAGAGGTCTAATTAAACAAGAAGCCTCAAAAGAAACTTTCTACTTAAAAAAAATCCTATATTATCGATAGGGGTATCATTATTAGTAATGAATTGAACACAAGAAAAAACGTAGTGATTTTCAATCTCACCGTATAGACAATAGTGATCGGACCTAATTAGAAGAAAGATATATTGTCTTTAGAAAAGGAGTTATTCCTACCTTGGATAAACTGAAAAAGCATAGACGAAGACGAAACCAATATAAATATTAGCCCTGCCACCCTCCATAGAGTTGTTTGTAAAATGGGATTTAAATACCGCAAAATAGAAAAAAAGAAAAATACTAATGGAATCGCACAGAAGCACTTGGAGATTTAATTACCTTTAAGAAATTAAAAGATATAGGTTAGAAAACAGATCCATAATTTACCTTGATGAAACAGGTTGATACACACGACACAGTATCCAAAGGATTGGTTGATTCCAGTCAAAACTGTCAGACGAAAGCACCTTCAAATAAAGGAAAACGCATTACCAAAACACGCTGGTTCAGAAGACGGATTTGTCCCAAACTGCTTGCTGTTGTCTGCAAAGAATATTAAGGATTCTAGCTTGGATTATCATGAAGATACAAGTGCAAAATTTTTTGAAAACTGGTTTCAAAATTATCTTTTAAAATATTCCAAACAACAGTGTTGTCATGGATAACGCAAGCTACCACAGCCGTCTGCTACACAATCATCAAGTTCAAAAACTGAAACCCAGGAATATTTTTTAAAAAAATTTTTTTTATTTTGAATTCATTTAAAAAAAAACGCATTTTTGGAAGTCCTTAATTCATATGCAATTAATAAACAATATGTATGTGATAATTTGGCTGAACAGGGGGGCATACGTCTTACGGCTTCCTTCGTATCACGTTGTTTAACCCCATAGAGCATTTGTGGAACCAAGTAAAATCAAAGATCAGAGCAGAAAATGTTACACCTACTTTAAGTTCCAGTGTTATAAATTTGATAAAAATGTAATTACTAACATACCAGTTGAGAGCGGAAAAAAATTCACTACAGCACATCAAAAAAATTTGGGGGACTCTTACATCTCTATCCAAAACAACATAAATCCTATTGTAATTAATCTCAATGATGACTCTAATAGTGAAACAGAATTAGATTTAGATATTTAGATTTATAATGCAGTTATAAATTTATTAAAACGTTGCATATATTTAATTTCTTAATGTAATTTTAAGATTATACTTACCTAAATAAACAATAAATTATAAATCTTTAAATTATTAAAGTCCGTCCCTAATGTTCTGTCATTTAATACCTACCGATCCGCAGTTTTATTGCTGTCAGCAGGTATAATCCATAAATGAAAGCAAAAGCTAACACGGTATACTTTGAGACAGACTATACCCGTCAAGTTAATATGTCGCTCGAGAAGTTGTACCAGGGGCGCTTTCACAAATATCACTATTTTGATCTCTAAATGACCTTGAAATCTCGTTTTTCTGGCGTGATGGGGAAAAACTGACCCCGGATTCTGATTTAGAGCGCCGAAATACCTAGGAATACCATAGTCCGGTCAAATAGTTAGGATTTTTTTTTGTAAACCTGTGTTATCTGTGAAAAAATTAAGAAAGTTATGTCAAGTGATCTCTGAGATATTCGATTTTGAAAATCGCTCATTTTACTACTGATTGACTGACTAGCTTATTGACTGCTCAAAATTATGGGGCACTTCCCAAAAAAGTAGAAACTTAAAATTTGACACTTAAGTAGGTTTTACGACACAAGGAAAGGAAACATTCTAAAAACTGCTCATTTTTTACTCGAAACGCCCTGAAACAGGGCCGTAGTACCGTATATTTAGAGGATATTTTGGAATTTTTTAATCTGATTGAACCTAAGTTTCTGAGTTCATGATTGTCTTGGAATTAAAAAGTTAGGCAATATTTTATTCACTAAACAAGGAAAATGAACATTTTTCGCACTTCATATTCTGTCTAAAGTGTAGGTTCTACCTAGAGAGCAAGGTATAATGATAAAACAGGTATGAAATCCCACCTCCTCATTTTTTCATTAACTGAACTTAGAAAAAAGAGAAATGATCTCAACAATCTTACCGATAACACTTATGTAAAATAAGAGAGTTCCTATCCAAAATTTCCTCCTAAAGGATTAACCTTTGACCGTTTCCCAATATTATTTTTTTTTGACTTTGGCAAGTGTTTTACCGATCTGTCTCTTTTAATGAAACAAATTGTTTGTATTAATGAAAATATTATTCATTAAAACAGATAGAGCCGTAAAAAACTTGACAAGTCAAAAAAAGAGTGAAAAAATATTGTGTAGAGAACTTGGTCTAAGTTTAGATCTCAGTACTTTAAGAGAGTCAGTTTTTGTAAAACCTAGCCGGTCCTTATGGTAAACACTGATATCTTTGAGAATAAATACTTTGGCCAACAAAAACTGGAAAATATTACTGTCAACCTTAATTTAAAGGAAGCTAAAGGACTCGGTGTGGGAATTCTAAGATAGGGGCGGGTATCTATAGTAGATGAATTTGCCAGAAGACCTTAAGGTAAGTTAAAGCCAAAGAATATCAGGCTTACCTGATTGGACTTTAGTGATTCTAGCACAAGCCAGATCGTTACGAACGTAAGCATATACGGACGAAAAGACGAAATAAGGTCATAACCTGGGAAAAGGAGGTGGGGTGGTTGGTTGATGTTTTGAAACATAATTGGGTTTCGGTAAGAAAAAGTATAAGAATTTGAAAGATTAAAAAAATGGCGAATAGAGTATAGGTTGGAGTTAACCCCACATATATGTGTAAATGAGATTAAACTTTTTGATGTTAGCCCCAAGAGCTACCTTCATCAGGACATCTGACTGGAGGGGTATTTTACACCCGGAATAATTTCCTTTCGGGTGTGCAATCATCATTTTTTTTAACTTCATGAAAGAAAAGAAGAGGAAGAAGGAAGACTGATACACCAACCCAGAGCTCGAAACGTCTGATAACACTTTACGATTCCTTTATAGGGCCAGTGGGATGGCACCGCTTTAGACGAGAAAAAACTCCTCTGCCACCTGCTAAATGTTACCATTTAACCCTGGTAGCCTAGATATCGGTTCGGTGGAAGCGTCAATTCTCAAAGTAGCGTGACGGTACCATGCTACCCTCTGCGGAGAGTAATAAGTAGTATTATACAATATTTTTTAAATGTTCTTTGTTTAGTGGGTATATATTTAAAATTAATGTTTTAACGTCGAAAACCAAAAAAAAAAATGTTTAAAAAAAACATGTTTTTTATTTTTTTTTTTTCAACACAACTTAAAGATTTTAAATCTGCTGAATTCATAAACATAAAAAGAAGAGATTACGGATATAATATGCGTGAGCTGACTCCCTAGAAGCAGAGAAGATATGCAAGTAGAGATGTGTAACACTGCGCTGCGCCGCGCAATTGCGCCAACTCAGTTAACTGCGCCGAATGTGTCAACTCGCTTTTTTAAAATGTTTTGGAGCACAGCGCAGTGGCGGGAGATTTAAAATGTGTACTCTACCATAGAGTCCGTCTCATTAAAGAAGTCGCACAGGCGCGGCGCCACGGTTTATGTCTGTTTTATCATAAGACATCGACAATCCGATCCTAATTATCCTCTCACTCACTCGCTACGCTAAGTGAATTGAGTCAGCGCTTTGCGCTGTTTGTATCGTCAACAGCCAAGAGCTTGTCAGCTTGGCGTGCAGATGGCGCGCATTGCCGCGTTTCGCTGATTACTCGGAAAGTTTCATTCAGTTGCGCCATGGCGAAATTTTGAGCTAGCGCAATGAGTCGGCGCAATAGACTCCACCTGAGTTACTGAGTTGACGCAAGGAATTTCGCTGCGTTACCCATGTCTATATGCGAGACGTCGCTCAGCGGGTGGAGCTAAAAACTTACGCGCAAGCAGTAGGCTCTCCCCATTGGTTAGCTGTAGCTAGTGGTGAGTACAGCCTGCGCTTACTGAACGACGTCTCATCTATGTATCTCTTTTTTGTGGGAGTCATTTGCGCGTATTGTATCAGCAGTCTTTTCTTTCAGCTTAGTCTGGCCTAAGTAACCGAACTGTTCACTTCGGTAGAAATTTTTACTAATAAAGGGATTTTAATATTTTTTTTAATAAAAGACAGCAACCTGCCTTATATATTTATAAAAAAAAAAAAGAATAGAAAGCAACTGTATATTTCTTATTTTATACACGGAAAAAAGAATATACTAAATTTAAGCATAATAATATTAGTTTAAGGTTATCTTAGCTTTGTATATCCCCAAGACTATATTGTTTTAATTTGAGAATTTAAAATCTTCATTTAAATTTATTTAAATTAAATATACACATCGTTATTTGTAACATATGAAAGATTTATTTTTATGCATGCAATTGAATCAAATTGTTACTATAAAGATTTAGAATGAAGATATCAGTAGCTCAGCATAAGTCGAAAGTTTCTTTAGAAATAAATATATGATTTTGTTATATTGAAGATTCTACCGAATCTGAAAAGTTAATTCGGAAATGTTAGTATGTTTAAAATAAAACACAACTTCTCAAAGCAAAATTACGATCTGTTTAAAATAAAATATCGTACTTTAAATCTGAGCCTACAATTTGTATTTCTAAGAATATGATATACTCAAATTAAATATTTAAATTTTGGTTTTATTATAGCAAATTTTTGGTATAAGTAGGTTTTGTTTTATTTAGTGATATTGTAATATTAAAATGAAAATATTAACTATTTAATTTAATAATTTTAACATGTTCGGTTTAATATGCTGACATTTTTAGAACTAAAATATGTACAGGGTGTAACAAATTCGAGTGTATCCATGGGGATCTTGGAAACCATGGAATACGAAGTCGGTTAAATTAAGGCAAAGTTGTGCATTTACAAAATGCCGTTTAAAATGTGTCAGATTTCCAAATAGTTCCAAAGATATACGGGAAAAACCAAAATTTTGAAAAATGTATTGTATTTTTTTTTAACCCTATTTATTAACCGATTTTAAAATTAATAACACATTCACATAGCCACTTTATTTCCGCTAAATATTAATGTTTTTGGATTTGCCATTCAACGTTTCGTTTTCTGACGACCATCATCAACTTTATTTTTTCTTGTGTACGCCATATAGGATCTATTTCACTCTCATTACTTCTTGAGCTAAGTACCGAACCACAAATCTGATATGCAAGTGTGATACATCGTTGAATAGGTCATTCAATAAGAAACTCAAAAATAAAAAAAAATCGAATATGGCGTCCACAAGAAAAAATAAAGTTGATGATGGTCGTCATAAAATTAAACGTTGAATGGCAAATCCAAAAATATATTTAGCGGAAATAAAGTGGCTATGTAAGTGTGTTATTAATTTTAAAATCGGTTAATAAATAAGGTTAGAAAAAAAGATCAATTTTTGAAAATTTTATTTTTTTCGTATATCTCTGGAACTATTCGGAAAAATTACACATTTTAAACGGCATTTTGTAGGGCAAGTAAATGCGCAACTTTACCTTAATTTAACCAACCTCGTATCTCTTACGGTTTTTAAGATCCCCATGCATACACTCGAATTTGTTACACCCTGTATAATACATTTAAAGAGAAGCTGCTGCACCAATAACTGAACACATTCTTTTTTAACGTGACCGGATTTTTTTCCGTATTCAGTCAATTTTAGTAAAATAATGTTGTATATGACCTCAACACTGTTGACCTAAACAACGTTACTTTCATTAAAATTGGAAATACGAAAAATATATGGTTACTTTTTTAAAAATGATAAAAATCCATTATTACGTTTAGCTAACATTAATATAGGTATACAATTTTTTTAAAGTTTTTTCGCTGTGTTAAAAAAGTCTATTATAATTATAACAGGTTTCGCTGACAACTACAAAAAAACAACAGGTAAAAAATCTTAACGTTTATTAAAAAAATATCTTGCTAAAGCTTTTTAAAAATCTGTTAAATAACAAAATATAATTTTCATTATAGAAGAATTAACTTTAAGTTCTACTTTCTTGGAAAAAGAAACAGTCTTGTTCTCAACTTCGTAACGAAATAAAAATCAGTTCAGCTATTTTTCTTTGAACAGTCATTCGAGGCCCAACCAACGGGATTAGTTTTTTAAGAAGGCCTTTGGACAACTCTGGCAACTGGTCTTTCTCTGACATTTTCTAAAAAAATAAAATAAACATTCGAAATGCTAAAATTAAAATATTAAGCAACACATTTTTCTGTAATAAGTAAATAGGTGGGTATATCAGATTTCTATACCAACATACAGATAAATAAAAATAAAATATAAATAAAATGCATGTTAAAATTTAATTTAAAAGTAAATTAACTCCTATACATACATACAGGGGCGACAAACTACAAGTACAAAGTGTTTTGAATATAATTAATTCAAAAAACTGTTTCTCAAATCGTTCTTTAAATGATATGTCATTTTAATTGTAAATGACCAGTTTTTATTTTAAAAGTAACTGAAATTAAAAGTAAAATTATATGTTATTTTAAACTGAAGAACAAAGAAGTTCAAACCAAAATCATGAAAGTCTTAGCTTAAGTCTGTATTTTTAAAGTGAAAATATATTCTGAGGATATGAAATAATTTTATTAATCATTTTGAAATATTTCTTTTAAGGTGGCTCTCTTCAAATAAGAATCGGTAATTTCAATTTAAATAAATATAAACAAAAATATCTAAATACTCTATTTGATAATATGTTTTTTTCTGTGTAAGATGCCAAAAATAACATATTTTCCAAGTTATTTTTCTAACTAAAAACCACACATAAGGCTGTTTGATGGAATTAAAAAAATTGACCTTTTAGACCATAAGATCTAAGTGCAATTGCGGTTTTTGAACCGCTCCATTGTGGCCTCAGTGCCTAACTTTTGTCCCAGGAGTTTTCGCTATTTTAAGTATCTACAGAAAAACTTAATACTCCTATTAAAAGGCTAAAGAAGATGGTACTGTCTTGACTTACCTTATCTTGTTGCGGACTTCTAACTGGCTAAATTTAAAACATGCTGTGATATGTCCGCTTTGACCAACTCATAATTTCGCGTCTCATGCAGGTCTTGGACTTGGCGCAGCTTATATTATATTTTTTAAATTTAAAACCAATAAAAATATTTTTGTTTTAAATAACTATTATGAATTTAAATAAAAAAATACCGCTTATTTATAACTTATAGCAAAATTCTACCATTTATATTCGACGTCACAGTTTTTAAGATGACTGTACTTGATATCAGTTGTAACCTTGTACCTACCTAAAGGGCAGCCTTGCTGTGCGAACAGCGTGCTTAAGACTCCATTCGCGCCGTGAAAATTGGATCCAATTTGGGGTTAGGGGCGTAATGTTTTTCCCAAAAACGGTATAAGTTATCGATAATTTTCAAAAACTATATGAAAGCCAACACTTAAATCTAGGCTTCTGCTGTAATAGTTTTTAAATTTGGATTTAGTTTCTAATATTTCCTTGAGTGAAAGTCACCCCAAAATCGGTTATGTTAAGAAACTATTTTCTCTTAACTCGAGTCATATTTCAAAAATCCGTTACAGCAGAGGCAGAGATTATTTCCTTACCTTTAAAATGGTGTATAATTTATGTCATTTAAGTGAAAAATAGTTACCGAAAAACGTTATCTCCTGTAGGCTTGCAATCGGAAACAAAATCGCATGGATAGACCGAATTTGAAAGAACCTAAGTAAAATATAATATTTTTAATGCGGCTTACGAAAATTGTGGTAGTGGGAGTTTGTTAATCTCCACCCACCGTCTCCGCGTCCTTTCGCCCGACCCCTAAGGTGTAGCGTAAATGCACTCTTAAAGGAAAACTTCGAACAAGCGTGCGAGAGAGAAAGAAAACAAGGGTATAATCTTTCTCTCTCGCTCGGTGTGCTGATATTTGTCGGCGGAAACTTTTTAACATTGGCGAGACTGCTGACGAATATTAGTACGCGGAACGAGAAAAAAAAGGTTATACTCCTGTTTCTTTCCCTCTCACACGCGTGTTTGCCCGGCCAAACGGCAAGAAGGTATTTTCTCGAAAGTTGTAACACGTATACCCACATCTTTCTCCTGTATCTTGATAGCCGAATTGTGTTGTCGGTGGTGAATAGAATAAAGAATGAACTATGAATAGAACATCATAACTACATGGTTGGACTAGGAGCTGCCTTGGGATTTTAAAACCCTTCCAGCATATACCTATAGATGTAGCCTTGCCGCTCGGCAGTGCGAACAAGTGTGCGAGAGAGAAAGAGGAATCAGAGTAAAACCTTTCTCTCTCGCTCCAACGCGTTGATTGGTCGCTGGAATTGGTATATACCCCGCTCTGCGTGCTAATTGGTCGGCTTCTCGCCACCGACCTATCAGCACGTTGAAGGGACAGAAAAAGGTTATACTGTGATTTTTCTTTTTCCCTCTCACGCTTGTTCGCGCTGCCGAGCGACAAGGCTGCCTCTATAGGAATATGCTTGTAGGTTTAACCATTTTTTAACATTTAACCTCTCTAATATTTATTTGTGGAATTTATCTAATATGTATTTGTGGTTGCCTAGATTCCTTTCGTATTTTGTGTTGCCTGGTTATAAAAAACTTTAAATTTCATAAAAGCCAAAAAAAAATGTTTTAATAGGGTTAGGATTTTATTTTGTTATACATTTTTATATTATTGTGAAATTTTATCGAGTCTTCACTTGTATGTTTTTTAAACCTGCAATATTTAATCTGGTATTTATTTTTGCAATACAATAATTTACTTAAGTAATAAGCTAATAACTTTTATCGTATCTCCATTACATACATTTGTAGTTTGGTAAAAATAAACACTTGTTTGGACTTTGAATAGTGGAACTGCAAGGTTCTTAAGAAAAAGATTAAAATTTTATTTGTATTATTGTGGTTAACTAGAAAATAGCAAATATGTCTTTTTGGAATACCATCCGCAAATGTTCTTACAGGCAAGAAATATATAGGGTAAGTTAAGTAAATTGCTATTTTTTACTTATATGGCCCATACCTGGTTTTATTAAAATTTTGTGTACAAGAATTTTTTATCACGAATCTAAAGTCAGCTTTTTCACCCATCATAAGTATTTGAGAAAATTTAAAGTTTCAATTTAGGCCATTTTATTATATTTATAATAAATCGAAGTATTAAATTTTTACGAATATGATGGGCGAAAAAAGACTGATCTTTACTTACCCACCTCCTCTGTTGTTGGACCAAAACGCTGTGTGACAGCACAAGGGTTACCGTGTTCTAATATTAGTTTTTTTGCTGTGTTAATTTATTTTGTTTGGATTAAATTATTTTTATGTCAGTTAATTATGCAACATAATAAATTGAAAGGGTAATAACACCGCAACTACCACAAAAAAAAATACATTTCACAAAAAACAGGTAAAAGCTCTAAAAGCTGTTCATTATAATTTGAGAAGAACACCTGTAAGTAATCATGATTACTGACTTTTTGAACCAATGCGATACAATTTTTCCTGTTGTAACCTTACTTACTGATTTAATTTTTTTTAAATCCGTTTTTTTCAAACGAAAATGAACAGATTTAGTTTGTATTTCTTTTAACTTGTAAAACTAATCTGAACCGTTCTGGAACTGTCATGTGTATCTTTTACATTAAAGTCATTTTGTAGATCCATTCTTGACAGTTCAAAGAACTGACTGAGCGGTTCTACAAGTTCAAAGGAATACACTAGGTATTGTATTCTACTTTTTTAATAAAAAAATGAAAATGGCACTTATTCACTAATTGAAAATCAAAAGTGTTTTAATATCCAGATCAGCTTCTTTTAGTATTTTATTTACTCCCTGTTCATCCGAGATGTAATATTTGAACTTAGCCCTGGCCGTCTCTGTCAATCAGGCTTTGAGAATATGTGTGGTTAGGCGCTTGTGATGTAAATACCCTTTTCAATACAATGCTTGTAATTCTATTATAGATTTCATATAAAAAAAATTAGCAAGAGCATTATTAAGGTATAAAGGGTTATTTTTAACCAATAAAGAGAATATGTGCAAGTGTCCTACTCTTTCTTTTTAAAACTAGTTACATCCATGTTTACCATTGCTTTTAGTAAAAACAACTCCAAAAAATCTTATTTTTAGTCATAAAAAGATGCATGAAACAATTAAAAAGCGCCCAGTTTCAAATTTAAATTGAGTTTACTGACCTGTTTGTTGTGGAACTTAGATTTTTGTAGGTGTTTTTTGTTAAAAATAATATATAAATATTTGTGAAAATCATCTAAGCAGTTTGAGTAGACAAAGTGGGGTCTCATAACTAAAAAACTAGGGGTTTCCGAAAAAACTTTAGATTTATGATCACTGCCCTTAAAAAACCCATATGTCAAATTTCATTAAAATCGAAGATAAGCCCAGTAAATAAAAAAATACCTACTTTATTATACCTACATGATATATGTTCAGTAATTTTTTTATTCTAATCTATATCAATCGGGCTTTCGACCTGGCCATGGAACATCAACAATTCTTTTACATGTAGTTGATCTGATTTTGAGAGGGGTTGATAATTGTATGGCGACAGCCAATATTACTTGATTTTTTAAAAACGTTCGATTCCGTTGACTATGTTTTCTTCTGGCTAAGCTTAAATACTTTGCACTTACGGATCGTGCGCTCTTTTCTTCAGGGTTTTTACTGACGACGGCAGTTTGTGAGGTGTATTCTTGAATCCCAATCTGCTCAAATTAAATCTGGTGTGCCACAAGGGTCTATCCTGGGGGCCCTTTTATTTTTTTTATATACATTTGATTTGGGTTGGTGACAATTTCTAAAAGCAAAGTTATGCCCCATGATACACAGCTTATTTACACCTTTGATCCTTTAAATTATAATGATGTTGAAGCAAATGTAAACTCAGATTTTGGGAAAAATTAGTGTGTATTGCGAAAAACATAATCTTAAACTGAATCCAGTAAAACTAAAATTTTGTTGTTTTCATCACCACATGCGGGTTTCCCAAAATTTTAAACCAGAATGAATGATCAGTCACTTAATTCCAGTTCCCCCAGAAATTTGGGTTTTGTTTGGATTCTCGTTGGGCAGGTTTATCCTATGAAATTTATGCTCATTTTTTTTTAAAGTTAGAAAAAATTTGGGTCTTATGTGTTGTAAAGTGTCTTACTGTATCACTGTTATTATCCTGAAAAATTTATTATAAACCGATTGCAAAAGATTCAAAAAACTGTTGCGGTTTTTTTTCAATTTAAAAAAATATAACTTTTAAAAAAATTTAAAACCAGCTTCAGGGCAAAATTGTATTCTCATCAATCCTTTCTTGTGTTTGCATAAAACTGCTTAAAACATGTACCCCATTTATTTGAATCTAAACTTTTTTTCCCCAGGTTCATTCTTTCCCCCTTTAAAATTTTTCCCCCTTACCCCCCCAACAGTAAATTTTTTAGCTTTTTCCCCTTTTAAAATTAAAACTTAAATATTTATTTTTATTTTTTTTTGGTTTCATTGTTCAAAAGTTAAATATTTTTTTTCCCTAACAAAACGTTTTTTACTAAACAAAGGTTTTTGGGGTTATATTTATTAAGTTATTTTTTATGCAGGGAAATTTTTTTTTAAAAAACAAACTTATATTTAATTGGGGTTAATTTTGAATACGGCTTTACTACAGACTTGCCTTTTAAGTCTGTACCTATTTAGTTCTTTAAAGCTTTAATTATTATTATTATTATTATTATTATATTTTTGATTTTTTTTTTAAATTTTACGGAATATCAAATAAAAATCTTTATAAAAAAATTTGGCCCCCCAAGTTTTATGGTTGGGGGAGGGGAATTTTTTCTTTTTAAAAATAAAATGTTTTATAAATATTTATATATAGTTTATTTATATTCCCTAAAACTTTTAACATAAATTGGGAATGTTTTTTTTTTTTATATTTCATTTAAAAAAACACTTGGCATGAAGAGATAAAAAAAAAATATTTTTATAAAAAACCCGAGGAAAAACCAAAAAAAAAAAATAATTTAAAACTCAGATACCTAACCAAATTCTATCTTTTTTTAAATTTCCACTCTTGTAGGAAGAAAACATTTTTTTTGAAAGTTTGTATTGTCGGCATTTTTTTAAATTTTTTTTTTTTGGGTCAAGGGTTGTAATATAACCCCGGGGTTGTTTTTTTACATTCTAAAATTTGTTGTAAACTTTTCACCCCTCATTTTAAGACAAAAATATTGAAGTGTGAAAAAAATGACGTGAACTTTCCTTCATTCATTAGACTTAACTAGAAATTAAGTTAACATAGGTTTTTTACCTTCCAGTTAACAGTAGGATTGCCACCTGTTTAATGTTTCTAATAAGGCAAAAAAATTAGATTTTAAATACTTCAAAAGTAATCTTTAAACCCCAATTTTAAAATAGTTTAACCTTTTTTAAATCTATAGACACAATATTGACTAAAATTTACAATCAGTAATTGCTATAACATGTAGTTATAAACCAACATCAGTCTTTTTTAAATTTTCCTTTAAGGTCAAAGTATTGTTTTTGTAATTTTCGCTTTTATTTTTTACATTTTCAATGGATTTTTATGGTGTTGGGAAAACTACAAGAGGGCAAATCTGATGGGACGTTCTAGGGTTTGATTTTTGAAACAACTGCTAAGGAAAAAAAAATTAGAAATTTTGTCGATTTCAGCACCTCTGTATCTCGGTTAGTTCTGGTTAGATAGATGGGGAAAAATGGTATTTATGTAGAATTTTACATAGAATCCAGTGGCGTAGCTCATTATTTTTTATCGGTATGAATTTAAAGATATAATCCAAATATACCTTTTTTTATGAAACACCCTGTGTATTATTTGACTATTTGTTTCCCTATAAAATTGCCTATTTATACCTTATAGGATTTACATTTTGCACACCTTATATATAAAATTAAGTATCTACAATTCAATAAACTCATCAATGCTTAAGTTGATTGCTTTTACAAAAATTATAAATATTATCAGTTTTTTATTCATTCTTAATCTCAGGTAACTAAGTAAGCATTTTTTTGGTAGAATGCTAGTTAGCATAGAAAAAAATGATCACCACAATATTTTGTACAATATTTAAGCAAGAAATAAGAATTACATACTGCCAGCTTTTCATGTTCTTAAATTTTGATTTAAATGAGGTGCAGTTTAAAAATTTTGAAATATGTATTATTCAATGTTAAATTAAGAGCAGGAATATAGTGCAATTGCGTTGCCTATGTATTTCTCTAGATATCTAGAAAAAAAAAGCAACCAATTATTACGACTTTTAAAAGACTAGGTAAAAACTAGTTGCCTATGAATCGTTGTATAAAAATATAAATGAAATATAAAAAATATTACTAATTATTAAAAAATAATAATAATAAAAAATAAATCATCAGGCTTTTAAAATTTTTTTTGATAATAAGTATAAAGCATGTACCATAATGAGGTAATTTTATTTTGAAACGAATCGTAGGCTAATATATGGGGTGTCCTATTTAAGAAAAATAGCTTTGCATTATCTCTTTAAAACTGTAACCGACGAAAAAATTTGAGCATGCCACTGGATTTTACGCAAAATTCTATACAAACTTACTTTCTACTTTTTTTCCTAGCTTTACTAATAACCGAAATACAAAGGCTAAAGTCGTCAAAATTTGAAAAACACCCTATACTTCCGAAAAGAATCAAGTTACCCGCGAACTGTTTTTACCGTCGCAGTTGTTTCGAAAATGTAACTCGAGAATGATCCATCAGATTTGCTCTATCTCATGTAGTTTTTCCAATACCCCGAAAATCCCTTCAAAGGCTCCACCCTGTAAAGTCCTTTCCTTTTTTTTATTGCCTTAGTGCAGCTAAAAGTAAGAAAATGTATTTTTTTCAAATTCTATTATCTGAAACGCTGGCAGAGTTAATGTTTGGGCATTTTTTTTTTAAACAGTGTTTTGCTATCTTGAAAAGTATTAAAAATATCGTATTTTTATTTTACACAATATAAAACTAAAAATACGCTTTCGTAGCTTAGGAAAATCGCAGTATTGTATTATTAATTTTATTAATTTCCAAGGATTTCAGAAAAGACAGTTTTCTACCCTTTTTAACCGAATGTAGGATTTCATAATTACCAATAAAGGTGTGTTATGTTCTGTCAAATGTTAAGCATAAGTAGACTCTCTAGAACCGAATGTAGGATTTCATAATTACCAATAAAGGGGGGAGGTAAGATTTCATAATTACCAATAAAGGTGTGTTATGTTCTGTCAAATGTTAAGCATAAGTAGACTCTTTTTTTTTTCTTATAAAAACTGTTTCTATGCTCTGAAATTTTTTGCTTAAAGTTCCTCATATCATAGCTTTATCCATAGATTAATCAACATACCCCTTAACGAAAATGTGGCCTCAGTTTAAGAAAAAAAGAACATAAACATAGCATAAAAAACTAATAAAAATTTAAGGAAACGCTTAAAAAACAACAAAGATAAAATAGTAAGGGAAAAATCAGCATTGTGCATAGAGCGCAAGATTTTTTTACAAAAATAAAAAAGATTCTACTTATGTATCACATTTGTAGTGATATTTACGAAATCCTACATTTGGCTAATAAAGGCAAAAAACTGTGTCTTTTGGAGTCCTTGTAAATCAATAAAATTAAAAACATCTAGAATATTCTATCAATTAAAGATTAATAATCCAACACTGTCAAACCATTTTAGTAAATTATTGTGAAAAAAAGATGTTATAGATAAAATAAAAATTCCAAATATCCTTTGGACCAATGTTTGGACCAATTCCAAATATCCTTTGGACCAAATGTAAATTTTGTTAATGTGCATTTTCTCATATTAGTTTAAATTACTAGTCTGAAGAAGCTACCATGTTAACGAAACATAATAATGTATCAGGTTGTAATTACAAGTAGAATTTTTTTTTAAATCAAGTTTTATTTTATTTAAATCAGTGATTATGAAGTTCGATCATGTAATGATCAAATATATTAAATCTTAGGAAAATAATATTTCCCAATACTAATCTAAATAACATGTGTTGCTTAAATCAATCTTTCTTTTTTCTAAAAAAAATCATAGATTTGGTTTTATTTTAAGCTTTAATTACTATAAATTGTTAAATAAGTAATCATCAATAGAAATATTAATTGTTGACTAGATATGACAGTTTTAAAGAAACTTAAAACTATTTTTCCTATGCTGAACCGTAATACAAGAATAGATTTTTGTTTCAGATGCAAAAGAATATGTTATTAAAGCCCAAATTTTGGCCGGGGGCAGAGGTAAAGGCCATTTTGATAATGGTTTTAAGGGAGGCGTTCACATAACAGAAAAGTAAGTTTAGCAATTTTACTAATTTCAGTTATATCGTAAATGATAAATTTGTTTAAAATTCATAATGATACTTGTAATATATAATTGAATATAGGTATATATACAGGGCGATCTTTCCCTTTGGGCAGTCCACGAAGTCAGGCCTAAGTACTAACATACCATGGATGTCTTAAGTGTGGAGAGGGGGAGTTGGTTCACACGTGACTTAAATATTTGGAGACTGGGAGGAGAAGGAAAAACTTCCGCGGGCAGCAGATTCCATAGTCTTGACACTCTAGGGATGAAGGAACGATGAAAGCGGGAAGTTCGGGACCTCTCTAGTTGAACTGTAAAAGAATGCATAAAAGTTGCACTACGTGTTGCTCTGTTGAAAGCTGCCAGAGAAGGAATTATACTGGCCAACTCCTTTAAGCAAAAGCCGTGAAAATACCTATAGAAGAGCGACAGATCCCCTCGACGGTGTGCAAGAGGAAAAAGCCTTTCTGTAAGCGTGGGAGCATAAATAAGACGAACAGCTCTTCTTTGAATGGAGTCCAGAATGCTAAGTGTTGTAGGAGATGCCATTCCCCAGACATGAAAACAATATTCTAAGGAGGGTCTGATTTGGGATACATACAGAGTATACAGATTGGAAGAAGAGAAATACTTTCTGGCTGGAAAGAGAAATCCCTATACATATAGAAAAAATATATGGGAACGTCCACTGGAATGATGATACTTGATATGGAAAATTAGAAAAACTTTTATTTTCTTTTTTTTTTTAATTAATTATAAAATACAACAACAACATTGCTTTCTGTCCTATCAGCGAAGTTAGAACAGAGTAGTCTGATAGGGGATCATCAGGTGAAAGCCACATTCTGTTGTGTGTGGTTCAGAATCCACTTTAAATTGTAGATCCCATCTGGATAACATTACCTAGACGTAATGGAGGTAGTAGTAATTTGTTTAACGTCAATGGTGGGCTACCGCATTGTCTAAAAGGTGCCGTAAAATGCAGTATATGCATGTTTCGGTACTTGAAGATTGTTGACGGAAGTGGAAAAGAATGAGTTAAACATCTAGAAACCCGATACACAGGGTAGGCTTTGTACCAGCCTTTGTTGGCGATTATAAAAATTAAAATTATATAAAGTATTTATTGCTAAAAAAGGTTACAGGAAAGATGTATAAGAATAAAGACGCTTTTGTTTACATTAAAACTGCTTGACATTATAAACCAGTCAGTACGATTGTTTTCCCGACATACATGTTTGCCACTGGCAACAGCCCACTGACATTTAGGTAGGTTTAAAGGTTTAAAGTGAGTGGGTATAACACCCTTCCACCGCGACCGATCGGTCTATTGTGGCTCACTGACATTTAAGTCAGACTATCTCGAAGCGTCGTTTGACGCGCGGATGTACACTAGTGATACCACCAGATGTAGCCTTTTCAAACTTTTTTCGTCGTCTTATGAAAATTGGCTAGCTTTAACCATATGAAGTTTAAACTATAAAGGTATTTTTTTTAAAATAAACTGTACACATTCACAATATGATAAATTTCAGCATTAAATTTTTTTTTTTTTTAATATGCAAATAAATAACATAATGTGTATACTTTATTTTAAACTTTTTTAAATCAAAAAGTAATGATTTACTTTAACCATAATAAATACTTTTGTTAATAAATATACAGTTTGCAATCTGTATTGTGACCTTAAATTATTATAAATTCGTAGACGTTCGTTGCACCGCGGATCAAGCCGTAAAAAATTATTTTAAGAATTTACCATACTTAAATCTTGTTTTTAAAATTTTATAGTAAAGAAAGTTTTTTTCTTTTATGTTGCGAAAGTTTGTAATTCCGCCTTGAGAAAACTGATGAATCCAAGATTATTCCTAGTGGTACTATTGGAAATTATTGATGTCTGTTTGTCTGTACAGTAATAGAAAATTGAACATTTTTGCAGAATACAATACTTCAGTCGAATATCTCTCATTTGTCTTATAAATAATTTTTAATGATGAATTTTGAGCAAAATTTAATGTAATGAAATTATACTATTATACATATTGTAAATAAAAGGTGTTATGTAGAAAGTTTGAGGAGTATAGAAAACCTTTAAATTATTTATTTTTTAGAAAATTTAATTGTTGATAAAATCTGGTAGGCTCTGGTGCATCTTAAACTATACAGTGCCTTCATTAATGTTTGTACACCACGTGACCACGCGATTTTGGTTTGTAAAAGTGGCTCCACTGCTTGGTTTTTTTCCTATTTACAAGGTTCCCCCGTTGAAAAAAGTTCAAAATTTTTTGCCTACGTTTATTTTTTTCTGTGACCATTTACCAGTTTCAAAACTCCAAAAAAGAAAAAAACTTTTTGTCAAAATTACTGATTATAATAACCCCCTAAAATGTTAAAATTCAAAAAAACATAATCAGTGCAGGTTAATGGTAAAAAAAACACACCTTTTATGGGAAAAAAAAATTGTGTTGGCAACACAGCTCTGTTTGACAGCTGATTTGACTGATATTACTGACAGACCGGTCATTGTTGGCGTTTTGGTTTTGGATAGTTTATTTGGAAAAGTTTTAGTTTTTTTTTATTAAATTATTTTAAAAAAAGAACTTTAAAAACTTAAACAGTTCTTTTCAGAGCTACTTTGCATATTTCGGGTTTTAAAGGTAAGTTACATTTTTTTGTTATTGAGGTTCTAAAAAAACTTTTTTTTATTTTTAGAAAACTTTAAAAAAGTGGACTGCGGAACAAAATGTTTTTAATAATACAAGAAGTGCAACTTAATGAGGATGGATCTTGGTCATATTTTCCAAAGTTGCATGGCCAGTTTGGAAAGGGGTTTCCCCGATAATCTTGTTGAGTATGAAACATTTGTTCATCACAGACGTATGCTAATCAATCGTTTTGAAAACAAGCATTGCATTTGTAAAAAAGTCCACTGGAAGGCCTAGCGTGCTTACAGAACCTGTCCTTGAAGATATGCGTGTCGAAGGGACACAGTCCTAACAAATCGGTAGAAGCTGTCTACTCAGACCGGTAAGGATACTATTTTAAAAAAAATTGAAATTTATGTTTACAATGCCATACTTTTTTTAGGTTCTGTTGGTACTTGCCATAAAGCACTTCCAAAAAAATTGAAATGCATCCATATAAGGTCACAGTATTGCAAGAACTCCTTCCACCAGATTATGAAAAAAGCGTGCAGTTTTGTCAATGGTTTAATGAAATTCTTAACAATGATGATGTTTTGGACCGTACTTTCTTTTGATGAAGCATGGTTTCATTTGCCGGGTTTTTTAAATGTCAGAACACCGAACTTGGGCCAGGAGAATCCACATCCTTTATCGAAACAAGTTTACCCCAATTAAAATAGGGGTCTGGGTAGCAATTTGGAAGAAGGGTTATAGGTCCAAATTTTTTCGATACAGTAAATGCTGAAAGGTACCATAATATTCTAGAATTTTTTGAGCAACTTGATGATGAGGAACTTCAGAGGGGCTACTTTCAACAAGATGGGGTACTGCACACACAGCTCGGGCAACTTTGCAAACATAGCCAAATTTTTGAAGATAGAATAATTAGCAAAATGTATGGCCACCTCGTTCTCCAGATCTAACGCCATTAGATTTCTTTTTTTTGGATATTTAAAAAAAAGGTCTTCAGAAACAGACCTCACAATGTTGATAACTGGAGGAACAATTGAGCCGAGATAGGACACATTACAGTTGACCAGATTCACAATGTGTTTGATAATTTAAAAAAAGAGTCAACATATGTCTAGAAAATGAAGGAAGACATTTTGAACACTTCATGTGTTAATTGTTATTCGCTTATTAAATTATTGTTATCTTTGTTATTATGATACTTGCCCAATAACTTTTAGTTTTTTTTTCCTTAAAGAATACCTGGGCACCAACTTCATTTTTGATTACTGATTTAAAAAATTTTTAAAAAGAAAGATACTCTAAGACTCTCATGGCTGCAAAGCTATTTGTAAAATTATTGTTTAAGTTTTATTAATTTTAAGTTTGTGCATGACTACTTGTATTTTATTGTGATGTAACTATACTTTCTTTTTATTTTAGTATAATATTTAAATAATTGGAATTTTTGTAGATTGTTGCATCTTAATTTCTTTTAGCATGTAATAATTATCCTAATTTCTTTTTTATGTAATAATTGACATTTAATTTATTAATAAAGTACAAATAAATCAAAATAATGCCCACCATTTTAAGAAAAATAGTTTTTTTTAAATAATATAAAAAAATTTTTAAAAAAGTTTACATATTGAATAGTAAAAAAATGGCCTTAAGATATTTTTGTACAGTAAAATGGATTTGAATGGGGGTTCCCGATTAAATTGTAGAACATATAGAAACTTTGGAAAAAATTTTAACTAAGGGGGAAAGAAAAAGATTTGTGCCTTATAAAAATGCATTTTAAAATTAGCAATTAAAAAAATTATAACTAAAATAATGAAAAAAGCCAATTTGTTACTCAGGGGTTTTCGATGCTGAACACAATAGACATTGGCGGGCCCCGGGGCCTGGTGCGCGGGAGGTGTAAACGTCATCTTCTAAAGTTTTCAACAAATCCTGCAATGTCAGTCAAACTGTGGTAAAATTCCGTTACCGTTTTTACTATCCTCAGCGCGCACCAGGTATGTAGACCCTTTTTAATGTCATATTCGGGGTGTCAGCCCCTTAAAAAACCCCAGTAAAATTCTCATTTCCATCATTATTTACCCAGTTATACATTTTTTACCTAACTGCAAACCTTAAAATGCATTTTTTTAATGCAGAAATAAAATTTTTTTTTTTCCAAAATTAATTTGTTTACAAAGTTTTAGACTCGATACGAATCAAATAAAAAAAACCCATTCAAATCCTTTTACTCCACAAAAAATACCCGTGCATGACTTCGTTTCCCCTTACTAACATTTTTTTACCCAAATCTACAAATAAATTATTGACAAACAAGAGACTTAAACTAAATGCATACAAAAATTATCCAAAAAAAAATGTAATAACTTGGTTCAAATTACAATTATTAAAAAAATGATAAATTAAATTTTCTAACCTTAAAAAAAAAAAAATTTTGACATTTAAAAATCGATTTTAAAATGCACGGCGCCAAGAGTATTTCTAGGGGGATTTTATTAAATTTTTTGCAACCTCTGAATAGGCAACCCGCAACATTTTTGGTCACGGGTTTACAAAAATTTAAAGAAAAACCCCGTATATGCATATTTTTAATTTTACCAGTAGCATTCTGTTTAGCAGTAAAACACCAAAATATTAATTTTTGACCTGTGCAATAACTTTTTGGGTGAGCACCCACCACCCCAAAAGTATGGTTATATTACTTCATAGAAGGCTTGACGACTTAAGGCAGTTATGAGAGTCTTTTCGGATTAACTCATCGGCCTTCTCATAGTCCTAATTTTCAGCATGTTCTAATACACAGGGTAGTGGTTATTTTTTTACCTAGTTCTGTAAGAGGTTGGACCCTGGCTGTACCATTTTGTAACTTATTTTCCAGCTGTTCACATTAATAGTAGCTTGCTATTAAATAGTTGGCTATGGCTTTTTTTTTTAATTTTGTGTTTTAAATTTTCTTTAGCACAGTGTTCTGTGCCTTTGTTTTTTTCTCGTAGATACAGGCTTTAACTTCATGATTGATATTTAAGCCATCCTTCTACTGTATCCTATATTGCATTATTGTTCAGAAATGTTTGTCAAAGCTGTATTTAGCATTCACCCTACCATAGTAGCTACTAACCGGGATGCCTTCCCCCCTGTTATTTTACAACAGGGCTGACCTCGCATGACTGTACCAAATAGTCTTTTTCTCTGAATGTGGACATGATGTGGGGGAATTTAAGAAGGATTGCCTAGACTGCTGTTGTAGTTGTTCTAATTCTTCTGTCCTATTGCAGAATCGCCTTTGAACATTATTTTATAGATTTGCTGCCCGTGTTGTATTTTTTGGAACAGAAACAACTGAGCCATACATTACCATTAGCCTAAGATTTTAAAATACTTTAACTTTTTTAGGCGAGAGGACATATCACATATTATTAAACAAATGCTAGGTCACAAGCTAATTACAAAACAGACCCCCAAAGAAGGGATCCCAGTTAACAAGATCATGATCGCCAGTGTAAATATCAAAGAGAAACATATTTAGGGATACTTATGGACAGACAGAAAATGGACCTGTTATAATAGCTTCACCTGCAGGTAAGAATGGTGATTTAATAATCTGTATTTCTAAACGGGAAAATTTCCCCAAAAAATGTCTTAAGCTTCATCAGGAATTGATAGATTGGTACAAAGAAACTAGAATTTTCTATAAAACAGTAATATTTTGATATTAAGATTGAGTTGTTAAATAATATGTCTTTTCAAATACCAGACTATCAGTTATACAAGCTAAAGTTCAAACTGCTCCAAATTAGCAGAAGGGATTTGCATGGATGGAGTGTGGAACCTAGCTGATGCCGCGAGCCCCTGATGTTTCAATAGAGTGATGAAAAAATCTTTTTCGAAAAAGCCAAATCAACAGATTTTTTTAAAGCTTTTCATATCGGTATAAGACCATGTAATTTATTACCCAGCGAGGATGAAGCTGAGAAGTAGTTGTTTTGATGATTTATAAATATTGCTTTTACAAGGGAGTTTGTTTACCCAGGTCGGAGTGCACCTTAGTGTTTCACTATAATATTTACCAGTATACTTATACATGCTCATTTATATTTGCAGGAGGTGTAGACATTGAGGCGGTAGCCAAAAGACTCTCACCTAATCAAAAATATCCCTATTGATATTTTTGACGGTATTACAGACAATATGGCTAATGAATTAGCCGAATTTCTTAATTCAAAAGGAGACCTGAAAGCAAAGGCTGGAAGAAATAAGAAAGTTGTGGCATCTATTTGTTACAGTTGATGCAACACAGATTGAAATTAATCCATTGGTTGAGACTGATGTGGAAGATCCAAAATTAGTTTAAATTGAATAGACTCGTTTCCACGCATTACCTGCGTTTGAGCACGAGAATGTGATGATATGCCAAAATAAAAATTGAATGGTTGAAAGTTTTGTGGAATGCAAGCAGATCAATGACGTAGAATAGTCGTTCACAGATAACATTTTTAAAAAAATGTTTTTAAACAATACTAACGGATTTGAAGCATATAGTTAAGAAAAATAGTTAAATGTGCGTTTTCGTCATTTACAGATATATGGATATCATAGATGTATTAGTATTTTTGTTTTTTTTTTCTTTTGGACGCCATTTTATTTTTATTTATTTTGTGTTTATTGATACATTTATTATTGTTCGTCTTATTAATGATTTCACGCTTACGGAAAGGCTTTCTCTTCTTGCCCACCGTCGAGCTGTAGGGGATCCGTCGCTCTTCTATAGGTATTTTCATGGCTTCTGTTCAGAGGAGTTGGCCAGTATAATTCCTTCTCTGGCAGCTCCCAGCAGAGCAACACTTGGTGCAACTTTTATGCATCCTTTTACAGTTCAGTTAGAGAGGCCCCGAACTTCCCGCTTTCTTCGTTCCTTCATCCCTAGAGTGTCAAGACTATGGAATCTGCTGCCCGCGGAAGTTTTTTCCAATCTCCAAATATTTAAGTCCCGTGTGAACAAACTCCCTTTCACCACACTTAAGACACCCACGGTATGTTAGTACTTAGGCATCAGCCTTTGTGGACTGTGCCAAAGTAAAAAAAAAATATAGAATAAATTAACTTGAAATAAATAAATATATATATATATATATATATATATATATATATATATATATATATATATATATATATATATATATATATATATATATATATATATATATATATATATATATATTTTATATATATATATATATATATATATATATATATATATATATATATATATATATATATTAATTATTTTTTATTTTGTTTGTAATTTTTATTAGTTTATCTTTTTATTATTGAATAAGAATATATTAAAATTATAAAATTTTATCGTTTAGATCTTAAAAGCAAGGTTAAAACAATAAAGGAATTAAAGGGGGTTTGGGCAACCCGTTAACCCATAAGATTTTGTCAAAAAAATTAATAGTTATTTTTTTCTTATCGGGCCCCTTTGATTTTACTCAAAAATTTTTGTAGGGGAGGGGTTTGGTCGCTGATCACGAACCTAAAGAATTTTTTGTCAAAGCCTTTTTGTTTTTTAAATTATGACGCCCCACTTTTTTATTAGCGTTTTTACTCTATTTTTTCAGAGTAATTAAAGGTGTTGCTTATTAAAAAATATTTAATATTTTTACATAATTAGGCCATGAAATGTAGTTGCCTATAATGTCTTGCCATAAAGTTGTTTAAAACATAGCATATTTGGTATTTGTCATAGAGTAACCTTACTTATGTACTGCAAAAATAAAAATTTAAAAACAATACTCTTACTTGGATTACATGCTTTTATAGGAATTTTCCATTTTCTCTATTAAATATATAGTTTTTTTTTATTATTTTTCCCCACCCTTATTATTGGAAATACGACAAAAAGTCGTTAACCAAACTAATGCAGAATTGGTTAGAGTTTTTGCTGATTATCAAAATTGTACCTAATAGCAGCTAATTTTGGAGAAATAACAGGTTTTTTAATTTACCCTTGCGGTTGTGCCATCTCGCGGTAGTTTAAGAACTTGAAAACATTTTCCAACTATTTCTCTTGACTACTTTTACCAAAAATATTCTTGCCCCAACGATGTGCAATAAATACTTTCCAAAATACAGCCTGCGTTCTTTCTTATTTGGACACCCGGTACATAGATGGTCGTTATGCTTAATACCCCGTGCTCTAATTGTTTTTATAGGTCCCCAAAATATGGCCCAGTTAAAAATTTTAGTCACATGTTTTATTATTATTATTATTATTATTAAGAGTTAAGTTAGGCGGCGTTGCCGTTTAAACTTGTTTTATTACACTATTTTTACACTAGTATCTATACACTATTATTTACACTAGTTTATATACACTATTATTTACAGAGTCTGTCATACTGATTTTTAAAAGAATTTATTGTCTCAACACTAACACATTCATTTGGCAAAGCATTCCAGTTACGAATTACTCTATTAGAGAAGAAATGCTGACGACATAATTTGCTAAAACGCTCACTAACGAGTTTATACTGATGACCCCGTAGTCTTCTATCGTTATTAAGTGTGAAGAAACTCAAATTTACGGAGTAATGCCGGTTGAGGATTTTATAGGTCTCTATTAGATCTCCACGCGTTCTGCGTTCTCTAAGGGTAGTTAAGTTTAATATTTTTAACCTTTCTTCATAGCTCAGATATCGTATGGCAGGTGATAATTTGGTAATCCTTCTTTGAACTTGTTCAAGAGCATGGATGTCTTTAACAAAATATGGATTCCAGACTGGTGCCGCATACTCAAGTATGGGACGAATGTAGGTCTTATAGATTTTTTCCAGTAGACATGTTTCTAAATGCACGAGACACCATGTAGGACACAGCGTTGGCTTTTTTGACGATTTTTCCAATATGGGACGCCCACTTCATGTCTGAGCTTATCAAGATCCCTAAGTCCTCCTGTGTCTGTACTGTTTTAATAGGAGTATTTTTTAAATAGAAATTACTGCAGCGGTTACTAAAGCCAACATGCAGAACAGAGCATTTATTTTCGTTCAAGTCTAGCAACCAAGTTTCACACCATCTCTCTATAGTAAGCAAGTCATTTTCCAGGATGTCAATGCTTGTTATGGGATTGTTATAGATTTTCGTGTCATCTGCATACAAAGAGACGTTGGACTTAATACACTTCGGCAAGTCAGAGATAAATATGTTAAACAAGAGGGGGCCCAGAACTGAACCCTGAGGCACTCCACTTGTCACCCCGTATTCCCGTGAGTATCCCGTTTCAATTCTGACAGAGCAAGTTCTGTTTGTAAGAAAATCCTCGATCCAACTCCACAGCCTCCCACGTATACCATACCATTCCAGTTTTTGTAATAATTTTTTATGACAAACTTGGTCAAATGCTCGACTAAAGTCCAAGTATATAATATCAACTGGTTCCCTTTTATCCATTGATTTTGTCCACGAGTTTACGCATGCCAGAAGATTTGACACAGCTGATCTGCCTGGCAGGAATCCATGATGATTTTCTGTAATTATATTATGTTCAATACAAAAACCTGTCAATTCCTCCACTATCAATTTTTCTAGTATTTTACACGGAATACATGTTAGGCTAATCTGTCGGTAATTTTGAGGATTAAATTTATCTCCCTTTTTGTACATTGGAATTATTATGGACTTTTTCCAGTCACTTGGGATTTTTCCCTCATTCATGGAAGTTTGTAGTAGAGATGTCAGTGGCTTAATTATGGAAGGGCTATTCTTGAGGAAAACAGGGTGTGTACCATCCGGTCCTGGACTACAGTCAGTCTTCATATTGTTTATTGCCTTCACCACTTTTTCCTCACTTATGTCAATATTAGTTATAGACACATCATTTCTTGGTGTATCGGGAACAACTTGCAAGTCCATTGGCGGCTCCTCCTTATAAGCATTCCGGAATTCATTTGCAAATACTGACGCTATTATTTTTTGGTCACTAATGATGTCCTTGTTCTGACTCTTAAGTATGGGTGTACTAACTCTTGATTGAAGAGAGCTTTTGACGTATCTGTAAAAATTCTTATTACTTTTGCTGTCTATAAGATTACGCTCGTAGTTTTCTCTTGCATCTCTTATGCGATTGGTTAGTTCATTGCTTAACTGTCTATATGCTTGGTAGTCACCTTCATCATTAGATCTTCTGTAAGAGTGCCGGTATTTTCTCTTTCGATTTATTTCCTTCCTTAATTCTTGATTCATCCAGGGTTTCGTTTTAGAGGTTTTTACTTGATACTCAGGAACAAATCTTTCCATACAGTTGTTTACTTCCTGCAGCCATTGGAGCCACATGGACTCCGTGTCACCCAACAACCAAGCCACCGAGTCCAGATACTGATTGATTTCTTCATAGTTTGCAGCTATGAAGTTTTTTTTGGTTTTAATCTTGTCTTAAGTTGTACTATGTATGATCTGACACGTCGCAACAAGAACTGAATGATCACTACGACCAACAGGTGGTTCATGCTCTACTGTTGAGATTAAATCTTGGTCAGATGTTAATAGTAAGTCTAGCTGAGATGGTCTATTGTTTTGCCGGAATCGTGTGGGTTTTTTTATATGTTGTACTAGACTGATTGACAGATATGTAGAAAATATTGGCGGCCGAGTTGTTTTCGGAAGGTGTTGGATTAATCCAGTCCAAATCAGGGTAGTTAAAATCGCCAAATATAAGCAAATTGTTGAACCTCGCACTCGCATCCACGAGTGCGGCCAGCATGGGCTCGTCGTTTTGAATGTTTACTTTTGGAGACCTATAGATACTGGCAATGTTTAGTGATATTGTGCCGATTTTAATTTGTAGCCATATTGATTCGATAGGATCCAGTGTGTAATCTTTGTTTATTATTACGTGAATATTTTGGCCCATAAACTCATCCCTAACCAGTGGCGTAGCCAGGTGGGGGCCAGGGGGGGCGACTGGG
>JAHBCN010000107.1:290926-309692 GCA_019359885.1 Listronotus oregonensis | reverse complement strand
GGAAAAAGCCTTTCTGGGGGGGAGCATAAATAAGCGAACATCTTCTTTGAATGGAGCCCAAAGCTAATGTTGAGGAGATGCCTTTCCCCCCGAAAGAAAACAATATTCTAAGGGGGGTCTGTTTGGGATACATACAGAGTATACAGTTGGAAGAAGAAAAACTTTCTGGCGGGAAAAAAAACCCCCTATACTATAAAAAAAATTTTGGGGGAAAGCCCACGGGAATGATGATACTTGATAGGGAAAAATTTAAAAAAATTTTTTTTTTTTTTTTTTTTTAATTAATTAAAAAATACAACAACAACATTGTTTTTGTCCTATCAGCAAGTTAGAACAGAGTAGTCTGGGGGGGGGAATCAGGTGGCCACTTTTTTTGGGGTTTTGGGTTCAGAATCCATTTTAAATTGGGGACCCCATCTGGATAACATTACCTGACGAAGGGGTAGTAAATTTGTTTAACGTCAAGGGTGGGCTCCCGTTTTGCCCAAAAGGTGCCGTAAAATGCAGTATATGCATGTTTCGGTACTTAAATTTTTTGGGGGGGAAAAGTAAAAAGAATGAGTTAAACACTAAAAACCCGATACACGGGGGTTTTGTCCCCCCCCTTTTTTTGGGGCAAATTAAAAAAAAAAATTAAAAATTTTTTTTTAAAAAAAGGTTACGGGAAAAGATGTATAAGAATAAAGACGCTTTTGTTTTTTTTAAAAAACTGTTAAATTAAAAACCCCGTGTACATTGTTTTCCCGACATACATGTTTGCCACTGGCAACAGCCCATAATTTAGGTGGTTTTTAAAAGGGTTTTAAAAGTGAGGGGGAAAACCCCCCCTTCCACCGCGACCGATCGGTCTTTTGGGGGCTCACTGACATTTAAGTCGATATTCAAGCGTCGTTTGACGCGGATGTACCTGTGAAACCAGATGTACCCTTTTTTCAAACTTTTTTCGTCGTCTTATGAAAATTGGTAGCTTTAACCCCTATGAATTTTAAAAATAAAAAGGGTTTTTTTTTTTAAAAAAAAGACACATTCACAATATGATAAATTTCAGCATTAAATTTTTTTTTTTTTTTTAATATGCAAATAAAAAAATAATGTTATTTTATTTAAATTTTTTTTAAAACAAAAAGAAAGATTTCTTTTTTAAAAACCCTTTTTTTTTAAAAATTTTTAAAAGGCCCAAATTTTTTTTTGCCCCCTTTAAAAATTTAAAATTTTTTCAATTTTGCAGGGGCCCAAACCGAAAAAAAATTTTTTTTAAGAATTTACCATACTTAAATCTTGTTTTTAAAATTTTATAGTAAAAAAAGTTTTTTTTTTATGTTGGAAAGTTTGTAATTCCGCCTTGAAAAACTGTGAACCCCAAAATTTTTCCTAGTGGTACTTTTAAAAAATTTTTGATGTCTTTTTTCTGTACATAAAAAAATTAACATTTTTGCAGAATACAATACTTCAGTCGAAATTCTCATTTGTTTATAAATAATTTTTAATGATGAATTTTAGAAAATTTAATTAAAAAATTTATATTATACATATTTAAAAAAAAGGTGTTATGTAGAAAGTTTGAGGGTATAAAAACCTTTAAATTATTTTTTTTAAAAAATTTTTGTTGATAAAATCGGGTAGGCTCTGGTGCATCTTAAACTATACAGTGCCTTCATTAATGTTTTCCCCGGGACCACCGATTTTGGTTTGTAAAAGGGCCCACTGCTTGGTTTCTTTCCTATTTACAAGGTTGCCAAGTTAAAAAAGTTCAAAAATTTTTTTGCCTACGTTTTTTTTTTCTGTGACCATTTACCAGTTTCTAATCTCCGAACAAAGAAAAAAAATTTTTTGTCAAAATTACTGATTATAATAACCCCAAAATGTTAAAATTCTAAAAAATCATAATCAGTGCAGGTTAATGGAAAAAAAGAACACCCTTTTTTATGGGGAAAAAAAATTAGTGTTGGAACACACTCTGTTTGACACTGATTTGACTGATATTACTGACAGACCGGTCATTGTTGGGTTTTGGGTTTTTTTGGATTTTATTTGGAAAAGTTTTAGATTTTTGATTAAATTATTTTCAAAAACGAATTTCAACTTAAAACAGTTTTTTCAGAGCTACTTTGATATTTGGGTTTTAAAGGTAATTAATGTTTTTTTTATTGAGGTTTAAATAAAATTTTTTTTTATTTTTAGAAAACGTTTAAAATGTGGACTGCGGAACAAGATGCCTTTAAAAATGGCACTTTTTTGGGCAAGTAATGAGGATGGATTTTGGTCATATTCTCCCAAAAGTTATGGCCCAGTTTGGAAAGGTTCCCTGATAATCTTGTTGAGTATGAAACATTTGTTCATCACAGACTTTGCAATAAATCGTTTTGAAAACAAGCATTGCATTTGAAGGGGAAAGTCCACTGGAAGGCCTAGGGCTTACAGAATGTTTAAATATCGTGCCCCAATGGACACAGTCCTAAAAACGGTGGGTGTCTACTCAGACCGGTAAGGATACTTTTTAAAAAAAAATTGAAATTTATGTTTACAATCCCAAACTTTTTTTTTGGAATGTCTGTTGGTCTTGCCATAAACCTTCCAAAAAAAAGAAATGCATCCATATGGTCACAGTTTAAAATCCTTCCACCAGATTATGAAAAAAGGCGGAGTTTTTCAATGGTTTAATGAAATTCTTAACAATGATGATGTTTTGGACCGTATTTCTTTCTGATGAAGCATGGTTTCATTTGCCCGGTTAGTAAATAGTCAGAACTACCGAAGGGGACGGGAACCCAATTTATGAAACAATTTTAAACCCCCCAATTAAAATGGGGGCCCAAAATTTAGAAGAAGGGTTATGGCCCAAATTTTTTTTCGATACAGTAAATGCTGAAAGGACCTAATATTTATAAATTTTTTTTAGCAACGATGATGAGGAACTTCAGGGGGGTACTTTCAACAAATGGGGACTGCACAAAAGCTCGGGCAATTTTTTCAATACATAGCCGAATTTTATGAAGATAGAAAATTACAAAAATGTATGGCCCCCCTTCTCCAGATCTAACGCCATTAGATTTCTTTTTTTTGGATATTTAAAAAAAAAGGTCTTCAAAAAGACCCCTTTGATGAACTGGGGGAAGCAATTACCGGATAGGACACATTACAGTTGACCAGATTCACAATGTGTTTGATAATTTAAAAAAAGAGTCAACATATGTTAGAAAAGAAGGGGAAACATTTTAACCTTCTTTTGTTAATTGTTATTCGTTTTAAATTTTGTTATCTTTGTTATTTGATACCCCAAAACTTTTTTTTTTTTGTTAAAAATCCGGGCCCAACTTTTTTTGTTACTGACTTAAAAATTTTAAAGAGAAAAAATCAAGACTCTCATGGTCAAACATTTGTAAAATTTTGTTTAATTTTATTAAATTTTTAAAGTTTGTGCATGACTACTTGTATTTTATTGTGATTAAAAATTACTTTCTTTTTTTTTGTATAATATTTAAATAATTGGAATTTTTTTTTGATTGTTGCATCTTTAAATTTTTTTTAGCATGTTTTTCCAATTTTTTTTATTTTAATAATTGCATTTAATTTTTAAAAAGTACAAATAAATCTTAAGCCCCCATTTTAAGTCAAGTAGTTTTATTTTAATATAAATAAATTGTGTAAACTACAAGTTTACATGACTTGAATAGTCACAGAAAAGGCCCCTTTAAAATATTTTTTACAAAATGGTTTAATGCTTTTGCATTCAAGATGAAAAAAAAACTTTCAAAAATTTTAAGGGAAAGAATAAGTTTGTGCCTTTAAAAACATTTTAAAATTACAATTTAAAAAAAAATTTAACTAGTAAAAATGATGAAAAAGGGAATTTGTTACTCGGGGTTTTGGGTCCCGCAAATAGACATTGGCAAGGCCCCCTGGGGGCGCTAAGGATGGTGTAAACGTCATCTTCAAAGTTTTTCAACAAATCCTGCAATGTCGTCAAACTGTGGTAAAATTCCGTTAGTTTACACTATCCTCAGCGCGCCCGGCCCAGACCCGCCAATGCATTTGGCTGTCAGCCCCTTAAAACCCCCGGGGTCAAATTCTCATTTCCATCATTATTTACCCAGTTATACATTTTTTACCTAACTGCAAACCTTAAAAGCATTTTTTTAAGCAGAAATAAAAATTTTTTTTTTCCAAAAATTAATTTTTTACAAAGTTTTTGACGTCGAACGAACAAATAAAAAAACCCATTCAAATCCCTTTTAACAAAAAAAAATCGTGCATATTCGTTTCCTTGACTAACATTTTTTTTCCCAAATCTAGCAAAAAATTATTGACAAAAAGAGACTTAAACTAAATGCATCAAAAATTATCCAAAAAAACTGTAATAACTTTTCAAATTACAATTTTAAAAAAATGAAAATTTAAATTTTCTAAAAAAAAAAAAATTTTTTTGACATTTAAAAAAACGATTTTAAAATGAGGCGCCAATATTTTTAGGGATATTTTATTAAATTTTGTGCAACCTCTGAATGGCAACCCCCATTTTTTGGGCACGGGTTTACGCTTAATAAGACCCTGTATATGCATTTTTTAATTTTACCGTAGCATTCTGTTTAGCAGTAAAACACCAAAATATTAATTTTTTACCTTCAATAATTTTTGGGTGAGCCCACCCCCCAAAATTGGTTATATTATTATAGAAGGCTTGACGACTTAAAGTTATGAAGTTTTTTCGGATTAACTCATCGGGCCCTTTTATAGCCCCAATTTTCCATGTTCAATACACAGGGTAGTGGTTATTTTTTTACCTAGTTCTGAAGAGGTTGGACCCTTTACCATTTTGTAACTTATTTTCCAGCTGTTCACATTAAAGTAGCTTCTTTTAAAAAGTTTGGGTATGGGTTTTTTTAATTTTGTGTTTTAAATTTTCTTTTAGCACAGTGTTCTGTGCCTTTGTTTTTTTCTCGTAGATACAGGCTTTAACTTCATGATTGATATTTAAGCCATCCTTCTACTGTATCCTATATTGCATTATTGTTCAGAAATGTTTGTCAAAGCTGTATTTAGCATTCACCCTACCATAGTAGCTACTAACCGGGGATGCCTTACCCCCTGTTATTTTACAACAGGAAGCTGACTCTGCGCATGACTGTACCAAATAGTCTTTTTTCTCTGAATGTGGACATGATGTGGGGGAATTTAAGAAGGATTGCCTAGACTGCTGTTGTAGTTGTTCTAATGTCTTCTGTGCTTCTATTGCAGAATCGCCTTTGAACATTATTTTATAGATTTGCTGCCCGTGTTGTATTTTTTGGAAACGAGAAACAACTGAGCCATACATTACCATTAGCCTAAGATTTTAAAATACTTTAACTTTTTTAGGCGAGAGGACATATCACATATTATTAAACAAATGCTAGGTCACAAGCTAATTACAAAACAGACCCCCAAAGAAGGGATCCCAGTTAACAAGATCATGATCGCCGAAAGTGTAAATATCAAAAGAGAAACATATTTAGGGATACTTATGGACAGACAGAGAAATGGACCTGTTATAATAGCTTCACCTGCAGGTAAGAATGGTGATTTAATAATCTGTATTTCTATAACAGGAAATTCCCAAAAATGTCTTAAGCTTCATCAGGAATTGATAGATTGGTACAAAAGAAACTAGAATTTTCTATAAAACAGTAATATTTTGATATTAAGATTGAGTTGTTAAATAATATGTCTTTTCAAATACCAGACTATCAGTTATACAAGCTAAAGTTCAAACTGCTCCAAATTAGCAGAAGGGATTTGCATGGATGGAGTGTGGAACCTAGCTGATGCCGTCGAGCTCCTGATGTTTCAATAGAGTGATGTAAAAATCTTTTTCGAAAAAGCCAAATCAACAGATGTTTTAAAGCTTTTCATATCGGTATAAGACCATGTAATTTATTACCCAGCGAGGTATGAAGCTAGAGAAGTAGTTGTTTTGATGATTTATAAATATTGCTTTTACAAGGGAGTTTGTTTACCCAGGTCGAGAGTGCACCTTAGTGTTTCACTATAATATTTACCAGTATATCTTATACATGCTCATTTATATTTGCAGGAGGTGTAGACATTGAGGCGGTAGCCGAAAAGACTCCTCACCTAATCAAAAATATCCCTATTGATATTTTTGACGGTATTACAGACAATATGGCTAATGAATTAGCCGAATTTCTTGAATTCAAAGGAGACCTGAAAGCAAAGGCTGCAGAAGAAATAAGAAAGTTGTGGCATCTATTTGTTACAGTTGATGCAACACAGATTGAAATTAATCCATTGGTTGAGACTGATGATGGTAAGTATCCAATATATTAGTTTAAATCTGTTAATAGACTCGTTTCCACGCATTACCTGCGTTTGAGCACGAGAATGTGATGATATGCCAAAATAAAAATTGAATGGTTGAAAGTTTTGTGGAATGCAAGCAGATCAATGACGTAGAATAGTCGTTCACAGATAACATTTTTAAAAAATGTTTTTAAACAATACTAACGGATTTGAAGCATATAGTTAAGAAAAATAGTTAAATGTGCGTTTTCGTCATTTACAGATATATGGATATCATAGATGTATTAGTATTTTTGTTTTTTTTCTTTTGGACGCCATTTTATTTTTATTTATTTTGTGTTTATTGATACATTTATTATTGTTCGTCTTATTAATGATTTCACGCTTACGGAAAGGCTTTTCTTCTTGCCCACCGTCGAGCTGTAGGGGATCCGTCGCTCTTCTATAGGTATTTTCATGGCTTCTGTTCAGAGGAGTTGGCCAGTATAATTCCTTCTCTGGCAGCTCCCAGCAGAGCAACACTTGGTGCAACTTTTATGCATCCTTTTACAGTTCAGTTAGAGAGGCCCCGAACTTCCCGCTTTCTTCGTTCCTTCATCCCTAGAGTGTCAAGACTATGGAATCTGCTGCCCTGAAGTTTTTTCCAATCTCCAAATATTTAAGTCCCGTGTGAACAAACTCCCTTTCACCACACTTAAGACACCCACGGTATGTTAGTACTTAGGCATCAGCCTTTGTGGACTGTGCCAAAGTAAAAAAAATATAGAATAAATTAACTGAAAAAATAAATATATATATATATATATATATATATATATTATATAATATATATATATATATATATATATATATATATATATATATATATATATATAATATATATATATATATATTTATATATATATATATATATATATATATATATATATATATATATATATATATTAATTATTTGTTTACTTCTTCGGTTTTGTAATTTTTATTAGTTTATCTTTTTATTATTGAATAAGAATATATTAACAATTATAAATTTCATCGTTTAGATCTTAAAAGCAAGGTTAAAACAATAAAGGTAATTAAAGGGGATTGGTCACACTGTTAACCCATAAGATTTTGTCAAAAAAATTAATAGTTATTTTTTACTTATCGGGCCTATTGCTGATTTTACTCAAAATTTATGTAGGGGGAGGGGTTTGGTCGCTGATCACGAACCTAAAGTAATTTTTTGTCAAAGCCTTTTTGTTTTTAAGTTATGACGCCTCACTTTGTATTAGCGTTTTTACTCTCATTTGCTCAGAGTAATTAAAGGTGTTGCTTATTAAACAATATTTAATATTTTTACATAATTAGGCCATGAAATGTAGTTGCCTATAATGTCTTGCCATAAAAAGTTGTTTAAAACATAGCATATTTGGTATTTGTCATAGAGTAACCTTACTTATGTACTGCAAAAATAAAAATTAAAACAATACTCTTACTTGGATTACATGCTTTTATAGGAATTTTCCATTTTCTCTATTAAATATATAGTTTTTTTTTATTATTTTTCCCCACCCTTATTATTGGAAATACGACAAAAAGTCGTTAACCAAACTAATGCAGAATTGGTTAGAGTTTTTGCTGATTATCAAAATTGTACCTAATAGCAGCTAATTTTGGAGAAATAACAGGTTTTTTAATTTACCCTTGCGGTTGTGCCATCTCGCGGTAGTTTAAGAACTTGAAAACATTTTCCAACTATTTCTCTTGACTACTTTTACCAAAAATATTCTTGCCCAACGATGTGCAATAAATACTTTCCAAAATACAGCCTGCGTTCTTTCTTATTTGGACACCCGGTACATAGATGGTCGTTATGCTTAATACCCCGTGCTCTAATTGTTTTATAGGTCCCCAAAATATGGCCCAGTTAAAAATTTTAGTCACATGTTTTATTATTATTATTATTATTATTAAGAGTTAAGTTAGGCGGCGTTGCCGTTTAAACTTGTTTTATTACACTATTTTTACACTAGTATCTATACACTATTATTTACACTAGTTTATATACACTATTATTTACAGAGTCTGTCATACTGATTTTTAAAAGAATTTATTGTCTCAACACTAACACATTCATTTGGCAAAGCATTCCAGTTACGAATTACTCTATTAGAGAAAAATGCTGACGACATAATTTGCTAAAACGCTCACTAACGAGTTTATACTGATGACCCCGTAGTCTTCTATCGTTATTAAGTGTGAAGAAACTCAAATTTACGGAGTAATGCCGGTTGAGGATTTTATAGGTCTCTATTAGATCTCCACGCGTTCTGCGTTCTCTAAGGGTAGTTAAGTTTAATATTTTTAACCTTTCTTCATAGCTCAGATATCGTATGGCAGGTGATAATTTGGTAATCCTTCTTTGAACTTGTTCAAGAGCATGGATGTCTTTAACAAAATATGGATTCCAGACTGGTGCCGCATACTCAAGTATGGGACGAATGTAGGTCTTATAGATTTTTTCCAGTAGACATGTTTCTAAATGCACGAGACACCATGTAGGACACAGCGTTGGCTTTTTTGACGATTTTTCCAATATGGGACGCCCACTTCATGTCTGAGCTTATCAAGATCCCTAAGTCCTCCTGTGTCTGTACTGTTTTAATAGGAGTATTTTTTAAATAGAAATTACTGCAGCGGTTACTAAAGCCAACATGCAGAACAGAGCATTTATTTTCGTTCAAGTCTAGCAACCAAGTTTCACACCATCTCTCTATAGTAAGCAAGTCATTTTCCAGGATGTCAATGCTTGTTATGGGATTGTTATAGATTTTCGTGTCATCTGCATACAAAGAGACGTTGGACTTAATACACTTCGGCAAGTCAGAGATAAATATGTTAAACAAGAGGGGGCCCAGAACTGAACCCTGAGGCACTCCACTTGTCACCCCGTATTCCCGTGAGTATCCCGTTTCAATTCTGACAGAGCAAGTTCTGTTTGTAAGAAAATCCTCGATCCAACTCCACAGCCTCCCACGTATACCATACCATTCCAGTTTTTGTAATAATTTTTTATGACAAACTTGGTCAAATGCTCGACTAAAGTCCAAGTATATAATATCAACTGGTTCCCTTTTATCCATTGATTTTGTCCACGAGTTTACGCATGCCAGAAGATTTGACACAGCTGATCTGCCTGGCAGGAATCCATGATGATTTTCTGTAATTATATTATGTTCAATACAAAAACCTGTCAATTCCTCCACTATCAATTTTTCTAGTATTTTACACGGAATACATGTTAGGCTAATCTGTCGGTAATTTTGAGGATTAAATTTATCTCCCTTTTTGTACATTGGAATTATTATGGACTTTTTCCAGTCACTTGGGATTTTTCCCTCATTCATGGAAGTTTGTAGTAGAGATGTCAGTGGCTTAATTATGGAAGGGCTATTCTTGAGGAAAACAGGGTGTGTACCATCCGGTCCTGGACTACAGTCAGTCTTCATATTGTTTATTGCCTTCACCACTTTTTCCTCACTTATGTCAATATTAGTTATAGACACATCATTTCTTGGTGTATCGGGAACAACTTGCAAGTCCATTGGCGGCTCCTCCTTATAAGCATTCCGGAATTCATTTGCAAATACTGACGCTATTATTTTTTGGTCACTAATGATGTCCTTGTTCTGACTCTTAAGTATGGGTGTACTAACTCTTGATTGAAGAGAGCTTTTGACGTATCTGTAAAAATTCTTATTACTTTTGCTGTCTATAAGATTACGCTCGTAGTTTTCTCTTGCATCTCTTATGCGATTGGTTAGTTCATTGCTTAACTGTCTATATGCTTGGTAGTCACCTTCATCATTAGATCTTCTGTAAGAGTGCCGGTATTTTCTCTTTCGATTTATTTCCTTCCTTAATTCTTGATTCATCCAGGGTTTCGTTTTAGAGGTTTTTACTTGATACTCAGGAACAAATCTTTCCATACAGTTGTTTACTTCCTGCAGCCATTGGAGCCACATGGACTCCGTGTCACCCAACAACCAAGCCACCGAGTCCAGATACTGATTGATTTCTTCATAGTTTGCAGCTATGAAGTTTTTTTTGGTTTTAATCTTGTCTTAAGTTGTACTATGTATGATCTGACACGTCGCAACAAGAACTGAATGATCACTACGACCAACAGGTGGTTCATGCTCTACTGTTGAGATTAAATCTTGGTCAGATGTTAATAGTAAGTCTAGCTGAGATGGTCTATTGTTTTGCCGGAATCGTGTGGGTTTTTTTATATGTTGTACTAGACTGATTGACAGATATGTAGAAAATATTGGCGGCCGAGTTGTTTTCGGAAGGTGTTGGATTAATCCAGTCCAAATCAGGGTAGTTAAAATCGCCAAATATAAGCAAATTGTTGAACCTCGCACTCGCATCCACGAGTGCGGCCAGCATGGGCTCGTCGTTTTGAATGTTTACTTTTGGAGACCTATAGATACTGGCAATGTTTAGTGATATTGTGCCGATTTTAATTTGTAGCCATATTGATTCGATAGGATCCAGTGTGTAATCTTTGTTTATTATTACGTGAATATTTTGGCCCATAAACTCATCCCTAACCAGTGGCGTAGCCAGGTGGGGCCAGGGCGCCCTGCCCCCCGCCCCTCTAGACCAGCGCCCCTGCGCCCAAACAAACCTACCGTATATAAAACAGGTATTATTTACAACATACTATGCTGCGCTTTAAACATTTTTTACTTGCTGGTGTAATTTTATAACTCATATTTTAAAATAATATTTGTCCACACTCTTTGTTAATAATTTTTCTGTTCCACAGTGTCAGCGGAGCTGTTATTCTCTTCAAAAGCACTAACACCGCGGAAAAAGCCGCTGAGCGCGGCATCCGTTTGTGGCGGCATTTCTTTTATTTTTTCAGTATTGGATATATTGTATTCGGTATTGAAGAATTTTTTTACTTTATTTTTTAATATTGCAAATCGGCAGATTTCAAACGTATGTTATTTATTTCTGGTACTCATATTCTCCTCTTTATGGTGTTATTGGTGTTATTTAGTCGTTTATTGTCTATGCAAGGGTAAACTTGTTAAGAGTAAAAATGGATAAAAAAAAAGTCAGGAGCTCAGTTCAGGAAGGAATATCTTGAAAAAAAATGATGTTAGCGCAACACACAGCCAAAAATTACAAGATTTTTTCAAAAAAACTGCTGGGTGAGAATATTTTTTTATATTGTCATTATTTTTCCTGTCTGGCCTAAAGTTTCAAATATAGATTTGTTTGTTTATTGTTGTGTTTTTTTTTTAATAAAAATGTTTTAAGAAATAGAGCGCCCCTTTAAACGTTGGCCCCCCCCGCCCCGAAAGGTTGACTACGCCACTGTCCCTAACATATATGCATGTGCCACCACCTTTCCCAGTTTTGCGATCGATTCTGTATATAGTAAAATTTGGTATGTTTACTAGACTGTCAGGTATTCTTGAGGTTAGCCATGTCTCGGTTATGAATATCACTACTGGATTTATGTTTTGAATAACCAACACAAACTCATTGAACTTGGCTAATAAAGAAGCTATGTTTGTGTAAAAAAACTTCATTTCTGTGGCTACTTGGTCTGATTTGGCAACTGGCTCATCGGGATTGGCATTGAATTTTGCTGCATTTATTCTAAAAACTGTTTTCTTTTCTGTCGCGTAGTTTGTTTGTTGCCTAAGACGATTTACTCTATTTATAAATACTGGGCATTTGGGGTCTCTGGCTGTATGTTTTCTTTCTGATAAACCAATTTTTTTGCAATTGGGACAGTCTAATTCCCCACTTTCTGGACATTCCTAACCATCATGTTCTTGTCCACATTTGTGACAGCACACTTTTTCTCTGCAGTATTTAGCGACGTGCCCAAATCTACAACATCTAAAACACATTGACACATTTGTGTACTCCTGAACATGCACCCTCATTAGATCAAAACAAACCTTTTCTTGTTTCATGAACCATCGGAAAACTTCGGGCTTTGTCTGAAATATCCACTTTTCTTTTGACTTATTTCTACATTCTTTTTTGGTAATAAATTTAAACTTTGATTTTACGTCCTCTCCAAAGATTTCAACCATTTCAGGATTTTCCACTAACAACTCATTAAAAAAATCTTCTGTTGAGAAGCCTTTTATTATTCCTGTAATATAATCATTATCATAGGGTCCGTATTTTCCAGGTCTTTAATGTAAACTATATTTTTGTTTAACAAACTTTCTTGAAGCTTTTTTTTTTGGGTTTCGTTCTGGCACTCCACTAGTACTCCTCCACTATGCAAATGTGTCACTCTTTTAAATCCACCTTGAATCTCGTTCTTATTAATAGATTGTTTTATTTCGTCCATTACTTTTCTTGAGTCTTGATAGTTCTTGCTTCTTACAATTGTTTCAAACTTATGTTTTTGTGGGGGCGTGACCCAGGGTGTTCCTGCCTTTTGATTATCAGTTCTCCTTTCTCCTTGTTTTATTATGTGAAAAATATACCCATTTTATATTTAAATTTTAATATATGTACTAATATTATTAATTATATATTGTATTGTTTATAGTAAATACTATATAAATAAATGACATGGGTTTATACTTATTTTTTATGCAGGTAAAGTTATTGCCGTGGATGCCAAACTAAATTTTGATGACAACGCGAAATTTAGACAAAAAGAAATTTTTGCAATGGATGATGTTAGTGAAAGCGATCCTAGAGAAGTTGAAGCTGCAAAATATAATCTTAACTACATTGGTATGACTGGAAATATTGGGTAAGACTTTTTATATTTGATTTATTTATTCCCATACAAGGATCTCTCGGCAATATTGTACTACATGGAAAAACTAATTGCTAAACATTTAATGGTCTACCAAAAATTTAATTCAATACTGTTTTTTTCAGCTAAGAGCATTTCTCCGCTTTGCGATTTTTTATTGTTTTTTTATGTAATTTAAGCAATGTGTAATAAGTAGTATTGTTATTTTATTTGCTAAAAATATGTTTTTATGATAAATGTTTTTAATTACAATGTTATCAATGTATCTTAAATTCCATGTATTATATCCATAATCATTGAACCTTGTGACCTAAAAAGATCCCCAACGTGTGTATGTTGCTAACAAAACAACTTTTATAGAAATACAAGGTAGACTAAAACTGCTGCATATAAATTTTAGTGTCGTTACAATTAATTTCTTTTTTTTTAAGTTTGTTCTTTTTTAAGTTTGATTTAAAGTCGGATGATAGATCTCTATGACCACACTAGACAAAATGCTTTTCTTGACATCACACTGAATTCAAAGTTTAAGGGGGTATTCTAGTCTAGAAGCCCAAATTTCGGGAGTTTTTTTTGAGGGTCAATAAAAAAACAAATAATATTTTAGCTATCCATTTTTTTTACATTTATTTGTTTATATTTTAAGAATTCGCAAAAAAAATCAATAAAAAAAATATTTTGCAAAGTTACACGCTGTTGAAGTAGAGGGGGAAAAAGAGCGTGTCCACCTTGTCACGATTCCCTCTCTTCTGGTAATTTTTTTTTTTTTTTTTTTTTTAGTTAGGTTTTATGGCACTGGTTTAACCAACTGGCCAGCTTCTCTCTTTGTTAGTTATATAATTTTAAGTTTACCGAGATTAGGGGTACCTATATATTATGTACATTACATTACAACTAATAGATTCTTAAAATTAATTATAACTTATACAACAACGTTTATCTAATACATATTCAATCTGAATATTTTTGGTTGTTTCTTTGTTTTTTTTTTTTTTGCTTTTTCCGTTTCTTTTTTTTTTTTTTTTTTGTATTGGTTTAGTAATGTTTCTTTTCGTCTTTTACTATTTTTTTAAACTGTTATTTTTGCCTTTAACATAAATTGATACAAAACCTTATAAAAACTAATGTTTTCTGACAATAATATTGTGCTAATATTAAATGGATTTTTTAATTCTTTTGATAAATATCTAAATAAGATGGAAATTTGGTTACCGTGGAGATCGCAACCCAGTATATGATGATCTACGTCACCAACTTCCCGCATACACAGTGTTCATTATTTATAAGTCCTATTTTTTTCATGTGAACCGGATAAAGTCCATGGTGGCTTCTTAAGCGTGAAATTATTCTTACAAAATTTTTATTACTTTCATGGTAAAACCAAGGTTTTTTCTGAATATTTGGAAATAAACTTTTATAGTAATAGCCCTTATTTGATCTTTTAAAAGCATCCTGCCAATTATTAAATATTCGGTGTTTTGAAATAGAAAAAATATCAGTAAATGGCAACAGAAAATTTTTAGTAAAAACGTTTAACAATATTGCTTCTTTTGCATATTTATCAGCTAATTCATTTCCTTCGATGCCACAATGGGCCCTAGTCCAAACCAAACTAACATTTTTAAATTTTTTTTTAGTATCACAAATGTATTTAGAATATTTTTTATTATATAATTTGTAGGAACCTTAATATAACAATTTTTTAATGCCTCTAATGCACTTTTGCTGTCTGTAAATATAACAAAGTTATGATTATCCTCATATTCTAGACAATACATCAAAGCCTCCCAGATAGCCCAAAGTTCAGCAGTATATATAGAGGCTTCATCATAAAGTCTCATTTGTTTAACAAAATTTGTATTTTTATGAAGAAAAGTGCAAGCCGTTTTGTTATTTAGAACAGAGCCATCTGTGTAGATATGCTCATAATTTGCATAAATGGTATTAATGTTTTCTAAAAAATTTATTTTTTTAAAATTATTGGTTTTAAAATTTTTTGTGTTTTTAATTTCTATTTTAGAATATTTGTAATAATCTTCTTTGATGTCAAATTGAGGTGACATTTCTGAAGAATAAATTTTTTCTTTAATTTGAGTGATCCAGGGTAACTTGTTATAACAATGGAGTTTTTTTTAAACGCCATAAGAATTTGTATAGTTTAGGACAGTGAGTTTATGTACATTATTAATCAAAAAACTATTCTTAGATATTAATTTTAAAAGTAGCTTATCCGTGAGATAATTTCTTCTTAAGGATAGAGGAGGCTCGGCTGTTTCTGCTTCTATTACTTCGACTGGGGTACTATTCAAGAATCCAACACAATATCTTAAACATTTATTTTTAATTCCCTCGATTTTGTTTAGATGAGATCTGCTGCAGAGCCGTAGAACTGACATCCATAATCCAAAATTGATCTAATATAGGTTGAAAACATAAAACGTTTTATCAGCCCCCCTTTTGTTGTGGCTTACTACCCTTATAATTTTAAAGAGCATTTTCAGCCTTTTTAATAAAAACTGAATATGGTCTTTCCAAAGCAGTTTTTACCCAGTTGGTTTCCCGAGATATTTTAAGTATTTCTGTAAGGTATTGTTAAATTTTCTCCTATCGTGATGGTGTTAGGTAGCGTAGTTCTTCCCCTAGTAAAAGTAAAAAAACTGATTTCTCTGGAGACAGAGTTAGCCCATTCTTTTAAAAACCATGGAAAATTTTCAATAATTTATTTTTTAATTTTGAATGGCAGTTTTCAATAATTTTTCCCCTTTGTATATATGCAGACGTCGTCTGCGTTGAATTTTAATATTAGTATCAAAATAGGTTCCGGTCATATTTTAAAAAAAAAAAATCATAGCTAACCGTAGAAGACCTATAAGAAACTTCGCCCGTTCCCCCACCCGACAGCGGCGTTTTTTTATTTGGGGGGGGATTTCGATTTTTACGTATTTTTTAAATTGCGGGCCACAATTAAGCGGTGTTGCAATGTTGCCATCTATTTGTAATCATTTTTTTTCCAGCGAGGTCCAACAGCTGACGGGGTTCGTAACGAGAGGAGAAATGATTCCAAAGCCGGTATTAAAAAAAATTTCGTTCGGATTAACAGTTTTTTTCCCCCTCCGTTTGTATTTATTGCTATCAGAAAGTAACAATTTTATTGACAGAAATTTGGGGACCGGAGTATAGTAAAAAAATTTCCCAAACACTATTTTGTTGGGACGTTTTGAAACAAATAAGTAGAGCTAAATTTTAATTAGATAAATACATAATATGTACATAAATATATAACCTGGTAACCAATACACTAGGTACTCTTTTTTAGAAGATAGTAAGTCCATAGATACCTATTATTATTTCTGAAAGTATGTACAGGGTGTCCATTTTTCGAGATTTTTAGGGGGATCTACGTTATTAGTAGATAAACTGCGGTTTTCAATACTGTGCTACTTTTTCGTGAAATGAAAGATGCCTGCCATTAACTTTTCATAGTCCCTGCGTTTATGAGGTACAGGGTTGTTTTTGAAAATTTTTTTTAAGGCTGGCATACAACTTATGGAAGAACTAATAGAGTTTTTTGAGTATTTAATTTGCCTCATTTTTAGCTTTTTAAAAAATATAACACTTTGATTTTTTTTTTAAAACCCACTGAATAGACCGCAATTTTCGTGTATTAAATTGTTTATTTTATAGTAGGTTTTATGGCGTTGACTAAAAAATAAATACCTACTTATACCAATGGCACAGTATAAATAACAAGATTCTCCCCTGCCAATGGCAGTTAGTCTAAACATAGACAAAGTTTTTACTTGGATTATTTTAAGAATCAATTATTGAATTATGAATGATTTCAATAACGGTTTAAATTGAAATTAATTATATAATTATTTTTTTTTTATTCGTTTGTATTTTAAATTGTTTTTCTAAAAGAATATGTAACTCGATTCCGATGTAACTAAACACAAACACTAAATATTATATACAGTTTGTCATAAAAGTCCGGGATCCCCTTAATAATTCGTCAACGGGGATTCTGGACTTTTTTGTTTATTATTATTATTATTTTAGTAAGTAAATTTTCCATTTGCCATAATTTTTTATGGTAATTTTTTAAAACGGCCCCTTTTTAGAAATTTTTATACTGGGGATGTTTTAAAGTGATCACGAATCTTTTTTCGTACTCTGCTGGTTTTTTAAATTATAACGCCCCCCCCGAACCTAACCACAAAAATTTTTAAAAATTTCCCCCTAAAAGGGGTTTAAAAAAGGAAATTTTATCGAAATACACTTATTATTTTATAAGATAAATTTAATTTACCTTCATTTAACAAATATTTTTATTAAAAAAAAAAACAACAAGCACTTCCCAAAAAAAATTTTTTTTTTATAAAAATCAAAAAATTGTCTAGAGATTTTAGACTGTTTTTTTTTGGGTACCAGGGACCCAGAAATTATAAAACGAATAAATTTAATTATTTTTATTTTTCCGGGTTTAAATTTAAAAAATTTAAACGCATTAAAATTTTTTCGCGGGTCCCGGTGTAAACATAAAAAATTTCTAAAAAACCAGACAATTTTTTGAAATTTAAAAAAAAAATATTATTTTTAACTTTGTTTTTTAAAAAAAATAAAAATTTTAAAATAAGGTAAAATTAAATTTATCGTAAAAAATAAAAAATATATTACCAAAAATCTTCCATTTTGGGTGTAATCATTTTTAAAAGGAGGGAAATTTTGGGTTTTTAATAACTCAAAAACTAGCATAGTCCGACAAAATATGACTTCAGATTCGTAATAAAGAAAACCCCCGTATACAAAAATTTTTAAAAAAATGGCCGTGAGCCCGGTAAGTAAAAAATTACCTTTTTTTAAATTTAAATTGTCCTCTTTTACATAAAATATACTTAACTATTAAAATATTAAATCTTATTCGTTATTCCTACATGTTATTTTTTTTTTGCGACGCGTTTCAATTCTGTGGGATCAGGTTATTTTTTGTAATTCAAAATTAAATTGAATAATCGCATGATAGCGATTATTTAATAATCGGATTATCGATTATTTTTTTCAATTATCCCATCACTACAAAATATATTGTATGTTTAAAATCAGGACAACAAGCCCTTTCTAATAAATTAAAAAAATGGGGGGGGTTTTCCCTTCAAAATAACAAAGTTGTTACTCATTTATTAATTTATTTAAAAAAAATATTGTATTAAATGGCTGTAACTTTTTTTTATATCGGAAAGACGATTAAAAAAAAAAAATATGGAAGATCAAAAAAACAGCATAAAAAAAGATTTTTTCGCATAGTTTTTCACAGGGTGATTCAAACTTTTGGGGCAAATAAGTCCATAAGGATTATATTGCGAAAGGTGTTCCAAAACTTTCAATCACCCCTTGGAAGTGCTATGAAACAAACAAAGCTTTTAAAGTTTCTTATATTTTCTTTATTTAATCGTCTTCATATCCTGAATTTGGGAAAAAATCCAGTATTTGCAAACTTTTTTTTATATGTTGAATTTTCAAAATGATTACTAGCCTAAGTACATACCTATCATAAATGTCGATGTCGGTAAGTAAATTGTGAACAGCATAATACACACACAATGAACTAATATTTTTTATTTACTTTTTAAGTTTTTTAACTTTTGTTAACAGCCATTTGAAAATTGAACAAATTTG
>JAHBCN010000107.1:72500-290909 GCA_019359885.1 Listronotus oregonensis | reverse complement strand
GGTAATCAACGGACAAAAGAAATACAATCTAAATAAGCAAGAATAGCTATAAATTGATCGCCGACCGTTATAGAAAGAAAACTTTAACATTAAATTAGAATACTGAAAATCCTGCCGGACGACGCGGCTTATGAAATTTGGCAACATGTAGCAAAGAATGCAGGCCTCGGCGGAGCGAGGTGTCGCCTGAATCGGCTAATTCCGGGTCAGCTCGTAGAAATTACCCGATTGGATTCTCTCTCGAAAAGCGAGGATCCATCGCGGGGTTCGGATTTCCAGCACAGCATAAGATATCTATTGCGGTTAGCTATTATTTTCTTTGGTGTAAATAATATATAATAATTAAAGCACGGAATATATGCAACAAGTTTTTGAAAAAATATGCGCATATATATGCATCTTTTTTCATAAAAATATGCACAAATATTGACTTTTATTACAAAATATGCAATTCAATATGTAATAAAATTTAATGATGTAATAGAACAAAATGTGAAAAAAAGTACAATCTTCAAAAAATGGTTTTTATTTGGAAAAATAAATACACATGAGAGTGAAAAGTGAGAAAAACATAGTCAGATATTAGTTATGTGGTCAGATACAATTATTTACTATTTTAAAATGGTACATAATTAGTTTATAACTTAATCCAAGATTAAATACATATATACAAAGCACAAAAATAATACAAATATTATACAATTTTTCGTTTGGAAATACTATAAAAGGCATTGACAACAAGATACTTTTCGAAGTTTTCTAGTAAAAATGATTGTCTTCTATCAGTGAAAATATGTTTATACAAAGAAAAGGTTCTTTCAACGTCTACTGACTAATTGGACAATACTGAAGTTTTGGAAGTATACTATAAGGCCATGGTACATGTTCGTCAGAAGACTTATTTTCGTAATATTTTTGACTATTTTAAAATTTATACCCTTCATTCTTCGTTAAAGTCGCATCCGCTTTGCGCCTTATTTGATCTCCAACTTTACCCGGAACGTTGCCACACTTAGCCAAAAAGTGTCAATGGTACTAATGGACTCTCTTAAACTTAATTGTCATTCTCTAACGATGTGATCATATCTGGTATAAAACCAAAATGAACTTTAATAAAAACTAAATCTCTAGCTACACTTGCACTTTGTAACAAGTCCTTACTTTGAACTACATCTGAGCGTCGTCCTCCAAGTCCAAAATTAAGTCTTTAACGGCATCAAAGTGTTAAAGCGTAGAATAGCTGCATTATCCACGTTCCCCATCTGGTAACTACAGGTTCTGGTGGTAAACTAACTCCAGGCAGTGCTCCCTATACATTTGCACTCTTAGAGGGGCTTTGATAAAGACTTTTTTAACACTTGAAATTAGCTTATTTACTAGCGGAAATGTTGTTCTGATGGTTTCTGCTACTCGGTTTATCCCGTGCAGAAGACATGTAACATGCACCATATTGGGGTAAAATACTTAAGGTTCTGTCCTACTTTCACCATATAGGGCGCGGCATCAGATAGAAGCACTAAGAACTTTTCTTCTGGCACTGGGTTTGGAAGAAAGAAGCGATAGAGACTGCTGTATGAATCGGGATACTGTCACATTATTGGTTTTCTCAACTGCTTCAAGCTATTAGGTATGCGTTTGTAGAATTCTTTTCTTCAAGTGCTCCAATCATCAGATGTGCGATATATCTGCCACAAGCATCTGTACTTTCATCCACAACGTTTAAAAGTTTTCGCCAATTAAAGATTTTATTTCCTGAAGGACTGTCTCGTAGACCCAATGAACATTTTTCTTTCTGAGTGTCGACTCATCGGGAATGGTTTGGTTGCAATGCCTTTGTAGAAAACTTCTAAATTGGGATGCTGAAGTTTTCTTAGTGGTATGTTAGCTGCCATCATAGTTTGACACAAGTCTTGTTGAAAAAGTTCCTTTTCCGACTGAGATTTTGCACCCACATTTTGAAATGCGTTTTTAACACTCTGCTGAACTGGCGCACATTTCATTTTGTAACCTTCGCGATATGCAGCGCTGTTTTTAAATGCTTGATCCACTTGAAACTTTTTTTTCACAAACAATTATTTTTGAACAGGCTTTGCAAAAACTTTTTCTCCACTAAATTCTAACTCGGAAATACCCTTAATCCGTCGCAGTTTTTACTATTTTCGCCATTTTTATTCGCCAATTAAACTCACTCTGCTGACACACCAAAGGTTTTGACAAACTAAAAATACTAACCTGAGTCTAGTTATGCCTACCCAATATTTATAAATTCCAAACTTTTGCCGAACCTGGGTTATTGTTAAAGTATTAATAATTTGGTAAAACCAACAACCCTATCATAAAATAATAAAAACCTCATTTAAGTTAGTACCTGGGAATTCCCAAAGATTAGAGTATTGGAGTCAGCCGCCCGACTGATGATAAAGAATTTAGATATCAAATGGTGTTAAAAATTTTTGGAAAAGATGACCATAATATGCAGGTAAATCAAAATGTATCAAAAATATGCATTTTTTTCAAAAACGGACAAAATATGCAAAATATGCATGTATATGCAATTTGCATATAATCCGCGCTTTAATAATAATGGACTTAGAATGCTTCCCTGGGGAATTCCCGTTCTACACAATCTGGGTTCTGTAAGATTTTCTGTTGTCCTTATATACAAATGTCGAACGCTGTAGAGAGCTTTTATGTTTCGCACCATCTTTTGTGGAAAACCAATTTTAAGTAATTTTGTAAACAAAATATCAAGGATAATGTTGTCGTGCGCCCTTAATGTCAATAAACACTGCCGATGTACTATAATTTTCTGTAAATCCCAGCTGTATATCAGTAATTGCCAGCTATCACTTCTGTGTGGAGCAAAGTTTTCGAAAGCCCTTCTGTGTGACTGGGTATTTTTTATTTTTTTCCATCCAGAATTCCATTCTATTTTTTAGAATTCGTTCATATGTTTTGAGTATACATGATGCTAAGGCGATGGGCCGATATGAGGAGGCCAAACTTAGAGGCTTACCAGCTTTTAAGATAGGAATTATAATATATTTTGTCCAATCTTCAGGTATGCTTTGTTTTCCGTCATATATATCATTGAATATTTGTAACAAGATTTTTTTTACAAAATGGGGCAGATTTGATAACATGGAGTATTGTATGTTATCGATCCCTGGAGCAGTGTTGTTTTTATTTTTGAGAGCTCGGTTAAGTTCCTCGATCTGGAATGGCTGACATAGACACATATCTTCTTCGGGTGTTTCGGTAAAGGTCATATCATTGGGTACATAATTCGGCGTGAGATTTTCATGAAATTCCTCTATCCATGGGTCATCCACTGTGGTGGTTGGTAGTTTTCTTGTCGGGATTTTTAAAGCTACTAATTTTTTGCCAAACTTTTTTATTGGTGTGTTTTTGTTTAGGCTGCTGCAATATTTTTGCAGTTTTCCTTTTTTCTTCTTTTAAGAGTTTTTTTAGCTAAGGCGTCCGCTTTTTTAGGAAATAAAATTTTCTGATTAGGATTATTCTTATATAATACATACTTTTCCTTTCTACTTAATACTACCTTGTCGCATCTATCATTCCACCAAAACTTACCATTTTTTCCCTTTACCTTTTTCTTTTCAAATGATGGAATGGACTGTTCTATAACTTTATTTAGTGTTGTAATAAATTCTGTATATGTATACTTTTTGATTTTGAGAATTCATTAATACATTCAATGTAAAACGTATCCCAGTCTGCCTTCTGGGTATTCCATTTTTTATGTTGATTTAGGATAGTAAGTTTTGGTGCAATGCTACATGTTATTGTTATAGGTAAGTGGTCTGATCCTGATGGATCTTCCATAGTGTCCCATTCTAAATAAGGCCTTAGGCATGGAGATGCTAGAGATAAATCTATAGCTGAGTTTTCACCCCCGAAATGATTAATATGAGTATATTTCCCCGTGTTTAGATAGGTTATGTTCTTTTCATCTATTGCATTTAATAAAACAGAGCCATAAATATCATTATCTGAACATCCCCATGCTACATGATGGGCGTTAAAATCCCCTCCAATCAAGAAAGGAGCTTTTACCATATCAAAAAACCTTATCCAAGTGTTTAAACAGATTTTTGTTTGCGGCTTAACATAAACAGACAGTAAGGTCGCTTCTTGACCGTTTTTAAGCTTAATTATTACACCAGTGTACATAATATTAAAATTAGGTCCGTTAATCTCAGCAAACTTAATATTATTTTTAATAAGGACGGCGACGCCTCCCCTTCCGTCTATGCGATCCTTTCGAATCACGTTGTATCCAGGAAACGAAACGAATTTGCCTGGTTTAAACCAAGTTTGAGAGCAATCGATGTCAATATTATTTTGGGCTAAGAGATTTTCCAAACTGTTTTTATTAGCTATTGCTGATCGACAATTCCATTGAACAATTTTTATTGTATCATTCATTGTTAAGAAATTTATTTAAAAAAATATATATATATATATATATATATATATATATATAGATTTTTTTTTTGCCCAAATTAAACCAAGTGTTTATTTAGGTATAGTTATTTCTAGCTTTTTGTTTAATGATTGAGGCTACTTCTTCTTTATCAAATTCAAAACTTTGTTTTTCTTTTAATACATCAAGTATAGTTATAACCATTTCTACCATATTGCTTATACTATCTTGACTATTATTTTGAGATAAGTCAGTGCTTGTTAAGGTGTTTTTATAATAGATAATTAAAAATAGGTCCTGAAGTTTGAGATGTGTTATATTGAGTTAGTATGCGATTATGTTCTTCTTGGGTAGGATTGGGGGACAAAGGTCTTCGTCTCTTTTGTGGACTATTAGATTGAGTAAAACTAAAACGACTATGTTGAATGCTTCCGCTTTTTTCAGGTGGTGTTGACCTAAAGATTTGTGTACTTATATTGTCTGTATAGCTATTGTTTAAAACACTAGCTGGTTTTTGAGAGACAATTGAAGCATACGACTTTTGGGAAAAAATTTTCTTTGCTTCCTTATATATAATATTTTGCTCAGCCTATTTTTTTTTAATAAGTTTTTGAGAGTGAATTCGGAACATTTCTTTATTTCGTTAGTACCGTGGTTAGAATCGCAGTAAAAACACATTATTTCAGTGTCTACTGTGCAATTTTCCATTTTGTGGTTTCCCTTGCATTTAAGGCACCTTGTATTGCCTTTGCACTGCTTGCTGGAATGACCATATCGGAAGCAGTTGTAGCACAATATAACTTTTTGAATATATGGGCTAACTTCAACCCTAACATGTCCAATTGCAATATATTTTGGGAGGGTTTGAGATCTAAAGGTTACGATAACACATTTGGTATTTACTAAAATCTTTTCGTTGGTAACTTTATGAATAACAGTTTTTTTAATTCTATTTATTGAAGAAATTTCGAAAATACAGTGCTGATCAAACTGTTTGATTTTATTTTTTAAGACCTCATCAGGAATCTCTGGATTGATTCCTTTTAATTGTCTAGTAACCAAGAATTTGGGAATGTAAGCTTCCAAGTTATGTTTAATTAAATTATTACTTACCACTAGCCGATTGGCAGATTGACCATCTTTAAAAGATATTCTTACCCTATTACGCCCTACGCTATCTATCTCCTTAATGTGATTATCCAATTCCGGATGATCTGAATAAATGATATCATTTACCTTAATTGCACATAGCTTGCCCTTAAAGTCAGGCGAAATATTTTCAATAAAAACGTTAAAGGGTCCTGTATCCCGGTTATTATATCTAAATTTTGTTTTATTATTATCTTTATTTTTTGTTGAATTAACATTATGGTCTAATTGCACTGGCGAAAAATTATTTCCGGGGGGCGACCCCCCGGGATCAACGTCCATGGTAATTCACAATATTCAAAATTTGTCTCGCACTAATACCCTTTTTTTTTAGTCTACCTTATCGATACGGAATTTTTACGTTTAAAGATAAGCTCACTAACATAAACACCGGCCTACCGCTCGAATAGCCCGATCACAACTGTTCTGGTCATTTAAAAAATAAAAAAATGGTAGATTGTTTATCAGTACAAATGTCAACATGGCAGGAACCAAAAAAAAATGTTTCTCGCAAAATGGCGGTTTCTCAAAAAGAGAGGTAGGTTTTTTCAGTTATTTTTTAACTTTTCCGAATTTTTAAAAATAGTAAAAATTGAAGCTTTCTGTTTTTTGTTGGTTCATGCCATAGAGGAATATATAAAGAAAATTTATGCCAACTTTCAAGAAAATTGGTCAATTAGTACTTGAGATTTTGTGACAAACGTTTCGTAAAAAGTAGTTTCTAGAAAAACACGTTTAAAGTTTTAACTTTCGGTTCCATCCGAAAAATAACTTTTGCTAAAACTTTTAAAATATTTCGAATTTTGAAAAATCCATTTAGAGGAGATATTCTTGGATAACTAAACTATCGAAGCATGAAAAAAAACACTTTTTTTTTCAATTTTCTAGACTAGAATACCCCCTTAAAAATGACTATATCTAGTATTGCATTTTTATTTGTTTACAATATTATTGTGGTAATTTGGATTATTAAATACAAAAAATGAGCCAGAACCACAAGTTCATTCCCTATTGTGGGAAAATTGATAAAAATAACTAATGTTATGGTCAACGACAACTAAGCACTCACATTCTTGCATTAATAATTAAAAAAAAAAACGTATGATTTATTAAAATATCTATTTTTAGTCTTATATTCTGTCGTGTTAACGAAAAGGCGAATTTCGGATAATAATCGAAATATGGAGATATAACGAACTATCTAATTTTTAGAAACACCTTGTTTAAAGGTAAATTTGGGAAAAGTAATCATAGTAATCAAATATCATGCATTTTTAATACCACTGTTTGGCATTTTAATTTTTTTTGTCGCTCCCTAAAATCTTTTTTGGTTTCTTTGAATGTACCGTAATGTGCAGAATTCAAATTTTGGCTCGGTTTATACCTACCACCCTCGTTTTTAAAGTAGGGAAGAAAAATATAAAATACAAGAAACCCAAATCATAAGCAATCCAGTAAATTTTTAAAGAGTAAAAAAAAACTAAATCATTTCTAACAAAATACTTCCTTTTGTATTGAAAAAGTATAAGACAATCAAAGAACTTAGTTTCAGTTTGTTTTATTTGGGATACTCGTCTTACTACTTTTTGGAAAATGGGACCTCTTCGGTCCAGGTCCCGGGGTATAACGAGCTGACCCTGATCAGCCCTATTGACCCTTATGAACTTGCAGAAGAAAAACCCCCCAAAAAACCCAAAAATTAAATATACTAATCTACGTTTTGGTGGCAAGTCGGCCACCGTTGTCAAGGTAAAACTAAAACAAAAATTAAACTAAATTTTAAGAAATTTTTGCTTTAAAAACTGAGGAAATTTTAAGAGCTTTTATGACGTTTTGTCATAAATGACATTATGCAACCTATATTTTTTATTTTCGTCTTTAAAAAGTTCTTATAGTTGCGCCGCAACAAAAATTCCTTTATTCGGCTCTGCCTCACATGCATGCGCAAATGGACCCTTGCATAAAATGTATTTTGATCTAAATACGTTACATCTCTTCCTTTGCCTATTAAAGAACCATCTCCCAAATTTATTTCCCCGAAAAAAATTAGTTTCGGTGTAATTACGGTTACGTTCATTTTTTAATTTGTCGTCAGACCAAAACGCCGTGTAACGACACAAGCGTTGCCGAGTTTCACTATTACTTTTTTTTGCTTCGTTAATTTATTTTATTCGAAGAGAAAACAGAAAATCCATCGCGTTCCTTAATTTCGATTTAAGGTAAATCGGGTTAATGTCAAGTAAATGTACAACATTATAAACATAAAGGGTAATAAAGTTACACCGTTAAAATCCATGACAATTACCACAAAAAAAAATACACTTTTACAAAAAAAAAACAAGTTTAAGCTCTAAAAACTGTTTATTATCATTTGAGAAAAACACCTGGTAAATAATTATGATTACCGACTTTTTGAACCAATGCAATACTTTTTTTTGTTGTTGTAACCATAGTTACTGAGTTTTTAAACCAAAAAAATACGTTCTTTGTCGTATTCATAGTTACTGACTTCTTGAACCATTTAATTCGTTTTTTGTTAATGTCTTTTTGTCAATCGAAAATAAACAGATTATAGTATTCTACTCTTTAAATAAACAAATAAATATGGCACTTATCCACCGATTGAAAATCATCAAGTGTTTAAATATCCGGATTAGCTCCGCTTGGTATTGTATTCACTCCTCTTTCATCCCGAGATGTAATATTGGCCCTGGTGGCCCCTGTCGACCAGGCTTATGAATAGTATGGTTAGTGCGTTGTGACGTGGATATCGTATTCGCGGAAAAGTTTTCTATTTGAATTTTAAATGCTTGAAACTCTGTTATAGAATTTCTTAATAAAAAAATATTTGGCAAAAGCGTTTTTTAGGTAAAAAGGATTATTTTTAGCCGATAAAAAAATATGTGCTAGGAGCCTATTGGACCGCTTCAGTCCTGGTTCCGGAGTTGAAAGACTGTTATAAAATGTTATATAAAAAAATATATGGGCTATTTTCGTCTAAAAAAAAACATTTTTTTCCTTATTTGTGGCCTTGGGAATATTTTTTTATAAATTTTATGTTCAAAGGAGGTAAATACATTTTCTGCTGCCCTAACAAGGGTTGATTAAGGACGTTTTCAGACCGGGGACAATATTTTCACGTAACGGACAGTGCAACAACGTTTAGATCGGCAAATATTCCATTTATTACACAGCCCCACAAAAAAATAAATGTTCGGACTTGTAGGTCGGACATATGTATTCCCATGTATTTTTCGACGCTGAATGCGATCCTGAGCTCAGAAATGGCCTTCCACGTCTGGAATTGGCCTCAGGGGCCAAAAATGGCCTTCGTAGAGCCTGCAAATCGATTCCTGGATGGGGCTAGGTCGAAGGTGCATTCTCAAGCCAAAGCCGGATTTGTAATCAAAAAGTTTATGGCCAACTAACAACTAATTCCCCGTTTTGGAACTGGAAAATAACCCCTTAGGGGGCGGAAAATAATGTTTTGAACCGCGCAACCGCAACAGTGGTATTTTTATGTACTTTTAAATTCTGGAACTCAGACTGTGCTCGACAACTTTATGGCCAACTGAAATTTTCCGTTTGGGACCGGGAAAATGCCCCTTAGTTGCCGGAAAATCATGTTTCGGACGCCGCAATCGCAACAGTGGTATTCCCATAAAATAATACCCCTGACGGGGTTGGAAATCTTTTTCTCTACAATTAGGTTTGAGGTCGAGAAGGTTCCATCACGCTCGGTTCACGCCTTAATTCAAGAATTACTCCTGAGTAATAGTTTTTTCAGGTATCCAAAAGATTCTGAATGGCCGATTCACCGACTTCAATGCCTCTATCCTTTTTACATGTATTTCTATACACTTAATTTTCGGGCACAGTCCAGAATTTAAAAGTACTTAAAAATGCCACTGTTGCGACTGCAGCGTCCGAAACATGATTTCCTGGCCCTTAAGGGGTCATTTTTCCGGTCCAAAACCGGGAATTCTAGTTGGCCATAAACTTTTCGACAATTGTCTGAGTTTTAGAGTTTAAAAGTACATAAAAATACTAAAATACCACTGTTGCGACTGCGGCGTCCTAAACACGATTTTCCGATGTTTGTTTCCAAACAGGGAATTACAGTTGGCAATAAACTTTTTGACCACAAATCCCGCTTTGGCGTGAGAGTGCACCTTCGACCTCGCCTCACCCCGGAATCCATCTTTCAGGCCCTATAGAAGCCATTTTTGGCCCCTGGTGCCAATTCCAGACGTGGAGGGCCATTTCTGAGCTCGAGATCGGATTCAGAGTCGAAAAATACATGAGAATACATATCCGACCCCGAGTCCGAACATTTTTTTTTTGTGGGGCTGTGTTATCTTTTTATTTTATGAGGAAGTAATATATGCATATTCTCGTACGTTTCTTTCATATTTACAACATAATCCATAAAAAATAATAAAAATAAAATTGCCTTCAGCCCTCGAAGATTCAATAATATATATATATAAATATATATATATATATATATATATATATATATATATATATATATATATATATATATATATATATATATATATATATATATATATATATATATATATATATATATATATATAATATATATATATATATATATATATATATATATATATATATATATATATATATATATATATATATATAATACGTAAATATATATGGTAAAGGATTTGTGTTGAAGGCCATTTGGGAAACCAGTAAATGTCATATAATTATAATATTAGTTAATAACTATACATTATTTCCTAGAATTTAGGAATAAATAAAATCATTTATATTTCAGATGTTTGGTTAACGGTGCAGGATTGGCAATGGCGACCATGGATATCATCAAATTATATGGAGGAGAACCAGCGAATTTCTTAGATGTAGGAGGCAGCGTGAAAGAAGATCAAGTAAAAGCTGCTTTTCAAATTATTACCTCAGATCCATCAGTTAAAGCAATTCTAGTCAACGTTTTTGGTGGAATAGTTAATTGCGCTACAATTGCCAACGGTATTGTAAATGCCATAAAAAGTATGGGCCTTAAAGTACCTCTTATTGTTAGGTTGGAAGGTACTAATGCAACTGAAGCTAGGCGTATAATTAAAGAATCAGGCTTGAATATAACAACTGCACAAAATTTGGATGAAGCGGCCCAAAAAGCTGTTAAAGCTATATAATTGTACAGTTTTATTGTACTAACTTTTTACATTTTAATATAGATTATTAATTTTATATGACTTTTTTAAGATTGTTAAGAACTACATTTTTTTTTTTTGAGGAGAAATAAAAGACTTCCAAATTGTTCATTGGAGTTTTTTTATTTTTTAAATCATGTGACTAACTACTAACAGTTAAAAAACATGTACATTTTATTTTGATTTCTACATTTTTTAATTGTGTGTACTTAATTTTTATAGCGTAATATTAATAATAAATTTCTAGTTGCATAATTTTAGTCTCAAGTAGCAATTATACCTAAGAGTAATAATTATTTATCACATCGGCAACACTGTTACGTGCATTATTCCATAAGATAATCTTCTTGACAAAATGGTGACCCTAAATACTTCAATATAGTTTAATGAATTACATTGTTGCAAATTTACCGAAAACTTTTCCTAAATGCTACTTGAGTAGTTTTGGTATACAGGGTAATTCAAATTCGACCGTGCATTGGGATCTCGAAAACTACTGAAGATATGTACATGGTTAAATTGTGGCAAGGTCGTGCATATATATGACCAACAATATTTCGTTTATAAAGTTTCCAGTATTTCCGAAGATATCCAAGAAAAACCGAAATTTTGGAAAATCGTTTTTATTTTTTTGCCTCCATTTCAAAGCGGATTTATAATAGATTTCATATTACATTGCCATTTTTTCGCGCTATTTGATACTGGTTTCAGATTTCACATCCGACGTTTCGTCTCTCGGCCACCATCAACATTTTTTCCTATGGACGCTATATTGGATTTTTACGAAGATACATGGTGCTTCCTAATCCGATTTCAAAAATGGATACCATGTCATTCTTTAAAGGCACATAACCTCATTTATTTCCAAAAGAATAATTATTGTCTTAGTTGGCCTTGATTCATGCGAATGCTTTTTGTTTTTTGTAAAAATTAGACTTGTCAAAAGATATTTGTAAATATGTTCTATACTTTTGTGGTGAATTTATATTTAATAAGTTTTTGTTGGGTTCCTCGCCTGGAAAGTTTCTGTAAAATGTGAACAGAACCGAAGTGGTCCCATTTTTTAGAAACTTTTCAGGCGAGTAACCACCGAAAACCTATTTGAAAAAGATATTTGGCTGTACAGGTTTTCTAAAGGAAGTGGTTTTTCAAATAAAGAGAGAAAAGATATGTTTAAACTGTACTACAAATTTGACAGAAACCGTACGAAAACCGCACAAACGTATTTAGTAATACCTATGTATATCCACAAAGACAACAACACATATTTATTTATTTATTTATTTATTCAGGTAGTACACTACAGAAAGTAAAACTTTAAATGGTACAAATTCGGTTCACAAATATACAACTACATATACCCAACACTGCAACAAATACAAGATAAATTATTTATATTTTAAAATCGCCTTCAACGTGGCTAAGCTAATAAAAAATATATCACAGTCAGAATAAAATCTATTATACAGCGTCCTGCAACAGTATGTCGGGCTTCTCTACAGCCTAAACTAAAAAAGTTAGGAGTTCCGTTCAAGTGCAGGTATCAGTTAGGAATAAAAGCGCATTTTACAAAAATAATGTGGTATGGCCCAAAAAATTGTGGCAAACAAAATTCACTTTTTTTAAATGTAACATACTGTATATTTTTGCATCTATGGAACCTCCTTAAGCATCTTTATTTATTCCTGAAATATTTCAGCTTTGAAATGATTAGTTTTGTAGCAATAAATTATTTTAAAAAAATAGTTGAATTTTCATGACTCCACTTAAACACATACCAGCACCATAAATACAAATTTTATGTCAATATTGGATATGATTCTTTTTGTAGAAGACTGTCGGATGCTCTAACCCGGTTTTTGTGGTTTAATCTTATACAGAGTGTTCAAATTTAACTTTTTAATTTAAGAAAATCAATGCTATTTTTCTCAATTTTTTAAATGGCACACCCTGTATATTTATTATGCGTCAAATGTAGAATTATTATACCAACATTTTTTTATACAAACCTACTAGTTATCTTTAACCGTTCTGAAATATTTATAATAATTACTAATTTATTCGTCTGAAAACCGTTTTATTTGGAAAATACTGATAAAAACACCGAAAGTATTAATCATAAACTAAGATAAGTGTTCAAAATGCCTTCCGTTTTGCTCTAAACATAAATTGACACGTCTCTCAAAAGATCTGTTCACTTCCCTTAATATTTGTGGTGTTACTGTTGCAAAAACATTCCTTAATCGTTGTTCCATTTCAATTGCAGTGGTGGGCGGATCTTTATAAACAATTTCTTTATGTATCCCATAAAAAATCGAGTTTTGTTAAATCAGGAGATCTAGCTGCCCAATGGGTAGGTCCATTTCTACCAATCCATGCTGTCAAAAGCTGCATTGAGGTGGTCCCCTCCATCGCGTGAAAAATGTGCTGGAGCCCCGTCTTGTTGAAACCACATCCTGCCTATAACATGTGGGTTAATTTCTGCCAGTAATCTGGGTAACTCATTTTGTAAAAATGTAAATAAATTTGTTTATTAGAATGACCATTAAAAAAATAGGGACCTATAATAGTAACCCCTACAATTCCAGCCCATACATTGATTGACCACCTGTGCTGGTTGTCTGTCTGACGCATAAAATGAGGATTTTCAGTAGAATAATAGTGGAAGTTATGTCTATTTACACATCCATTGTTATGAAAAGTTGCTTCGTCTGTAAATAAAACGTAGTTAAAAAATAAAGGATCCTGCTGTATTTTATTTCTTGCCCAGGTACAAAATTGCACACGATTTTGAAAATCCTCATTAGAAAGGGCTTGGTGTAGCTGGATATGATAGCCGTGGAAACGATTTTTTAAAAACTTTCTGGACCGATCTTTCACTCATATCTACTGCTTTTCCGATGTTTACCTGACTTATATGCGGATCCTCAATTACCGTCAACAATACGGCCAACTCATTTTCTTCATTGGTGACAGGCTTTATTCTTTCTCGCTTTTGATATGCGACATTTCCCGTCTCAACAAATCTTGCCAATAATCTTCTGAAACTTTTTCATCCGGGCGTCTTCTGTCAGGATATCGAGCAGCATAATTTCTAGTAGCTAAAAAGCAGTTTCTTTCACTTTCTCCAAGTACAAAAATCATGTCAACAAGCTCATCTTTGCTAAAATTCATTATTATTCTTATTATTGTTTTTGACACAAAGCTTAATAAAAATACTAGTCAAAATGTCACGTACTAGTTTTTAATAGGATCCGGCAAGTATGATATTGTTTCCATGGATATAGCGATTGTGCAGCATGTTTTACAAGGCGTGAATCAGTGAATATGTTTGTGCTTTTTGCCTCATTTAAGAAATTGTTAATTTTAAAATTAGTATTACCTTTAAAATTCATGCTAGTTCAGAACCAGCAGAGGCATTTTGAACATTTACCTTAGTTTATAATTAATACTTTCGGTGTGTTTATCAGTATTTTCCAAATAAAACGGTTTTCAGACAAATAAATTAGTAATTATTATAAATATTTCCAGAACGGTTAAAGATAACTAGTATGTTGGTATAACAAAAAATGTTGGTATAATAATTCTACATTTAATGCATAATAAATATACAGGGTGTTCCATTTAAAAAATTGAGAAAAATAGCATTGATTTTCTTAAATTAAAAAATAAATTTGAACATTCTGTATAAGATTAAACCACAAAAACAGGTTATAGCATCCAACAGTCTTCTACAATAAGAATCATATCGAATATTGACATAAAATTTGTATTTATGGTGCTGATATGTGTTTAAGTGAGTCATGAAAATTCAATTATTTTTTAAAATAATTTATTGCTAAAACTAACCATTTAAAAGCTGAAATATTTTAGGAATAAATAAAGATGCTTAAGGAGGTTCCTAGATGCAAAAATATACAGTATTTACATTTAAAAAAAGTGAATTTTGTTTGCCACAATTTTTAGGCCATCCTGTACTACCATTATTTTCCTAAAATGCGCTTTTATTCTTAACTGATACCTGCACTTGAACGGAACTCCTAACTTTTTTAGTTTAGGCTGTAGAGAAGCCCGACGTACTGTTGCCGGACCCTGTATATGTGCATTAAACGGTGTGCAAAACTATTTAAGCCGTAGTTTGTTCTGTGATACCTTTCATAGAATAATTGTATTTGTTGTGTGTTTCTACTAGGAACTAAAAACAGTGCATAATACCTTTACTTTTTAAGAACCAATTTTAAGGAATCTCGACAATTTGCGCCCTGCAAATTATACCAGATTTTGATTTCAACATGACGGAGCCCTTGCACATAATACTAAAGCAATCTATAAATATTTAAATGTTATATATTCGCATAGGTAAATAGGTAATGCGAAACCTATTAGGTGGCCGGCAAGGTCCTCGGACCTCCAGTTTTAAATTAGTTTTTGTCTGGCACTGTGAAAAACATAGTGTATGAGGAGCAAGAATATGCTACTGTAAAAGACAACAATCATGGCACAATTTAAAAAACTTAGTAGAAGTGACATTTCTAGACCTGTTAATAGTTCAGTTAGATTCGTCTCTGTGTCATAATTTCGAATACTTGCTGTAATAAATTAAAGAAATCTTTATTCATTACTCAAACTGTATAAATAGGAACAGCTTATCGAACTTGTCATATAATAAATACTAACTTAATATATAATAAACCTATTCTATAATAAAAACTAAGTAAAATAAATATATAAAATAAAAGGTCCTAATTACTACACATTAAAATGACAATAAAATTATTCTAAAATACAGTAACACAAAATATTAACAATATAACTCAATATCTACACACATTAAAATGGTCTAGGGACAAAGGAAAAATTCTCATATTTGTAAACAAAATAATTTTTAGACCTATATATGATTAAATTCCCAACAGCATGTTTTTCTCATTTGTTCATAGAATAAAAATTTAATTTGCACCAGTCTGTTCAGCGTTTTTAAAACTGTGATAAGTTGTGATAAATAATGCAAAGACATCATCTTGAGAGCCATAGGGATGATAGAGGGCGGTCGGAATATAAGGGACGTGGCTGACGCAGTAAACTCTACCAGAACTAGTTGACAACGTTATAGGGAAAGTGGTGAATTGAGAGAGAGCCATATTGGTCCTAGAAGGACAACTGAGCCTGTACATGACAGATTTATCCAGATTCAAGCACTTCGGAATCCAAATCTAACAGCTACTCGATTAAGAAGTGAGCTGCAAAATGTACATCAAGTAAATGTTAGTGCTCAAACTGTTAGAAACAGATTGCATGAAGGTGGACTTCATGCCCGCCGTCCTGTATTAACACGTGGAAATCGCGGAAGGAGATGAGAATGGGCAGAATATCATCTTAATTGGGAGGAACAAGATTGGGCTCGTGTGCTCTTCACTGACGAATCTCGGTTTGGTTTGAGGTCAGATTCTGAAAGAATAAGGGTGTGGAGATGACCAGGAAACGCTGCTCGCTTAGAAACTATCCACGAGATGGATCGGTACCAGGGCGGAAAAATTATGGTTTGGCTGGAGTAGTTATTGGCCGACGGACTGATCTCATTTTTGTCAAGGGCTTTCTAACTGCAAATGCATATTGTGACACAATTTTTTAACCTACTGTTCTTTCTCAGGTAGCGCAATTCGGAAACGAATTTATCCTAATAGCAGGATAATGCACGCCCACATGTAGCGAGAACAGTAAGACATTTTCTGGATCAGCACAATATTACTCTATAGCCCTGGCATGCCCAATCCCCTGACTTGAATCCAAAAGAGCACGTATGGGATATGTTGAAAAGACGTGTTATGAATCGTGCAACGTTGTGCCAAACAAAAGCGAAGCTGAAAATTGGTTAATTCAGGAGTGGCAACAAATTGACCAAAACCAGATAGACAATTTAATCAGGAGTATGCTTCGGCGATGCCGAGCTGTTGTGAACAATAGAGGTGGTCATATACTGTATTAGATTTTATATCTTAACTGTTTATTTCTTCAAATAAAAAATTTTATTTTCTTTTTGGACACCCTGTATAAAATTGATTCTTGTAATTGAATGTTTTTATTTGTGGTACAAAACAAAAATATTTTGTGGACATTTTCGTTTTAGTTTACAATTTTACTCTACTACATAAACAGCTCATAGAAAACAAAATTTTAACTTTGTCCACTAGACCATTTTGATGTGTGTATTTAAAACTTGCGTTGAGAGGTATTCATGCACATCATAAAAGACTTGTCCCACTAAGAAATTCTGCAAGGTATTCTTTAGGAATTTAGTACTTTTAATATTACCGAAAAGTTGCAGAAATTTATTATATAAAATAATTCCCTGAAATGTAGGGGAACTCTTATGAGTTCTTGTGTTATAATTATGAATATCAGAATTTCTTTTAAGTTTACCCTCATTCTGTCTCACATAAATTATAAGAAGGTATATATAAAGGGACGGGAGAGAAAGATTCCTAAATTCACAAATGCTTGTCGGCAGTGCGCACCCGGTGGCAGACCTATCATACACCTAACAGTCCTCTTCTGCAAAACAAAGACTCTGTTAACATATGCTGCATTTCCCCAAAATATAAATCCATATATGTGACTGAACTAAACCGTAATATGCCAATTTTAACACATTTGGTGAAACAGACACCTTTAGGTATCGAATCATAAAGCAAGATTTACTCAGTTTAGTTGTTAAACCATTAATATGGCTCTCCCAGGTCATTTTCTGATCCAGGGTCACTTCCAAAAACTTTATATTGGTAACCTAAGCGATAGATTAATATGATTTGCTTTAAATAAGCAACTTTGGTCATTTGTTGCGTGTTTGAGAAAAAAAATCATAAAAAATGTCTCGTTTTTATTTAAAACTAACCCATTATTTGTACACCAGTTACCAAATTCAATCACAGATCTATTTGTCCTGTTAACAGTCGCTTCCATATTGTATTCAGAAATTAGAAAATTCGTATCATCAGCATCAACAATTGTTTTACTTGGACAGGAGCACCCCATAGGCATGTCGTTAATATATATTTTAAATGGTAAGGGTCCAAGAATAGAGCCCTGGGGAACTCCTGTCCTTACCTCACCGACATCTGACCTATATTTGTCTATCACCACTGCCTGGCCCTCTGTTAGCCAAATATGATGTTACCCACTGATGACCAACACCACTTACCCTCAAAACATAAAGCTTCTGCAACAAAAGCTCATGGTTTACCGTATCAAAGGCTCTACTAAGATCAAATAACTGTGCTGTTGGATGAGCTTTTATATTCAGGGTGTCATAAATAAAATTACAGAGTTCATTAATTGCTGTCAGAGTGGACTTGTCCCTTTTAAAACCATTTTGAAAAGTTCCTAATAATTTATATTTTTCCAAAAAGTCGATTAATTGAGAATTAAAAGCCCTGTCGAGAATCTTGGCAGTCTGACTCTGAACCCAAACATTGCGCCAATTACATGGATCCAGTAGTGATCCCTTATTCCATAAAATTGGAATAGATTTTGAGATCTTCAATTCCTCCGGGTAGCAAAAGACTCACAAATTATGTGTGCTAGCGGTTCGGCAATATCATCAGCAACAGCGCTTAGCACACGGTCGCTTACCTCATTAATCCCCGCCACTGGTTTTCTCGTGGTTCTTGCAATTATTATCTTTTTTACATCGCATTGCGTAACAGGACATAAGACCATGCTATTTACTATGTTGGGCTGAATAACAACCTTATCAAAATCTGGTTTCGGACATTGGAAAGCCAAAAAAGAACAACTGAAAATATTACAGATATCCTGTTGTTAAACTTTTTTGTCATTATATAAAATTTCTTAAATTTTTTGTTTTTCATTTTTACTGTTACTGCGTGATTCATTTATTATTTTCCAACTCTCTCTACCAACATTGAAAGAATCCCGAATGCGCCTGTCATTAAAGTTACTCTTGGTAGTCTTCAACTTTTGCTCGTATAACAGCCTCAATTGGCCATATCTTTCCCTCAGTGCAACATTATCAGGATAGCACTTACTAGTTGTATGCATTTTACAAACCATACAATGCAAGTTTCTTAACTCTGGCGTGCACCATTTAAAGTTTCTACCTTCACCTCTACCTTTTTTATTGTATACACGATTTTTTGAATAATCTGGTTAAGATTTTTACTTTAAAAATCTAGTATTTTTTTGTATGTTTATAAAACAAAGATTCATTTAGCTATAGACTAATCGCTTTGACAATTTTATTTATTACCATTAAAAAGCGCTATATTCATTTTAAATTCTGTGAAATGTTTCAATCAAATGTGTAATAAGGTTTTATTTAATATTATATCTCGCTTTCACTTATTTAAATAACATAATTTTACTAAAAATCTGTACTAACATTTTCTCTTTACAAAAAAATGCCGGAATCAAGTTCAGCTATTTTTTGCAAATAAATAAGGTTATCAGCATTTAAAGTATAACAGGTTATCCTGGGTGCCAGGACACAGGGGAATACAGGGCAATGAAAATGCAGACTCCCTGGCCAGGCGAGGCTCCGCAGCAATGTTTGTGGGTCCTGAACCTGTTTTTGGAATACCAAAAGCCTCGGTTCGTGGCTACATGACTCGGTGGATTCAAACACAACATCAGTCATACTGGAACCACATTCCAAGGCAAAATCACAGTAAATCAATGCTGGACTCACCATCGAAAGCATTGACAAGTGAACTACTAAAACTAAATAGGAATCAGATTAGGATAGTGACAGGATTAATAACCGGACACTGCACCCTAAGAAAACATATGCACACTATGGGCATCTATAGAGAAGAACCCATTTGCAGACTATGTGACGAAGAGGAAGAGACAGCCTCTCACATCATATATGAGTGCCCTGCACTTACATACTGGAGAACAAACCAAAACCTCATGGTGGACACTAACCACCAGGAGGCTGGAGACCAGAAAAGAACAGTAAAAGGGCTACTACACCTGTCTAAGGTGTCAAACCTTTTTAACTGAAAAAAATACACAAGAGATACAACAAGCCCTGTAGGCTGCAGTGTCGAGGCGGACAAAACCTCAACTTGTGTATTTACTTTATCAATCAATCAATAACAGGTTATACATTGTTGACGCCAGAATAAGAAGCACTATTTACCTAGGTAAAAATCCAATATAGCTCCCATAAGAAAAAAACAAAGTTGATGATGGTGGACAAGTGACGAAACGTCGGATGTGAAAACTAAAAGCACTCATCAAATACCTCACAAAAAGTGGCAATGTAGAAGTAAAATCAATTTTATAATCCGCTTTGAAATGAAGCTAGGTAAAAAATAAGAACGATTATCAAAAAAAATCGGTTCTTTAGAACAATTTTTTTTCTGATTTATTAAGAATGGGCCCAGACATTTTTAAGAACACAAAACGCTTTCATCTATCGATACATTTTCCACCTTTCCAAGTAGTTATGCCAAAGAGTATAAAATACTGCGGTAGCTATTTATTTTAAAATTATGCTAAGTAATTAACAGCTATATACTAAATTATCGTTTGTGCGCATGAGTAATACATACATTTTATCAATAATTTGATTAAAATTTATTACAAGTAGCAAACATAAATTAATGTGGTATTATCACAAGTTCTAGGAAAACTTTTATTAAAATTTGGAGGCATTTTAAAAGGCTATAATTCAGAAACTTTCCTTGATGAGTTTATTGCTGAAAATCCATACTTAACACACTATTTTGGTCAAGAAGTTAAGAATCTTATCAAAGTTGTTACTAAAAAAGAATGTAGAAATAGACAAAAAGAAAATTGGATACTTCAGACAAACCCACAAATATTTAAATGGCTCATAAGAAATAAAAATTTATCCTTCGATTTAACAACAGTGTACATTCAAGAATATGTCAATGTTGCTCTGTGTTACAAATGTTGCAGCTTCGGGCATGTAGCAAAATATTGCCAAGCTAGTGAATGCTGCCATAAATGTGGAGGCCCTCATAATAGCCAAAACTGCCCTGAAGAGAACTTGGACTGTCCTAATTGTAAAAAACTCAGGCTGCCAAATAGGAATCACTCTGCAAGAAATTTAAATTGCCCAGCTTATCTGCAACGGATTGAAAAACTTCGAATGTCAACTAACTATACCACTGACAATGATTTTTTATAAGTGATTCATCCAACACAGCGACAAGTTTAGGTACTGACAACAGTGTTTTTGTTCGGGCTGCTGTACCAGAATCGCCTAATATCAATAATATATTATCAGTAGTATACCAAAATGTGCGGGGATTAAATAGCAAAACTAATTGCTTTCTTAACACAGTTTTTCTTACTGACAGCGAGTATGATGCGGTAGCTTTGACAGAAACATGGTTGCCGAGTCAAGTCTATGATAGTGAAATATTTCCTAGCAACTTCTTAGTTTTTAGAAATAGAAATAGAAATGAAAATCTACGTGGTGGTGGAGTGCTTCTTGCAGTAAAAAATAGTTATAAGTGTTGTTTAGTAAATCTGGATTTGAACAATCCTGAGTTTGATATACTTGTAGTTAAGGTTAATACTAACAATAATAGTTTCTTATATATAATAGTTATTTATATTACACCAAATTGCTCCATAGCAGGAAAAGAAGAGTTTTATGCATATCTTAAAAAATTAGAATTTCTGTATGACAATAATTATTTAATATTGGGAGACTTCAACATTACACACCTAATAAAATACTATTCAGAAAAAGATTACAGAGATAATGATGTGGAGCTTTTCTTAAATTTTTTAAATTTTTATGATTGTAATCAATATAATAAAGTTCTTAATAATAATAATAGAATTTTAGACGTAGTGATTTCAGATTTAGTGTGTGATGTTGAAAAAAGTACTTTCAGTTTTGTTAACGAGGATTGATGTAAATCCTCGTTAACAAAACTGAAAGTACTTTTTTCAACATCACACACTAAATCTGAAATCACTACGATCACCGACTCTGTCTGTAGATATTTATTTGAAACAGCCAAAATGTAAAGCCTTGATTAGAGATGGTGAATCTAATTACAATTTTAGGAAAGCTAATTTTGATGCCATGATTCAAATGTTTAAAAATATGACTTGGGACGAACTGGAATCATTTACTGATGTTAATGCTGCCGTCCAATGTTTTTATGAAAAAATTTATAAAATATTTTCCGTTTGTGTTCCGAGGGTTAAAAAATCAAAGCAGTATCCACCATGGTTTAACGGGCAAATCATTAAAAATATTAAAATTAAGGATAAGTTAAGGTTAAAAAGCCGAAAAACTGGCAATGCCATTTTAAAACAGCAGTTTATAAATTTACGGTCAAAAATAAAACAAGACATTAAAGAAGCATTTAATTTTATATAAACGAAATGCAGCAAAACATTGGTCATGATTCCAGAGCGTTCTGGCACTATTTAAAAAATAAAAAAGATCTTGGCTCCATTCCTAACAAAATGCATTTAAATGGTTGTGAATATGAGGGTGGTCATGCTATTGCTGATGCTTTTGCTGACTATTTTGGTTCTGTATATGAAAATTTTGAAACCTGCAGAATGACAATTTTTCGAAAATTGTGAATCACTTGAGGTAGTATGTATTTCAAGTGTCGACTATGAGGATGTGTGTGATGCAGTCAAAAACCTTAAAGTTAATAAGGCTATTGGACCAGATAATATCCCATCATATATTTTTAAAGGGTTAGTTGGGTTTCTAGCGAATCCACTAAAAGTCTTATTTAATTTGGCTCTTAAAACTTGCACTTTTCCAGATTTATGGAAAGAAGTAAAAATTTGTCCAGTTTTTAAAAATGGTGATAAGACTGATATTCAAAACAACAGACCTATTGCAATATTATCTGTACCAGCTAAAATATTTGAAACCATAATTTATAAAAATATTTACAAATCAGTTTTTAGAAGAATATCTTTTTCCAACATGGTTTTGTTGATCAAAGATCAACTGTTAGTAACTTAAGCAATATCACTCAGTATATATCCGAAAATCTTGACAACAGATTTCAGGTTGATGTTATATATACTGATTTCGCTAAGGCATTTGATAAAGTGTCACATACCATCCTTATAAATAAATTACGTAATGAATTTGGCTTTCATCCCAAACTGCTTAAATTTTTTTCATCATATCTAGAAAACAGACAGCAAAGAGTAGTAATAAAAGGCCATCATTCTAAATTTTTTAGAACTACCTCAGGGGTTCCCCAGGGCTCCAACTTGGGACCACTGCTGTTTTTGTTATTTATCAATAGCATAGTTAGAAACATCTCAAATTGTGGTATCTTACTGTTTGCTGACGATCTTAAATTATACTCAAAAATTAGGAATACTAACGATTGTCTAATACTTCAACAAAATTTAGATAAATTAGTAGAATGGTCTGATATAAACGGTTTAAAATTTAATATAAATAAATGTCATGTATTAAGCTTTCATAGAAAAAAGGCACCAGTTAACTTTGAGTACACAATGAATGGATCAGCTTTGGAACATGTCGAGAGTGTAAAGGATCTTGGGGTAACCTTTGATCCAGGATTATCATTTAAGCTACACATTTCTAATATTACAAACAAGGCTTTACAAATGTATGGATTTATCGTTAGAAATTGTAGACCGTTCAGGAATATTGCCTGCATAAGAAAATTATATATTGCATATGTGAGAAGTATTTTAGAATATGCTTCAACTATATGGAGTCCACAATACGAAAATCATAAATATAGTATTGAAAAATACAAAATAAATTTCTCAGATATCTCTATTATAAAGAAACTGGAGTGTATGATTTTGGCATTTCTAAAGCAGAGTTAACTCAATACTATAGGTTACCGAATTTGGAGACACGCCGAGTATTAGCCTCTGTTGTGTACTTATATAAATTAATACATAACCGTATTGATGATCCACTTTTTTTGTCTCAAATAAATTTTTATGTTTCACATTACCGAACAAGGGATCCAATGACCTTTTACTTGAATAGTGCCAGAACCAATAATTTTAATAATTCTCCAGTTAATGTCATGTGTAGAAACTTTAATGAGATTCAAGCTCATTGTGATATTTTTAATATTAGTTTAAATGAACTTAGGAATATAATTGTAAACATAAATTAATTAGGATAAAATAATCTGTTATTAGGTTAAGCTTTATTGTATTATATTGTATTTTCTTCTCCTACTCTATAATAGGGTTTCCCAAACCTGTAGAGTTTGTATTAAATTAAATAAATAAATAAATAAATAATTTTCACTAAAATTTTCTTGTGTAAAACGCCTCTAATAACTCTTAGGTATCCTGTAGTTGCAGTTTTAATTAAACATATCTTTACAGCATTTGTTTTATTTATTAAATAAAACTAAATAAATAATAAATAGTCTAAACTAGTTCAAAAGTAGCAATTTTAGACTTGTTTTATTTGTTCCAGAGCTGGTTGTTTTACACCAATACATAAAAAAAATTAAAAAGAGGTCAAAATAAAACACATAACTTATTTATACACATTTATTTATCCCAAAGGAATTAAATGAATCCACAAACCATAAAACTTTAAAATAATAAACACAAATGAATTTAACTGTTTTAACTCAAAACTGGAAAAATGTTTTTATAATAATTGGCAAATAAACAGAGTAATAATTAGTGATAAACACATGGTACAAATTACAGGTCTCCCATTTACAGCAGGGCTAAAAGAACTGGAATATTAAAATCCCTGCTGTAACGCATATCTCATATGTCAGCTTTAGAAATGTACTGACTATAACAAAAGATATTAAAAAATCCCATTAAAACGACAAGCAAAAATTACAAACCAATAGTCAAAATTGTGTTTGTTCCATAAATAAAAGTATTTTTATGTTTCTACGTACATTTCGGCATTGTTAAAAATAAATAAATCTCATCAGCTCAAAGCTCAAATTTGAATTTAAGATCAAAATGAATGAGATTTAAAAATTTAAAGAAACAAAAAATTATACGTAGGGAACTTTTTTCAGAGTAGAACGTTACTAGTTAAGTAAAGTGGTGTTTCGTTTGCTTATTTTTTTTGTCTTTAATTATTTTCAATTTTTTTTTAATTTATATAATAATAATTATAACTATAAACTATCTGTGTAAATGTGAGCCTTACAAATACTTAACATTATGGCAAAAATAAATTAGGTTTTACCAAAGTCGGTTTTGAAATATATTTTAATGGTATACTCAACTTTAGGCAAAAGTGATATAATGCCATTTTAGTCTAAGTTAAAAGTAATAAGTAAATAGTTGTTTGCTCATAATGTAATTTTTGAAGGCCCTTTAGTTATCAAGACATCTACTCCTTCTTGATCTGGGTAGCAGCCTGTTTGGCTTGATGTGCCTGCAATACAGCAACAGCTTCTTCCACTTTGTTCTTAAGTGACTCGTTGTGCTCCAACATGTGCAACAACTCGGTGTTGTCGATTTCCAACAACATACCTAATAGAAAAAATAAAATACTTACTTTTCAAAAAAATATCACAAAAAAGAGCTTTTTCAGTATTAATCACTATTAGGAAGATTTGAAATAGTTTTTTGTACCATCTTATGACTGACTTTTTATTTATTTTTATAATAAAATGATAGAAAAAAAATATTATTCCTATTGGTAAGTTAAAATTAAAGCACTAATTGGTCACAAAAAAATATCAAAATACCTGAAAACAGTATGGTATATTCTTTTAAGATAAAATGGCATACAACATTTCAAACACCACAAAAAATGGTTATATAGATTGAAAAAATATTAACCAATATTATCTGACCTAATTAAAATCTTACTGATCTTACGTTTTTCGAAGAAAAACAGAGTCGTATTTGATTTTTAACTTACCAGTAATCTTTCCTGCCAGATCAGCATACATGCGCTGGATAAGTGGGAAAAGACGTTCTCCCAACATCTGCTTTTGTTCTTGTGGCGGAGCAGCTGCCAACATAGTGGCTGTAAGTGGTTCCTGCCCTTGGATATGCACAGCTTGTTGAACTGGAGCTGCAGGCAAGGTGCCCATTGCTTGTGGTGGATTGCGCATGTTAGAAGTGTACTTGAAATTGGCAGTACGACTTCCAGCCGTAGCCACGACACTTTGACCTGCCAGAGGACGTCCTGGCATATTTGGAGGCTGTTGGCCAGTAATCGGCCTTGCAACATTAATGTTACTACGCATGGTAGCTTGGTTTGGTGGCCTAGCGGTGGCTCTGTAACTATTTGGCATACCTGCATAGGCAGTAGCTCCTCCTTGACCACCTGGTCTAACAGGAGTCTGTGCAGGCCACCTGGGGCTGGTTCTTATTTGCGTCATTTGTGCAGCTCCATAAAATCTTTGTGGAGCTTGAATGGTTGGTACGAAGTAACCACTAGATGCTCCTGGTTGAATGAACTGACCCATCTGGTGCATGCGCATGTTTGCCATACGCTGCATGTATTGCGAAGTTAAGTGAGCTTTGCGATCTTCCTTTCTTTGAGCCAAAGCTACATACAATGGTTTGGATCCGACGATGCGGCCGTTCATTTCTGTGACAGCTTTAGTAGCTTCTTCAGGGGATGAGAAACAAACAAAACCAAAACCTTTGCTACGGCCTTCTTCCATCATTACTTTGGCTGAGGTAATTGTACCGAATGGAGCAAATTCCTTGCGCAGACGTTCGTCGTCGATAGTGTCATCCAAATTTTTGACATAAAGATTGACACCTTGGTAACGGTTAAGCCTTTCCATTTTCAAAGCTTCAAACCTACGTTTCAGTTCCTGTTGACGTTCTGCTTTCTTTTGTGCACGGCCTACATAAAGAGGTTTACCTTCCACAATTTCCTTACCTGTAAAAATAAATGTAGCAAATAATTTTGTGGTTGCAAACACATAATATTTGTATTATTTAGTTTTATGCAATCAGTTAAAAGGGTTTCTTGTAACTATTTATTTATTTTAATAAAACTCAGAGACCCTTTAGTTAGCAGTTCTGGACCTCAAATTTAAATACTTTGGTGTTTATTAAATTATTGGTTAGTTTATATCAGTTATTTTTACAAACTATTTGCTGATTACCCTCACTATAAAATTTTATTGGTGAGCTTAACTTTTTTTTTATTTAATGAAAAAAAATCATCCACAATTTTTTTAGTTTAGTTTTTAAAGCCATTTATTATTATTTTTTTAATTGAAGGTGTTTTTTTCTGTATTATGAACTAATTTATAATAAAAATAACTACAAAAAATACCACCTAAATTTTCATCTGAGCTTTTTAAATAAAATAAAGCCACATATTAGCTTCTAACATTAAAACCACAAGAAAGTAAAAAACTAATCAGCAAAAAAATCTATATCCAAAACTTGTTAGCTTTTTTTTATTCAGGCAAAGCTATCTCCCTATAAGTTTGTGCACAGCCAGTATCCCTATTAAATAAAAATATGTATAAAAGAAGCAAAAAGAATACTACAGGGTGCGGCAGCATAACTTACTTTTTTCAAAACTTAATAAAACGGATTGTATGTTGGTACGTACCCAAAGGTTTGTTTTACTTAGCTTTAAAGAGCAAATCACGTAGGTGACGACCCCCATTCTCGATACATTGAGTAAACCAATTTCTGGCGCTTCTCATGACTCTTTCAAGCATAGCAGGCGTTATGTTGGCAATTTCTTCCTGGGTGTGTTCTTTAAATCTTGAAGGGTTCTTGGACGGTTCACATAAACACGGGATTTCAAAAAACCCTATAGAAAAAATTACAAGTGGATAAATCGGGAGATCGTGCCATTGCAAATCGCCCCTGATCAAAAAAGGAAGTTATGCTGCCGCGCCAAAAATCGGTTTACTCAATGTATCGAGAATGGGGGACGTCACATACGTGATTTGCTCTTCAAAGCTATGTAAAACAAAACTTTAGGTATGTACCAACATTGTAAAAACCAAATTAAATCTTTCTGATTCATACAATGCGTTTTATTAAATTTTGAAAAAAGGAAGTTATGCTGCCGCACCCTGTATTATTGTTTAAACATACTTAAATTATAACTAATAAATATGGAAAAAATAGCCTATTAAAAAAGATTTAAAATTATAGCTAACTTTTCTGATAATAAATAATGCTGATACAAACTGAACCAAAGATAAGAAATAATTTAATATATTGGCGATATAAAATTTGCATATCATTTGCACACATAAAATGGAATAATGTTTTTATAGTCCATATAAAAATACCTAACTTTTTTTCCTAAAACTCGCCGACTTCCGATATGTTGTACGTGTGTCTGCATTTTTTATTGTTATTGTTTAAAAAGTTTTCAAATATAAAATCACGTTTTAAAAAACATGTATCAAGGTTGTTATAAATTGCAAAGAAAACATTCTTTAAGGTCAAAGAAAGTGATACAAAATCTTTAAGGAAAAAAAAAATAAACTATGGGTTATTAGACATGTCCAGGATAAAAAAAAATATATATAAAAATTTAAATAAATATAGGAATTAAAATATATATTTTTTTTAAAATTCTTCTAAACAACACTATTTTAATTTTAAAATTTTACTTCCAGCTTCTACATGTTATGGCTAAAGTTATTGATAAATTAACTGTTTTTTTGTCCCTTAAGTTTTAAAACAACTCTTTAAATATATTTCAATTGAGGTTAGAAATGGAGTACTGTATATCAGTTGTATCTTTTTTTTTTGGTTCTTATTCTTCAGAGAAAACAAATATGTAGGAACTAAAATATATACTAAAAATTTGTTTTATATCAAACAGAATACACCCTGTATACATTTTTAAAACTCGACTTACAACCTAAAAATAAATATCTTTAAAATAAAATAAAAAATAATTACTGTTTAGGGCTTCTACTGCCGCTTCAGCTGCTTCAGGACTTTCGAAAGCAACAAATCCAAATCCTTTGGATTTTCCGTCATCCTTGCTCATAATTTTGTAGCTTGTTATCTTTCCGAATTTCTCAAACATATTGCGCAACTGTTCTTCGGACAAGTCTTCTCCAAAATTCTTCACATATACATTAGTAAACAGTTTTGCTTTCTCCCCAAGTTCCTTCTCCCTTTCTTTACGGGGGATGAAGCGTCCAACATAAACCTTCTTTCCGTTGAGCAACATCCCATTGACTTTTTCGATAGATTTATTTGCCGCTTCTTCAGTTTCAAAATGAACGAAACCATAACCTTTACTTGTTCCGTTTTCATCTTGAGCTACCTTACAACTAAGAATGTTGCCAAAGGCAGAGAAGGTATCGTACATGGCTTTGTTATCAATAGAACGGTCCAAATTTTTAATAAATACATTGCCCACTCCAGATTTCCTCAAAGAAGGATCACGTTGTGACCACATAATTCGTATTGGTCTTCCTTTAATCAAGTCAAAATTCATGGTATCTAGGGCTCTTTCGGCTAAAAGGAAAAAAAAAATATATCTTTAGTTTTGAAATATTTAGACAGCCATGTTTATTTTATACGAGGTATCAAAACTAAATTGTTTATTTCTAAAAGGACCATTGTCCATTTTTGATCACTTATGATACAAAAAGCTGGAGTGATACAAAAAAAATTTAATTATCCTTTTCTTAAGATTATAATATTCTTAATAAAAGCTACTGCAACATTTATTCAAAGTATATATGTTATATGAAAAGAAGATTCTGCAGTAAGAGTTGACTTGGCCTAGGTAAAGTCGACTCTTACTGCTCTTTTTAGTAAAAGTTGATTTAAAGCGAAAAGTGATAAATTTTAATTAACATTTACTAGTCAGACTTGACTATACCTAGGGAAACGAGTAGGGAAAGTATACTCTCACTGCCTTGAATTAGTAAAAGTTGACTTTTTGCAAGGGAAAACGGTCTACTACCTAATAAACAACAAATAAAAAAGTAAAACCTTTCTAAAATATAATTGAGAAAAATAAAAAGGCGCTTTAACTAACCCTACGTAGAAGTTATTAACCAAATTTTAATAATTTTCCATATGGTAGCAACATCTCAATTAACTTTTACTAAAGCACAGTAAGTATAATAATAGTAATTGAAGAATAGAGGCGGGGGCCCACCTCCCTCATACCACCGCCCATGCCGGTACATGTAACGGTGTCCCGCGAAATCGCCAAAAACAAAAAGTTTGAAAGAAAGAAAATTTCATGATAGTTGAATTTTGATTCCTTAAATTTTGTCTATTCGACGCGTGTTAAATTAAATTTATAACTAAAACCTCTCTCCTACAAGTTTGAACCATGTATGCAAGTATGTAATGAAAAGGAAGGTAAGAACTCCTACAATCTCCAAGAATGGGTCGAGACCCGGAGGTACCATAAACCCTCCTAAGCACAGCAGGTATAGTTAACTTCTTCCTAAGTAAAGTTGATTTGCTTATTCTCAATCAACTTTTACTGGTACCTTTAGTAAGAGTGTACTTTTCCTAGGCAGATACAACTCTCCCTAACAATCTACTTTTCCTGTAATGTATATACATGTATTCAAAATTAGTTGAGGCATACTGTTTAAAATTTAATGGAGATAAGTGCAAGCAAGAATAACAGGTTTGTTCCAACCCCACAAAAAACCGGTTATTGGAGGGTCACGCGCAAGTCCGGTCAAATAAACCACCCTGGTTTATTTAACTCCCCTTGCGCGTGGCCCTACATTAAACGGTTTTTTGTAGGGTTGGAACAAACCCAATGTATTCCTATTATATAAAATGCAAACAAAATATACAGAAAAAAGTAACTTCAGCTTTTCTTTATATATATAAGCTATATATACACAGGCCAAGTTGTTGTTGAAGAAATTATAGAAAATATTGAATGGAATTATGATTGTCAGCCTTTTTTTAAGTCAGAAAGAGCTGAGGATTACATCACACAGCAGGCATGAGGTGTTTCTGTCAACCTTCACAAGACTAACTATGAAAGTCATTCGCTATTAGTTCATTTTTAATTTCCTGCTATTAATCCAACTGGTGGCTCATTTTTTAGAATCTTTCTAATACTGCTGTATTTAATTGAGGTCATTTTTAATGTATTATATAAATTTCAACTTTTATAATGGAGTTTCCCCTATACTGCTTAAAATAATATAAATTTTTTTAAAAAGTAGTCCTTCGAGGTAATAAAGCTTTAGTTTTTTGTCCAAGTTAATTATTATACAGTGTGTCCCTACATGCATTGCTATCTCCTTGAGATGGAGAAATGTTTTAATGGGGAAAGTTTTGGAGGATTTAATGCTGACTGACTGTGCAGTTAAATTTTTTGTTAAAAATTTAGTTTTGAAGATATTAGAGAAAAAATTAAAATCGCCGATTTAAATTTTCGCATGGAATTTATTTGTTTTAATTCTGACATGTTTTAAACAATGACATTATTAGGACACTTTTTGGCGACGAACATTTTGCCACCAATTTTTTTCTTCGATCGTCTTTCGTTTTTCAGTTACTAACCAAAACTTTTGATTTTTATATCCATAGCAATTTTTAATTTTTCAATATTTAAATAGATCTTTAGATTCCCTTTTGAACGCACTCCACTTGCTACAAACAGTTTAAAAAGTATTTTTTAACAATATATTTGACAACGCCGACCCGAAGCCTTATCAATGCACTTTATGTCAATTTCCCTTAAAATGGTGTGACATGAATGTGTATTTTGCAAACAAAAGCGATAATATTTAAAAAAATAAAATTTGTTTTAGTTAAAAATATAATAATTCGATAATATAAAGATTATGCATACTATCACAAATGTTATTTATATTTCTTACAGACTTCTGTTTTGCTGACTGATAATATCTACTCAATGAACCTTCGATTTCAAGCCTTGATTTTTATCGTATTTAATTATAAAACACATTTATTTACAGACATTTTGGCATTTTTTAGAATTTAAAAAAATATAGTTTGTTTAACTTTAACGCCTAGTATTTAAAGGCGGTAAGTTTCCCTTTTTAAATGTGTCAGTTTCTTATCCCAATTATTTTAACAAAAATGTTTCATAAGATTAACAGTTTTTAAAAAGAAAATAAAACTGTATTTTTTAAATTCCACAAAATGGAAAAAAATATCTGTTGTAAATTTTTCCTGCACATAAATACCCTAAAAATCAAGCCTTGAAATCAAAAGTTCATTGAGTAGATATTATCAGTCAGCAAAACAAAAGTCTGTAAGAAATACCACAAAAATTTTTGGATAGTACTCATGTTTCTTCTGTTTTTTTTTTTAAAAGTGCTTACATTTAGTTTTGTCAAAATATTTTTTTACTAAAGCACAAATATTTTTTCAAATATTATCATCTTTGTATGCAAAATTCACATATGTCATACCTTTATAACGGAAATTAACATGAAGCGCATTGGTGAGACATTGGGCCGGCGTTGCCAAATGTATTGCCAAAAAATATTTTTTAAACTGTTTGTGGCGTGTAAAAATCGTAATTTCGTTATTTTCAGCTTAAAAACGTAGTTATAAGAGTACAGCTGATCATAATGGGATTAATCAAACAAATGCACAAGAACTTGTCGACTAATGGAGTATGCGTAAAACAAAGCATCATTAATTGTGTGTAAACAAAGTTTATTAACAAAAAATTCTTGTGCAAAAACTTTTTCTTTACTATTAGCTTTAGATATATATTTTTAAATGTTTTATTTTTTGCTGGCAGTTAAAAAAATAAATTGCTTTTGAACATACAGCAGCAAAACTAAACTTAATATTTTACACATTAATTAGAACAAGATGCGAAATTTTATTTCCTAAAAAAATCTCATGTACAATAGTATTAAAATTTATAATAGGTTCCTGTTGAATGCAGAAGAAGATTTCATAAATGTCCAAAAAGCTGAAGACCTATTATAGTCTTATTATTGCTATTTTGTAGGCTTTGGGCCCATTCAAAAACTATGTCACCTATAAATAGTTATTTCTGCACCGGTTGTGTCCAACCACACTACTAGTGCTGGTGCCGAAACATAAGTAAATATGATTAGTTGTATTAAGCTATTGTAACGACAATGTATACATCAAAATACTTATATACCTACGTACACTCTTAATACAAATGACTTTCTATCGTAACAGAAAGTCACGTTTTCTTAGACCCCCTCGTCCCCTTGTCACACTAAGCGATACCCCCTTCCCTTCCTGTTATGCGAACATATTTTATGAATGGCCCCTTTATTAGTTTATTAATAATTTATTGTTAAAAGGTTAGAGTTAAAAAAATAAAGATTTCTATTTGCTTAGATTAAAAAAAAAACAAAGTACTTTTAAAAAATAAAACAGCAAAGGCGAAACTGTTGATGTTCAGTTCTTCAACATGCTGTAATGCGAGTATCCTCATTAAGGACATTGCATCTAAATTACCCAAGTCATTTTTAATAACTTTAAAGCACTTACAACATGGGCCTGGTACTTGTCCTATTATCATTGAAACTATAATTTAAAACTGTATAAATAAGAAAACAATTAGTAATATTACAAACAACGAAACTTCTGTATTTGAACCAAACATTCACTTTGGGGTAAAATCCTAGACCTTACATTTATTAAATATTTATTCATAATGAAATGGGTATTTAGTTCTAAAGCAATTGAGTTCTTTTTCACTTGTACCTTAGTTTTAATTTTAAGGTTAGAAAAGTTTTGAGTGACAGAACGGAAATGGCTGAGCACAAATAGTTTGTCTGTGTTCCATATGGCTCTGTAGTAGAGCACAACTAACTTATTTTCAATAATTAAAATGTAAATTTTTACTTATAACTCTTCAGTTACACTTTCATTTGGAAGCTATAAAATCAATTTCGGTATCATAACTTTTCAACGCTGATATCAAAAGCCCCATTACAATACCAGAGTGTTATTGGTTTTATTAATATTGTATTATTCTAGTACTTTTTCATCTTAATGATTCTAAAATTTAGGTGTACTCTTGTTTTTCAGTCTTAACAATTTCTAATGTATTTAAACTTGGCTTAAATAAATAGCAATGTTTGGTCCTAAAAATACCTCATGAATTTTGTAATGCAAACTGGTAGAATGTGACAAAACTATCATTTTTGTTACTACTGAAACAATCAATATTAAAAACTATAATAGATGTCTAATTGGAATTTAAAATTTAATTTTACGAAAATAGAAAAAAATATAAGCAAAAAACGTGATTAAAAATTACATTTTAAATAATACTGTGCCTAAAATTTAAGAAATTCTATTAATTGCTCAATATTTTATCTTTTTCTTGAACTGGAAAGTGATTGTAACACGTGTGATTGATGACTCATGGTCATTGGTGCTTGACAAAGAAAGGGAAAAACAGAACAATATTACCATATGGAAACTTACCATCGGCGGGTTGTTGAAAATTCACATAAGCATACCCCAGGGACCTACGGGTAATCAAATCCCTGCAAACCCGGATGGACAAGACTGGCCCCGCAGTGGAAAACTTTTCAAAAAGCATGGCCTCGGTAATATCAGAATGTAAATCCCCTACGTACAAAGACGCCATGGGGTAATTCGGTGCCCCCTGATTCATTCTGGCTTCTTTTAACGACGATTAATGAAAAATGACACGACAAATACACAGATTAACGAATGCTATGCTCCCGTAACATATAAAACGAAATTAAAAATATCGTTTGATTAGGGTTTTCCACTGTTTTTCGATTTTTTTTGTTTTTTATTAAAGTTTTTTATATTTTTTTGTATTTTTAATAGAATTATTTCACTTTTTTTTAGGGTGGTTGTGTGTCGTTACAACACGGACACAACCACACGCTCACACCACTACTTGTAACAAAATGGAGCGAAGGTTGGTTGAGTGCGCCGCCTTTTAAACCTTCCGGAAGTGACGTTTCTTCATCGAATGTCAATTTTCCCGCAATTAAAACGAAATTTAAATTCTTTTCAATAAAAATGGATACTCAAAAACAAAAACCTAAGTTTTTTTATAAACTTGTAAAATATCCATTTATTTTATGGAAAAATTATAAAAAATGTTTTCATTTTAAAACCAAAAATATAATATAAAATTTGATATACATCTGTTTTTAAAAGTTCCGCCCAGAAGTAAACCAGTGCTGACAATCATAAGTACAGTAATCGCAAATTATGATCAAAGCTTAGAGTACGTTCAGTTTCCTCCTCGCTCTGGTAGACAGACGCGAAATAGCGGATCTGCAGATTAAGAAGATGCTGTGATCTTTTTCGCTTTTGTACAATACCGTATTGATGTTGTAGTTGACCAAATCACTTCTATTATATTTACTTGTATTACTGCTAATATTTATGTTTTTTTTTTATTTGGTTCTGGCTTTTTATTAAGCCTGCCTCATATAAAAAAAAATATTATTTAACATTTTGCAAAGAATAATTTTCTATTTTTTTATCTCCCTATTATTTTATTTTAAATAAAAGACCATCAGCGTTACTTCCTGCATCAATTTTTACGGAACTTAACGGAATTATTAAAAAAATGCCTATTTTATTTGGACATTATTGGTAAACATAGTATAAAAAACATAGAGTATTAATAATTTGTTTTTGGGACACCTTTTTTTTAGTTTGATTTTGGTACAAAAGCTGCAAGAAAACTTGCTTTTTCCCAGAAGATTTTTTCTCGTTTTAACTGGAATACCAATAATATATCCAAAATTACACCAGACCTGGCTGCTGTCTGCGGAGTGGCGTTTACCACAGCATTTATCTTTAAAAAAATATATTAATAACCTTTATCTCCTCAAGATAGCTTTCTCCTTTTGTCCACCGATGAGCTGCAAAATAAACTTTTCGACATAAGGATCTCGCACAATCCTTAGGAAAAATGGAATTTGGCTAATTTGTTTTGAATCTTTGCATTGTGATAGTTCCCAACAAGCTGATCAAGAGTCTTAATGATCCCGAAACTCGATAACTTCGCCTATTGTTGGCGTCGAAGGGTATTGGGTCGTGATCGTTTAGCTGGCCCAGTGATCGAGTTTATGTTCAAACGGTTTCACAACCCGTAAACAGAGAAAAGACATTAGCGGCCCATACACGGACGGATTATCTGTCATATCTGATACGTGGCGAGCCAAATTCGTAAACATATCGGTAAGTTAATGGTTAACCACGAGATAGATACGGTGCTATAAAAGTTTCGTATAAATTTAATCTGCAGGTTTTGACTCGCCAACCAAATCTCGTCATTAGTGGATACGCGCGAATAATAGTATATATGTCATAGTCAAAGGTCGATTTGCAGTCTCTTCGCGGAATGACTGGTTTATCCTAGGATTGACCAAAGTCCTCGGGCTAACCCCGAAATAAATTCCAATTTCGGCCCTTAACTATACTAACTTTTTAGTCAAACGTCGAAAGTAAAATAATCTGTTTCGGGCTTTGTCTAATCGATCCTAGAAGCGACTCGCAGGCTCGGTCAAACGTCGACTGTACTTGTAACACGTTTATATAAGTTTATACTTGCGGTTAGTTGTGGATAGTTTTGGTTAGTTGTGGTTAGTTGTAAGAGATCTGACGTATCGTGCAATTCTAAATGTCATAATGCCTCACCATGTGAGACTAATTTTTTTATTTTAACCATGACAATATAACAACAATAAACATTAAAATAAAAAAAAATCGTTTTATTAAATCTAATTTAACAAACTGAGACTTTCTAATACCTATATAATTAAAGTTTCACTGGTCAAACCCCGATTTCATTAAATTGAGTTTTGACGTTTGCCTGACCAAATTAGTCTCACCTAGGTTTGACGAAAATGCTTTAGTCAGAGGCCGAAAAACTTCATTTGTTTGGGCTTTGACTAAGACTTTAAGTCAGACCTGAGAATTGACTAGTCAAACCTAGGAACGCCGGAGCTTTGAGGATTGACTATACCATATATTTATTATTAATATTATGATCATGAAGTCATATTTGCTTATGGCAAATAAAAGCAAAAGAATATTGTTTTGTGACAAAAAGAAAACAAAATATCCGAGTTCTCTTTTTGCGTAGATATTTTGAAACCACTATAATGCCAGCACAAGCTATAGCCCTTCGTTTCTTGCTTTGCAAAAACATTTTAACCATTAACTATTTATCTGCCTCTGCCACGGCCAGATCTCTTAGCCCACCTAAAATACCACGAGCCAGATCAAATCTGTCTGAAATGTGGGATTTTACTCCACTAACTGATGGATTTGATTCCTCGAGTCACGCATGAAGATCCGGCACTCGTGCGTATGTTAATTAGTGGATAAGGAAAGATTAAGTTCGTCCGATTCGGATCTGTCGAATTAAATTTGTACGTATCTGAACTGTACGGATAACTCGCCTGTGTATGGGCCGCTATTACATGCTTTGATCGGTAGTGGGAAGGTTAAAGGGGTGGGGGAGTAGTTGAATGTTTGGAGGATGTCAGTCTTAAGTCTAGTGACTGTGTGGGTGGCTATAGGTTCAACTACGGTATTAAATATTTCGGAAGAGCAATTAACCAATAATCAGTAAAATGCACCCCCTGGCCCGAGAGGGTGGTTTTGACAGTGTAGGGAGTTTTATCAGGTTTCGTGCCGTTATTTCTGAAATAAGTCTTAAACGCGTTTGGTATAAAAATCAAACACGGAACTTATTTACACTTACTTCCATTTTTTAGTCCTACACTTTCCTACGCTGTATTTGATAACTAACAGACCTAATGTTACAACAAGGGGTTTGCACAAAAAAAAATTAACATAAATAAGTTAAGGATCGTATGTGGCGAAATGCCTTTTCCATTGTCTTTTATATTGAGCTCCAGAGTTCTAGTATAGCTCTCCTATAGCTTTTTTACAAAACCAGAAACCCTAAAATGTTGCAGCATAAGTGAGCACTGGTACATTTTTTGACTGTAGAAAATAAATCATTTTAAAGTATAGAATAAAAGATCTGTATTGTTACATAGCTTTTCTGCAAGATGGGGAAATGTTATTTGAAGGAGAGACACGTTAGTCTCTGAGATTAGGTAAATAATTTTTTTCAAGGATGGAATTGTGGTCGAAAAGTGGTCATTAATTTTAATGGGGATTATTATTTTTATAGTTAGTCAACTGTCCTCTTAAAACTTTGCAGTTTCTTAATTGTTTCTCCTACTGATCTCGACTTTTTGGGCTTAAGATAATGTATAATATTTTAAGTGTGGAAATTGGCGCTCGGGAAGTTCCGAACGCAATCACTGCGTTTTATTTGAAGCTCGGGGCGTGCTTGGTTGCGAATTGACAATATTGACAGAAGCTGATAAATGGATATTTTAACCTAAACTAACCCTTTTTTATCCGTGATTTTAACTTTTCTTTCACGTATACAATTAGGTTACATTCTTAGTCAGTTCTCTTTACTCTATCCCGTTTGAATTATCCTTAGTGTCCTGTTGATGATGTCACCTTTTTTTTTTATCTTGGGACAGTCCAGGAAGGCTGATGCGTAAGTACTAACGAACCATGGGTGTCTTAAGAGTCCATTCGTGCCGCGAAAATTGGTTCCAATTTGGGGTTCGGGGCATAATGTTTTTCTCAAAAACGGTATAAGTTATCGATAATTTTCAAAAAACTATATAAAAGCCAACACTTAAATCTAGGCTTCTGCTGTAATAGTTTTTTTAAATTTCAATTTATTTTTTAATATTTCCTTAAGTAAAAGTCACCCTAAAATCCGTTACAACAGAGGCATATATTATTTCCGTACCTTTAATATGGTGTATAATTTATGTTATTTAAGTGAAAAATAGATACCGAAAAACGTTATCCTCTGTAGGCTTGCAATCGAAAACAACATCGCATCGATACACCGAATTTGGAAGAACCTAAATAAAATATAATATTTTTAATCCGGCAAGTGGGAGTTCGTGACTCTCCGCCCACCGTCTCCGCGTCCTTTCGCCGACCCCTAAGGTGTAGCGTAAATGCACTCTTAAGTGTGGTGAGACGGAGTTTGTTCACACGGGAATTAAATATTTGAAGATTGGGAGAAGAAGGAAAAACTTCTGTGGGTAGCAGGTTCCATAGCCTTAACACTCTAGGGATGAAGGAACGAATAAAGCGGGAAATTCAGGGCCTCTCTAACTGATCTGTAAAAGGATGCATAAAAGTTACACTACGTGTTGCTCTGTTGGGAGCTGCTAGAGAAGGAAATATACTGGCCAACTTCTCTAAGCAGAAGCCATAAAAATACCTATAGCAGCTTGACGGTGGGCAAGAGGAAGCCTTTCTGTGAGCGTGGAATCATTAATAAGACGAACGGCTCTTCTTTGAATGAAGTCCAGTATGCTAAGTGCTGTAGGGGACGCCATTCCCCAGACATGAGAACAATATACTTAAGAGGGTCTGATTTGGGATACATACAGAGTATACAGATTGGAAGAAGAAAAATACTTTCTAACTCGAAAGAGGAATCCAAGCTTTTTTAAAGCTGCCTAGGCTATGGATATTGGAACTTGGCCGCTCATATGTAACGGATAAGCATTGGCAGACTTTTTTCGCGACAGAGAACATGACTGTGTTTTCGAGACATTGAACTGAACAAGATTTTTGGCGACCCAATTTAAGACAAGTTTGAGGTCTTGTGAAAGAGATATCTGCATTGACATGCGCTTGTTTGCCAAATCAGAATTACATGGTGGCTTAAGAAATTGAATACTAGAGTGGAGGGTACAATCGTCAGCAAAACTATAAATGGGATTGATTCTGGAAAAGAGAAGATCGTTAATGTGTAGGAGCCCTGGGGCACCCCAGCATTAATTTGGTAGAAGCTGGAAAAATGATCATCCACAGTAACTGATATATGTCGATTAGAAAGGAAACTGGAGAGCCAAGAGCAACGCTTAGCTGGAAATCCGTAAAAAGAAAGTTTGTTAAGAAGCCCATCATGCCAGACCTGATCAAAAGCTTTGGATATGTCAAGAGCAGCGATCTGGGATTCACCAAAAAAATCAAGGGATTTGTTCCAGTTGTGTGAGACAAAGGAAAGAAGATCAGCTGTGGATCTTCTGTGACGGAATCCATACTGTCTATCATCTAAGATCTTGTGTTTTTCCAGATACTTTAAGATTTGGGATTTAATGAACTGCAAACAACAGACAAAAAAGATATAGGTCTTTAGTTAGAAGGGAGAGTTTTGCATCATTTTTGCGGACAGGTTGCACATGTGTAGCTTTCCAACTCTCCGGGAAAATGCCCATGATTCGAAAGAGGCGAGTTCGGATGGGTGCAAGCTCGGGAGCACATTTTTTAAGAAGATTGCTGGTATGCCATCCAGCCCAGGCGATTTTTTAGTATTACGAGAAGAAAGAATACGCTTGATCTGTTTGAATTTAAAAACTATATCAGACTTTTTATGAGAAACAGGGGCAACTCTTGGGAGAGAAAGATTAAGGGGATGATTAAGCGTGGAATTGACAGCAAATTGTTTGACAAATAGTTCGGCTTTTCCTTTAGAGGTAGAAACAATTCCATCTTCAGAGATTAGGGGTGGACAAGAATTTGTGCAGAAGTTTTGACTAATATTTTTGGAAAATACCAGAAAGCTTTACTGCCATTCGAACAAGAGGGAACTCTATCTTTTATTCGATTGTTAAAACGGTCTTTTGCTTCTGAGATGGTCTGATTAAACTGATTTCTTGCTTGGATGCTAGCCGATTTTCGGGACTAGGATTTTGTAGAAACTTTTTGTGGGCTTGAATTTTTAAAAGTCTTTTTCACAGGGTTTAGAAAACCACGGTTTGTGATTTGAAGTTATGGCGTTCTTTTTGGTGTGGGGAAGATAGGTATCAATGGCTAGTTGAACGGTTTCGGTAATTTGTTTAGATATTTCGGCAGGATCGTGAGTAGAAAAGCAGGTAGTATCTCAAGGATAGCTGGCAAGGAAATCTCTCAGATAACCATCCCAGTCGGTCGAGTTGTAGTGCCAGACGGTTCGTGGCGGCATGCGTTCAGTTGCCTCAGAATGTGTGGAGTATGATACGGTGACCAAACCATGGTCAGAGCGACCAGTTACTGATGCTTGGTAGAGTTCGGGGGTGAAAGTAAGAAAGAGATCTAGGGGGTTAGAATTATTGGTGGGAAACCTAGGAAAGTAGGTAGGTTCTATAATTAAATTGGTGAGCGAGTTGCTGATTGCGAAATTTTCGGCTGCTCTGCCTTTTGTATCAGTTTTTGTCGAGCCTAGCCAGTCCTTATTACTTATGATGAACATTAAAATCCCCGAGGACGATTACTTCGGCCAATGGAAATTGGGAAATAATATTGTCGATTTTTATTGAGAGGAAATCAAAGAACTCGGTATGGGAATTGTCAGACGGGGACCGGTATATACAGCAGATGAATTTGGTAGAAGATCTCAAAATAAGTTTAAGTCAAAGAATATCAGGCCTACCCGATTCGAGGTTAGAAACCCTAGCACAAGCCAGGTCGTTGCGAACGTAAGCACAAACGCCGCCAGGCCTGAGTGAATACACCAGATTCACTATATAGCAATGTAGTCGCGTTACGATTTAAATTTTTAGCTAATAACTGACAATATCATATAACCGCATAGCGGTGTATAAATAAGTAGATGCTTTGGTTTTTGTTGTTAATATTTAAGGTATTCCACAATACTCGCCGCACCTATTAACTCCATGTTGTAAGACAAACTTCTCACTGAGGAGATTCAGCTTTTGATAATAATAAATTTTATTTTTGGATCCTTTTTTATTTTTAGGATGGGAATGATAAGAGCGTGCTTCCACCACACAGTCCTTAAAACTACTGTAGCAACATCACCGCGTTAACTATGTATACGAATTTTCCTTTTAAAGGCATATTTTTGATTCCATCTTATCCTGGCGCTTTATGATACAGGTCAGGTTTTAGAGGTTGATGCAAACTAACCAGAACTAAACAGATTTAGGGGTGGTATTGGACGTTGTTTATATAAAAACCATTTGACAACAATATAACCCAGTCAGGACAATTGTTTTCTGTGGATATTTGCGAACACTAGTTTAACGCTGGCAACAGCGCATTGACCACATACCTTCTTGAGATCAAAGCGTTCCTTTTCTAACCTCGTTGATCAGAGCGTTGTTTAAGGAGCGAGACACACTAATGTTGCCAAATGTAATTTTTCCAAAGAATAACGGCGGCAAACCTAATTCGCTGACTTTTCAAAATTCGGTCGCTTAAACAAATAATACAAAGTTACAAAATTAATGTTTACTTGTTTACATAAACAATAAATCAAATTCCATAATGTGTTTTTCTTATATGACAATAAAGTACAAAATATAAGTTTTTTTTTACTTTAAACTGCTTTAAATAAAAAAGAAATAATTTATTTTTCCCATAATAAATACTTTTGGTGATACACATAGTTTGCACTATTTGACTTGATGAATATTAAATTCATAAACGTTCATTGCACAGTGATTCGAGACGTGAAAATATTTTTCTTGAAATTACCAAATTTAGATCATGATTGTTAAAATAACATTATTTTTTTGTTTCAGGAAAGTTAACCTCTCTTTAAGAGCAAAGCTCTTTCAGAAACATCATTATTTTGTAGCACTTTTAAAATGCGGTTTTTACAAAAAACAAAAAAAAATTATAATTTTGGTATCCTATTGGGCCCAACAATTTTTTAAAGGTATTTTTTATTCTGAGTTAGTTGAAAGTTTTAAAATAATAAAAATATTCGGTTAAATACATTTTTTTACAAAAAAAAAATCGCATGTTAATATATTTTTTAAAACCTTTACCTCTCTATTATTCGCCATTTTAAAAGACAAATTTATATTTTTGAATACTAACAGTCCAATTTTCCGTGAAACAGGATTATACTTATATGTTTGGCAACAAACAGGGCCGGATTTAACCTTAGCGCCACCCCGGGGCACTGAAGAAAATGCCGCCCTATCATCGAAATTTTACATAAAATTATAGTTTTTTTTTAATTATAGATATACAATTCTTAAAGTGAAACTTCTTTATTGACGTAGGGGAGAAATTTTACAGCAATGTTAAAAAACGTTACACTTCTCCTGTTACGCTCAACCGTCACGGCTTGTGAATGTGTTAGTGCCTTAGACTCGTGTCTCGATTAAAGCCCACTAAATTACCTTACTTTAGTTTAAGCATTTGTAGCGAAAAGGGCTTCACCAAACTTAGATTTTCTATACTACAAATATAAAAAATAAAATGTTCAAAAATATGCTTTTTAATAACTTTTTAACGGCTGTACCGACCGATCCCGAAAACTAATCAGCTCTTAACCTCAAAAAAACGCGTCGATTGCCCCCAAACATGTCAAAATTGGTTGATTCGTTCAAGAGATATCGTTGTCGAAACATTTTGAAAAGAGTTTTTTTTTATATATTTGAACGACTTCACACCTTCCAGAAATTATGGCCAAATTCAGGGGTCTTTCTTGTACATCCAGAAAGTTTCTCGTGAAAATTTAAAGCATCGGATGCCCCCCAAGGCTCACCCGGATCATTATATGGACATTGTTTTTTTTATATTTGGACCACTTTACACCTTTCAAAAATATTGCGCGAAATTCGGGAGATTTTTTGTATCATCAGAAAAATTTTCGTGAAATTTAAAAGCATTGGACGCTCCTCCAAGACTGACCAAAAATTATTATATCGATATTTTTGGGGTTTTTCTTGAATTTGGACCACTTCCCTTTCTTCCAAAATTCTGAGCAAAATCCAGGAGGCTTTCTTATGTCACTAGAAAAATTTCCGTGAAATTTATTGGTAAATTTAAAATTAGCGGGAAGTTGCAGGGATGACCTGTTGGGTCAACCGTTTTACTAATTATTTTTTTGCTTAAACCGTACCGATTTATTTTGAATATAAAGGTAAATAAAATTTTAACTGTCTTACTTTGAAACACAGTATCTGCATAATTTTTAACTTGATTTGTTTTCAGTATTATTACTATTTCTATTACTTTTTGGACTTACTCTACTAACTAAAAAGTTATTTTATTTATCATAATAGAAGATGATTTAAACACAAATGCACTTTTTAAGCAACTTCGCCGCCTCAGAAAATTTGCCACCCTGGGCAACTGGGCATTAGCCCCGAGTGCGCCTAATGTAATCCGCTATTGGCAACAAAGATTCGTCTGTAACACCGCTTTTTACAAGTCCAATGTTGCTCAGGCGCAGAATGAATATTCTGTATATTTTAATATTGGACAAAGTCACATGGTTGTGCTTTGTATAGCACGTGAACCCTGTAACTAACCCCATTTTTATATCTACCTCTTTTGTCCTTATATCAAAATAGCTGAGCTATGGTGCCGATGGTCGATTAAATGACTCATGGATAGACCACTGGGTTTGGGTATTCTGCTAAGATGTCTTTGTGATTTTTAAGAAAAAACATATTTCTTTTTATAAGTGAAAATTAATGTTGGAAAAAAGAGACCACAGAGCTACGTATGATTTTGGACAATACGTCTTGATAATAAAAAAAATAATTTTTTACAAGGCGATATTTTAAAACGTTAAACGTAACTAACCCAAATAATAATTGATTTTTGTCACTATCTACCGTTGTGGTTTTCTTTTCTTAACTAAGTAATGTGACTAATAATATTTGACAAAAACTAGCTGAGCTGGTGCATTAAAGGTTAAAAACACAAAACACGGCTATTTAGGCTACATAATTTATATACTCAAGACTGAAAAAGCAGCAGAACCGCTTTTTATTGGCCATTAACCCGCATAGCATTCAGAATGTGATATTAAGGTATATACACACCGAAAAAACAAACATTCGTTCTTGTTCACTTTCTTTGTATGCGTTTTTTGCTTATTGTTCGCTTTTTCTGTCTACATAGCGCAACCAAATGTTTGTTTGCTCTTGTTCGACTAGTTGGAATAGTTATGGATGAACATAAAAACAAAAATTCCCTTTGACGTACCGACGTCCACTGGAACTTATGCGAACTAGAACAAACAAAAGTTTGTTCGCCGTTTTAACTGTGTACACTAAAAGGTATGTACAAACCGAAAAAACAAACAAGAACAAACAATTCTTCTTGTTCACCTTGTTTGTATGTGTTCTTTGTTTATTGTTTGCGTTATTTTGTCTACATAGCACAATCAAATATTTGTTCACTCTCGTTTGACCAGTTGGAAAAGTTATGGATGACGACGAACAAAATGTATTTCTCTTTAGGTATGTATATACAACGAAAAAACAAACAAAAACAAACATTAGTTCGTGTTCACTTTCTTTGTAAGGTAAAGTCAGGTAAGTGGGACCCCTATTTACAACTTTTGAATTTCAACAGCTCAGAACTTGTAACTAAATTGATCCACAATTAGTAAATTAATTTCATAAAGAGTTCCATCACTCTAATATAACATGTAAGAATATCGACTCTTAAAGTGTAACCATGTGATCACCCACAACAACAAAAAAAGATATCGTGTGGCCCACTTACCCCGAAATTTGGGGAAAGTAGGACACCCCTTGTAATTTTTGTTGTGAATAATACTGTGACAAACTGCAGGAAAGTGGGCCATGCTCCAACTTTTTCTCTTTAATAACAGATTAAAAAAATATTGATTAGTTTCTGAGTTACGAGGTCAGATAGAAAATAAAGTAGAGAAACAGTTTAATTAAAAAAACTAAAAAACAGTACAAATGTGCTTTAAAATAAAAAAATGCAAACTCTTAATGAAAAACTAAAAAGTACATATTTTCCTTAAAACTATCATCGTATTTTGGGACTAAAATATCAGTTTTAAAATTGGCAAGACCCCTTTTCTCCAGTTGAATGGCAGGTACTTTAAATACACCCCTATTGTTGATGGGAGTAGGAGGAGGAATAACTTTAAAATCTCTCTTATTCATATCTTAAAATGTCATCCTTTTTGGGCCATTTCCATCCATCCAGCATACTTTTTTCCATATGCTTGACGGTAACAATTTCTTCTGAGTTTTCGGTATTTATTTCAAGAATCTGTCCAGGGTATACTAATTCATACGATACACTATTACATAGTCATCACAAAGTACTTCCACGGACGATTCGTCTTTGTCTTCCGCTGAATCTGAACCATCTTCTTTGGAAGGATGTATCACTGTCAGATGACGACGATGATAGTGATATCCGATTTTTCTTAGTAGGACGCTCTTTTTGTTGCTTTTCTTTCTTTTTTCTCTTCAATGCAACTTTTTCTTCTTTTAATTTCTAAAGCTTTTCTACCCTTCTTCTCTTCTTTCCTCTTCGCAAAGGTATTCTTTCGTTGTTATAATCTCTGAATTGGTACAAATTCTTTTTCTTGATTTTACTGGCTTGGGAGACGAATTCGTTGAATTTCCTTTTATAAAAGTGAGAAGAATATTTTCAAATGTTTATCAGCTTTCAATTGTTCATTTTTAGCTTGGGGGTCGAGTTCCTTGACTCCCTATGCATTGCTTTTCTTTGAATTATATTTTTAGGTCCAAGGTTCAGGTCTTCAATATCGGGATATGTTTTCTTCCCACCAAATTTTAAATTTGCTACATCAAGTTCTTTGACTCCAGGGTTTACATTTTTAACACTCAAGTTGACTTCTTCAGGCTGAACCTCGGGTTGTATTTCAACAACCACAAATCTGGGATTTAGATCTGTGGAAGTGGATGGAGTAGAATGAACAGTGAAATTCTTAACAGAGCAAGAAGCTACTTGGACCAGAGATTCTTTTGCTCTAGATTGCGCAATTATATGTCCATTGTAAGCTTTTAAATCATGAGGCTTGAAAATATCAGTTTTTATGGCCTTCTTTCGAAACCCCCGTAGCCATGAAACCATTCTTGATAACTTCAGATGATAAATTGTCATATACCCTGTTAAGGATAGTAACGAATGTATGCTTAGGTATTCTTTGTCTTGGATTTTTCCTTTGCCATGCCAACTCTTTCTCCCAGAAGATTTGAAAACTGCAATCAAGAGGTTGCAGCACATGAGTTGTGTGTGGTGGACTTGGTTAGCAATGGCAAGTTCTATTATTTCGACTGAGACGTGAGTAAAATGACCATCATACACTAGTAATAATGTTTTCGTATTGGGTGAACCACTTGGAAAATATATTGCTTCCATCCATCCCCGTTTATAGCGGCATAAAAGGTCTTGTTTCGTTGACATTAATCCAATGTTCTAAAATATTTTTTCCCTTAAAATAGCACCAGATGCAGAGCATATTAAGATAGAAGTATTTTCACGACTCGGTGAACGTGCTTTTAGCTCCCTTTGCCCCCACCACTTTAGTTTACTTGGATCGTAAGAAAAGCTTGACTCATCTAAATTAAAAAATTAGATGCGGCTTATCCTCCAACTTTAACGTATGGACAGTCTCTATTAACTTATCGAAATAGAAGTACAAAAATGGGTTGATCTGAGCCATTCTCGCATACTCAACTTTTGGGTTTTTTTTAGGTTATGACGCTTCGCAAATGCTAAATACCATTCTTCTCCTGGTCGGTCATCCTTAAATCTTGTTTTCAATTGGTTCCCTTGAACACACAATATCCAAAACTTCCGATCTAGTCAAACCAAAACCCCATTTCTCAAGCGCCTTAAGACCATTGGCCAAGTGCTGCTCATCTTCTAGATTAATATCAGTTTTCCGTCCACCTCCACATCCTGCCTGCTAAATGACCTTTTCCTCTAGTTCCTTTCAGGCGATGTCTTAAAGTTGTCCTGGGAATGTTGCCTTTATTTCCATTCTTAACATCTGCAATAGCCTTATTTAGAGCCGCAGAAGTATACCGTGATCCATCTGCATCCCTTTCTGTTTTTCTTATGTATGTACGTCCCATAGTTAAAAATAAAGAATGATAGCATACTAAGAAAGCTTGAGGTAACTGGGCCAAGTTACAACATGATTCCCACTTTCCCCAAATTTGCAAGTTTTAAAGGAAACTGGGCCACCCACTTTTAACCTAAAAAAATATTAATTTACTACTTTTTCACGCATATTCTTTCGAAATTTACTATATAAACTTACCATAAGGCACTATATTCAAAAAATAAAACCAGTTTTCCAAATTTTTAAACAATTTCCGCAGCCAGAACTGCACGCAGTTGTAAATCTTGGTGATCTGACAGTTCTGAAAATATTTCAGTGATGCCAACTGTAATATTTGTTTAGTGAATTATACATGCGGAAGTACTACCAATCTGTTAAATTAATGTTGTATTGTACATTGTGAGAAAAAGAAAGAGCTATGGCCCACTATCCCCGGTGGCCCACTTACCTGACTCTACCTTATGTGTTTTTGATTTATTGTTCGCTTTTTCTGTCTACATAGCGCAACCAAATGTTTGTTTACTCTTGTTCGACTAGTTGGAATAGTTATGGATCACCATAAAAACAAAAATTCTCTTTGATGTACCCACGTCCACTGGAACATGTGCGAACAAGAACAAACAAACGTTTGTTCTTGTTCTGTCTACACTAAAGAAAAACGTTTGTTCGCTGATGTTTGTTCTTGTTTGTTTTTTCGGTGTGTACATACCTTTTGATGTACCGACGTCTACTCGAACATGTATGAACAAGAACAAACAAACGTTTCTTCGCGTTTTTACTGTCTACACTAAAGAAAAACATTTGTTCGCTGATGTTTGTTCTTGTTTGGTTTTTCGGTGTGTACATACCTTTACCACGAAGTTCAGCCGGCTTTTAGTCGAAAGACCTTAGTAAAAGCTAAAACATTAAAAAAAAAATAAGTTAGAATGTACAAAATTATATTTTATTTTTTGTTTATCAAAAAGTATGAAAATCAACAAATTGTAAAAGAGCTAATTCACTTATTACTTAATGTGGCCTGTAGTTCATTTATAGCCAACAACACCATTTTAATATGAACCTTTACATTAACAGCTAATTTCCTTAGTTGTTCAATTTCTTTTTTAAGAAGCTTAATTCTTATATCAGAATACTTAATGGCTTCCTCACAATTCATTTCTAATAAATAACCTAAGCCTATATCAACATAGGTATTTTCATAATCTGATATGCTAGCAAATGAAATCACGTCGGATCCTAAATCAAACTGTACATGCATATCCCGGTCTTTCTGTTTAAATTCCTGGATTCCATCCACAACCGTTTTTAGCTCGGTCCATTCCTTGTATTTGGAAGTTTTATCTGCCAAAATGAGTTCAATATCTTTAAGGTCTGGCTTTAGTTTTTCCTCAATGAAATTTTCATATTCTTTTAGTTTGGATGAAATTTCCATTTTTTATGGTCTAAGTTCCTAAAAATATATAAGTTATTATTGATTTATACAAGGTGGTAGGACTTAAATTTGGTCAAAAAATATCTGTGAAAGTGCATTGGCGCATAATGAAGGGGTAATCGGCCTTTTCACTTTTTGAAATCTTACTCAGCTAGGCTTTCCATTTTTTTTTTTTTTTTTTTGATTTACGTAGATGCTTCGGAAACTGTTTTATTGAATCATGAAGATTTTTCGTTTTTTTTTCGAATATCTTAGTCGCATTAAGAGATTTTTTAGTTTTGCTTGCGCCAAATTAAAAATTAAAATTCGAAGACCTGAAGCGCTAATGAAGTACAACTTTTTTAAAAATTTTTGGAGGAAAGTTCAATTTTTTTAGACTTAAAAAATTTTTAGTATTTTTTTAACAAAGCCTATTGACCCACGTTATAATAAAAAAATATATTATGTGATGTGTCTTTAGTAGATCTAGCTTCATAATTTTTTTCATAATTTTTGAAAGGGCGATAGGGGGTCAAAAAATTCAAAATCTATTTTTTTTCACTACTTTTCAAAATTTTTTAGAAAAAACTTTCAATTTTATAATCTTCTCTTATTTTTCTAAAAAATAGATGTTTTAAATAACTTTTGGATTGAAAAGGTTTAAGATGAACTGGTAAAGACGATTTTTTAAAATTTGCCTCTACTTTTTAATAATAATTTGTCTTTACCAGTTCATCTAAAATCTTTCAATCCAAAAGTTATTTAAAACTTTTATTTTTTAGAAAAATTAAAGAATAATAATAAAATTGAAAGTTTTTTCTAAAAAAAAAATATCGAAAAATAGCAAAAAAAAAATAGATTTAAATTTTTTTGACCCCCTATCACCCTTTTAAAAATTATGAAAAAATTCATAAAGCTAGATCTACTAAAGACACCACAAATATATTTTTTTCGTCATAACGTAGGTCAATAGGCTTTGGTAAAAAAATAGTAAAAATTTTTAAAGCTAAAAAAATTGAATTTTCTGCCAAAAAATTTGGAAAAAAATTGTGCTTCATCCGCGCTTCGAAGACCTTTAATTTGACGCAATCAAAACTAAAAAATCTTTTAATGCGGCTGAGATATTCGAAAGAACGAAAAATCTTCATGATTTCAATAAAACAGTTTCTGAAGCACCTACGTAAATAAAAAAAAAACATTAAAAAGCACTTGTCTTTTTATTGTCAACAAACCTAGCTGGGTGAGATTTCAAAAAATGAAAAGACCGGTTACCCCCTTTTAACCCATTATAACAATATTTTATTATTATTAAAAAATATAACTTTTGACCCTACCATGGATTTTGAAATTAAGCATCCTGTATATTTTTACATTTTGGAATAAAAAGATCGTTTTGAATACGAACGGTAACAAATTCACAGCATTTTGACCAAACTAGAATTTTAAATATAAAAAACATTGAAGAAATTTAAAACTATTATGGATTTTATCACTATTTAAAGTTATTCACAAATGTGACTGCAGTATCAGGACAACAGTCATTTTCAAGCAAAATTATAAAACATACTAAATGTTTCTTCTTGAAGATGTTAGACCATGTTAAAATTTCAATAATACTCAAATCTTGGACTTCCATTGTCTTTATTTGTTGATTGGTACACAACGTTTCGGTTAGTAATGTATCTATAACCGTTTTCAAGTGATAACTAAAAACTTGTTGTTAAACTGTAAAAAATCGGTCAAAAATCGGTAAATAACGATTAATATATAAGTCATAGCTTTAAGATTAGTTTTTAGTTATCACTTGCAAACGGTTAAAGATACAATACTAACCGAAAATTAACAAATACTGAGAATAAAAGTCCAAAAATTTAGAGTTATTGATTTTAAATATCTAATGCAAACTTGAGTGAATTTATATCTACTATTTTTACTACCTAGAAATTCTACGGAGTAAATTACGGTTTGGCGACGTCAAACATTAGGGAAAATCAAGGAAGATTAAAGGTGTATAGAAGCCCAATACTGTAGAACAAAATTGTCCAGGCGTGCAGGGCAGCGGGAATAGGGGGGTTGGCCCCGCGGAATTTGCGCAATGAATAGTAGGTCAGGGCCGGATTTCCATAATTCTTTGTTACTATCTATAAAATTGACATCATCAAATGTCAAATTCCAACATTCACTGTTTTTTTTTATTTTTTTGCACAAAATTGTTGGTTATTAAAGGATACTACTATAGAATATTTAAAATTATTGTGTAATATTAGATTTTATATCATCTGATATATTATGGAAAGAATAGATGGCGCCACTTTACTGCCTTCTATTTAAATGGTCGATATTTTTGGAAGTTTTGTATTTTTACCAAAAATCTTTGTAAATAAATAAAAACACGATTTTTTAAAATAAATTTCAAACATTGTATGATAGTATTATGTACTTATCACCAATTTTGTGATAAAAGAAGGCCTAAGATTCTGGTTGTACATTAAAAAGTGAAAATTTTTATAACTGCTTTTTAGGCATATACTTTTCACTAATAACAAACATTCATGAGTGTAAAGTGGTTAAAAATGTTTAGTAACCTTTGGTACCTGAGTATCCATTGTAACAGTATCCGTTAAATATTATGTGTGTACAGTATGTCGAGCTTAAAAAGTTGATAATGCAAGATTAAGAAACCAAAAATCTAATTTATTTTTAAACAAATGCTATTGTCTCGAAAGTTGCCTCCTCTCCGATTTTGATCAAATTTGGTATACAGGGGTTTTTTATCAATCCAAAAAACGGTACTCCGGCTCTCATAAAATTATAATGTGTTGGCTAACTTTACACTGATTTATCAGTGTGTAAGTAGGCAACACATTAAATTATTTCGTGGAATTTTGTTATTGCGCAGAATCGGCGGGGCCAACTCTGACAGTTATTTTCATACTGGGCTGGACATTTTTTGATCGAATGGGCCATAGCATTGGGCTTCCATACACCTTTAAACTTCCTTGGGGAAAACACGTTCGGTCTGATCTTTAAAACAAATTTCCATTTTTATTTTTACCACATTTATATATTTGGGTGTCCCCTATCTAGCCAGAGAATATTACGGTCTATTTTATGACACCTTTTTGGTACCATTTTAATGACCTCTCTCAGCACAAACCCTCAGGTAAAAAGGGTCGTTATGAATATTCTTAATAGGTAATGAGATGGTGACAGGTCAGGTCAACTGGTTTGGTCTCGCATGCCATTTTAAGGGTTGATTGTTAACCCCAAGATTAGAAAGGAAATGGGATATTTGACCGCCGTTCGCATGCACGCCATAATGGAAATTGCATTTTCATTTTTTTAAAATTTTCCTGCTTTGCCAACATAAAGTATAATAAACTGAATTAAAGTCTAGTAATGAATGGTATCATGCATTCAGCAACGGCACAAAGGGAAGATTTGCATGCACATTTGCAACTCTTTGGAACAAAAGTGGAAAATTACGGGAAAATCTTGTGTAAATTTTTAGCAACTTTTGGTGATTTCAAAATGCAAGTTATTTGAACAGTAGTTCATTTAAATAGTTATTAACTGCAGGGCAAATTGTCATGCATTGCGGGATGTTACAAAATATATGCATTAAAAAAGTTTTAAAAAATGCATTTTTTTTTAAATTTTGTTTTGCATGCCATTTTGTTGTTCTTTAAAGAGAATTATTTTTAGTTCAGAATAAAAATGAGATGCACCTGTGTGCTGCACAAAATACAAAAATGTAGAATTAAATAATTTCAATGAATTTAAAAAACCGTGTTATTCCAAGTTCAAAAAAATGGCATGCATGTAGCTACTGCACAATATCAAAAATTTGGAAAATGTTATAGTATATAACGCTTATGTGGGCATTGGCAGACAGAAGATAAAAAGACAAAAAGTTTATTAATGCTAGACACCCAATCAGTCGTACACGTCAAAAATTCAAGTACAATTTGCAAAATATGTTATTTAACAATACATAGTAAATAATATAGTAATTACAATTCAAATGATTATCCTTTTTATCATGTAAATTATTTTTATTTGATTTTACAATTTAAAGCTGCAGTCAAAAACAGAAGGAACAATACATGGACTCATAACTAATTTATTAGGCAGTCATGTCACCAAAATTTTTTTTGTAATATTTCTCTAGTAAATAAAAACATTTCGTAAGTAAATATTTTTTTGTACAATTTTAAATTTTTGGAGGGTAGCTGAGTTATAGAATGTTTCAAAAAAATAAACAATTTAGGACCAAGACTGGAGTCCACAATAGAAGTCATTATTTTGAACTTGGAATAACATACCTTCGTTAAAAGCAAAAGGGCATGCAAAAAAATATCGCAAAAATTTGCACTTTTTTGCAACTTTGATAATTGCTTATCATACGAAGTGCATATGCAGTATGCATGCCATTATTTACTAAAGCTCACAATGCTATTTCTTAATGAAATACAAATTGGCACGTAAAACAAAATCACAAAAAGTTTTCGTTTTTTTGAGTACTAAACATTAAAAACAGAAATTATTTTATTATACATATTTTCTATATTGTGCAGCACATACGTGTATGCTATTTTTATTGTAAACTAAAAATATTACTCTTTAATGAATAACCAAATGGCATGCAAGACAAAATCCCACAAATTTGCAAACTTTTTTTGCCACTGTAATTAATGTTGGTAATATGAAGTGTATATGCATGCCATTTGTGCTATATAGTTTTTTTTATAATAAAATAACTAGCCCCAGGACTTCCCCGCTTTAAGATGCTTTGCTTTTTTTGCATTTTCCACTTACACGTCGCAGGGTGGGACGAACGACACTGTTCCACCAAAATTACTTTACAGCTCCTATAGTTTAACCATTTAGGCTCATTTTTTTAAGATTCTCATCTTGAATTTGCGGGTGTTGGTATTTTCGCCCCACGATAAATAAAGGACGAAAAAGGTAGGTGTTTTCGCCCAGTTCACAAGTAAACCGTTCTTGTAGGAGTTACAGAGTTTTCAGCCCAAAGTTGTGGTTAATTTTGGTTAGTTGTGGTAAGTTTTGGTTAGTTTTGTAAATCGATATGGATGGATCTATCTATAGTTTGTCCAAGCTAACATTTTTGTGTTGGCTTACATGTTCAAAAACAAAAATTACTAGACTCAACGTCAAAATCAGCAGATTGGCGTAAATCACCCAGTAATGGATTAAAGGCGTTTCAAATTTTGCCTTGTTATTTTTTTTGTGTTTAAAAAGTTATTACGTGTTTTAAAGTAATTAGTGAGATTAGAGATTAATCTGCAGTGTGTTTATTTTTTTTTTGCGGACTATTTGACATTTTTTATATTTCATAATTTATTTTATTTTGGACTAAGTTTTTATTTTACTTGGTTTTAAGAAAAAAACCACTAGAATAGATATTTTTTAGTGTATAAATCACAATGATTACTGTAGTTTGGAAAAGCTTCGAAACCCACTTCAGAGCTGTGATGAGTCGGAGGTAAGAAAATATAACCCAATAAATATTTTAAAAAAAATGATGCTATCAGAATAGTGATCTTGTGCAAAGGTAAAATAACTCGTTTTAAGAGTATCATAATCTAAAAATACATCCTCAGATGAGCCAAATATTTTAAGATTTAAATATATTTCTATGAATGTATTTTTTAGATCGCATAGTGTGCAGTTGCTGACAATATAGAAACAATATATGAATTTATAAGTAACTTTGGCTTAATGGAAAAACCAAATGTGCAACGCATGAGAAAGAAATTTTCAAAAGGTTTTATGGAAAATGAAGGTTTAAGGAGAAAATAAACATCTTTTGGTGTTTCTCGATGAAACCTGGATGTTCTCGAACAGCTCTTTCCGCAGGTCTTGGCAGGATGACGATGTATATTTTAGTGAAAAGGTAAAACATTCTAAAAGACTAATTATACGCTAGAAAAAAATGTACTTTCCTACACTTAAGGAAAAGGTGGAAGGGGCCCATTTTTTTTTTTAATTACAAGGTAAAGCACTTATACAATCCTCTAATAAAATTTTGTTTTGCCTTATAAATTATCACAGTTTTACAAAAAAGTTTCCTCTTGCACACCGACAAGCTGTAGAAGACCTGTTTCTCTTTTAGGAATATTTTTACAGTTTCTGCTCTGAAGCATTATCTGTCTTCAATTCCTTCTTTTGTATATCCCAATTAGAGCAAATTAAAAAGTCTACTCAGATGCATCCCTTTATTGTCCACTTCACATTTCCCCATTTTTTCCGCACCTTCATCCCTAGAAGTTTCGAGACTACGAAATCATATCAGTAATTTACATCTGACTTCACTCTAGACACTCGTAGTATGTGAACACTTTCTTCGTATGATAGATTCGGTAGATAACCTCAGTTAGGCTCTCTTAGGACATATGATTTTAGCTCTTAGACAACATTAAACTAAGAACACATTGCTGCATTCTTATAGAAACATTAAAGTATATTTAATTAAAAAACTAATGAAATATTTATATTTTCCTTAGATAGCTATCATTCTACATGCTGGTTCAGAAAAAGGATTTGTTGATGGTGCCAGTAGAAGTTTTAAATCTAAAACAAAAACAGGAGATTACCATGGCGAGATGAAAGCTGAAAATTTTGAGAAGTGGGTTAGAGATGATCTACTACCTAATTTGAAAAGGCCTTCATTAGTCATTTTAGGTAATGCCAGCTACCATAGTAGGTTGTTAGAAAACTGGCCATATAGTGGCGGGAAGAAAGAAAATATGGTTAAATGGTTAAAAAACCGAAATATTCCTTTTGCAAAATCGGCGACAAAATAGATTTTGTGGTGCTTGATTCAGTCAGTACCAAAGTCTCCCAGATCTTATGTCGTCGATGCTCTTATTCAGGAGGGTGGTCATCAAGTGCTGCGTTTGCATCCATATCACACGACCTTCCAACGTTTTTGACAAATTTATTTTATAAAATATAAGCATCTTATTGTGTTAATGATACTCTGAATAAATAAATGATTATTACTGTATTGTTTTATTTATTTTATTATTTAATATAGGAAGCAGCTAATGAAGTTACAATATCAGATGAAATAAATCGACTTATCTTTAGGCATATTTAAAAAAATGTAAATTTGCATAATAAGGGATATCAAACCATCCCTTATAGTGAGATATTTTATCAGGATATTTTAATTCAACTGTAAAGAGTTTGCCTGCAAATATAACAAAACATAACAGGTCTGTTTGATATTTCAGAAATAGTGTACACTATTTTACATTTTTTATTTACACCCAAGCGCTTTCTAATTGAAACGGTGTATTTGAGGACTAAGTGTGTACAAAAAGTGTAAAATAGTGTAAACTATTTCTATAATTAACAAACACTTTAATAAATAACTATTAATAATCTGCACTAGATAGGGTTTTTTAATAAAATATTATGGCCAAACATCAAGCTTTCACAATTTATGCAAATATAAAAACAGCAAGAAAAAAATACTTATGAATTTAGTTATCCAACAACAATTTTTTTAAAATATTAAAATTTTGAAACGCTCTCTTCCCTCAGTAATTTTTTGATGACTAAAATTCTTATATCAGCCAACTTAAATCTGAAAAACAAAATTTACTAATATGTAGGGATATTCGCATTGCCAACCTAAAATTGTTAGCTTGGACAAACTATATATGCATGTAATTGTTCATTTATTAATTTATTATACCTATTCATTATTTTTCTAAAGGCTGGTTTATGCAGACAACTTTAAATATAATTTAACTTATATTTAAATTTATTTTAACTTTAATAATTTCTTGACAATTTATAAAGTATATTTACATTTGTCTTATGCAAGCGCAGAAACACGAAAATTTCGTTGGGTTAGTATTAATTATTAAACCATTTTTTATGTTTTGACTGTTTTTTGTGCTTGGCTTGCTATAATTAAATAAATATATTAATTAATAAAGATATCCGTATTGTCTGTTACGTAAATCGGGTTAAAGGTTAAAGTTGACACCTCGGTTTAGGCGAATTTTAAGTTTGGTTACACTGCTCGCGCATGCTCATTTTTAGTAATATTTAATTTAACTTTAAAAAGTTGACCGACTTCTTTAATAAAAGTTAAAGTTAAAGTTTTCTTAAAGTGTGTATAAACGATCTCACACTAAAGTTAAATTAATGTTAAATGAAATTTAAAGTTGTCTGTATAATCCAGCCTTAAGTGGCCATCATGAAGTAAGGGTGTTTAGGGTGAAATTACCTGTTATGCCTGAACGGCCAAAGTGGACCTTTTGAAAGTCATCGTCATTATCGATCCCTCTTTTTGGATTTGTAATTTGGGTTTTTTTTCGGCAATTTGTCTCCAAACTTTGATTTTTATTTAAAAAAAAAAACGAATTTTCGGAGCAAAAATGATCACAGTGGCGCAAGATTGGGTTGTGGCATACATTTTTTTTTTGCTCAAAACCATTCTCTTGATAAGCCTCATAGGACTGTCTATGTGAAAATGAAGAGCAACATATTTTTATTAGTCCTTATTATTCCCACAAACGGCCATAATGTTCCGAAATTTTTCACGCAAAAGGGTCTTTTACTCATAAAAGGTGCAGGAAAAAATTGATCCAACAAAAACTGTTAAGAATCCTTTAAGGAATACGGATAATCTTTTTCAGCATTTTGGGACACATTTTCGGACTCTGGAATGATCATTTTTGCGGTGAAAATTCGTTTTTTTTTTTATAAAAATTAAAGTATGGAAATAAATTTCCGGGAAAATAAAAACCCAAATCAAAAATTCAAAAAAAGGGATCGATAGGCAAATTCAAGACGGGAATCTAAAAAAAAATGTGTCTAAACAGTTGAACTATATGAGCTGTATGTACGTCATCGTATCAGGATATTAAAGTTTAATGTCAGTTTCGTTGCTGGTTGCGGAGTAATTAAAAATGAGAAACTATTTTTATTAATAAATTTAAAAGTTGCTCAAAAATTAGGAGATACGTTAAATAGTATATTTAAGTATTATTGTTAAACGTAGTTAAAACGTACACGTTTTGGTTTAAAAAGCCAAGTGCTTTAATATGTTTTTATTGGGATTACTTGCCTGAAAAGTTTCTAGAAAATGGGACCACTTTTGTCCTGGTCCCGGGGTATAGCTACTGACCCCTATGAAATGCCTGAAACAGAAAAAACCTTCCAAACCTTCCAAAAACAAAAAAACTTAACCCAATGGTGGAGCGATTCCGTAAGTCTATCGTGTCGTTTTTTTTTTGGCGGGAACTGATCAAACCTGCGTTAGATTTCTTTGAGTATGTCACCGGGCACATGGGATCGTATTTTACGACATTTTTTTGTGTCTCGAACTTTTTAAATTAATAAAAAGTGATTTTTTTAACTGCGCGCGTAAATTGATTTTTTTTGTATCCACCGCCATAACTTTAAAACTATCAAAGATACGAAACTTTTTGGTAAGCCAAATTAAAGCCCACACTGTAGCGTTTAACCTTGATAACAGCTGAAATAATGTAATTCGCACTTTCAAACCTCTAAAAAATCATAAAACTAAAAATAACTATTTTTGGTATTGAAATTTTCACTAATCGATAAACTTTTTATTTTTGAAAATATTTTCATACATGCAGCGAAGAAAATATAGCCAAATAATAACAAAAGTTTGTGAAAAAAAAAATTTTGTCCTAGAGCGTATCGTTTGGCAACAGCGATTTTTTTTCTCAGACGTAAAAAAGTATTATCGGGACCCAATAGCCCCGCATGCGGATAGCGTGCGTAGTTAAGTAATACATTAGTAGTGGTGGTTGTCGAAATTTAGAAATGCTGTATGTATTTAAAATTTAAAACAATGATGCGTATTAGTTGTAAGTAAATTGTATGATGGATACAAATCTGTTTTACAAAGACCTAGAACAGCTGGCTATTCTCAACCGCTGGTCGGGGCGATTCACCATGGCACAAGTGGTCCGCGGAGAAATTTTACTAGTCCGCGGACTATTATCTGATCCGCAAAAAATTACTTATTAAAAAACATGCATTAACTATATCGAACTGGCAATGCGTTTGAGAAACGTTGACCTAGAATACAAGGGTTGTTATCATTACTATTAAGTGGCTGAAAAAAGGCAGGACAATCTAGCAAAAAATTTTGCCAAAAAGATGATATTTTAAATGGCGAAATTAAAATAAACATCATAAAGACTGTCGTAAAACTTACACAGATTCTCGTAATCATTATCATACTTGGTAATCAGACAGTGGCGCCGCGCCGGTCCTTCAAATTATTGTAACTAACTAAATGCGATAGTTTTAATATTAGAAAATGTTTTTTTTGCAGCAATAGTAAAAATAAAAAAAAGAAAAAGATATATAACATCTGTTTAAACAAAAATAATTGAAATATTATTAGGTACCTTCATATAGTCTGTAATTCGTATATTATTTATATTTTGTACTGAAACAAAGTACGAATTAATTTTACTTATAAATCCTGTTTAGGTATTTATTTTTTTACATAGTACCTGAATCTTTAGTAGTAGAAAAGCTACCTATCAAAAAAGTAATAAAGCTGCCAGGAATAGAAACGACATTATATGATACTTAAATTACGTGGCTATAAAGATTTATTTGTGTTTGATGAGAAATAGAAATGTTACAGCCACTACATCTCTGAAAGAAACATAAAATAGCACAAAAATAGGGAAATCGGTTTCAAACTTACTGGTAATTAGGGGTTCGACAATTATCTACCTTTTCTGCGAGTAATAAGTAGTGATGTTCAGATAGATCATTTACTTCCCAAAGAAATGTCCAAAATTTAAACTTTATTAAGAGCTGCTGCCATAATATGGAAAATTTATTTATGTCAACCCAAAATTGGACCAACATGTACTGTACGAAGAACTAAATTGTTAGGTGAGTAAATGCCCTAATATCATTGTTAAAGATTTTAAGTGGCAGAAATGGATTAAATTTACGTAAAATGCTACTAATGATGCCTAAATAATTACTTTACATTAGTATTTTTAGTTCAGCAAAAAATCACCTAATGAATAATTTGATTTTTTAAATTTGCAATGTAAAATATCTTCTTTAAGTATTATTATTTAAGGCAAAAAAATGCGATGATGTAGTTTTCACCAAGAAAGCGCAATAAAATTTGTAAATTGGTCATTATTGACATTTTATTTTAATCAACCATTAGCTGATTTACATGTAATAAATTATGTACGTTTGTAAGATCGTTTACAGTGTTGCTAAAACCGGAAATATTATTAATTTATAATAAAAACTTGTTGCACATAAGGATAATTATTAACTAAAAATATTTGAATTTCAAGCCAGTTACAAATATAATTAGGAAAACAAAACCGCTTTAACTAACCAGCACTAATCATGACCCACCAGAACGGCGCATTTATAATAAAAAAAATTTACAATTTAACGAGGAAAAACCTAACCGGAACTAACCAGAACTAGATCATAGTTTGAAAGTTTGTTGTTTGTTAGTTCTGGTTAGTTTTTTATATAAAAAAACAACCTTCAATGATAACAAATTATTACAAAAAGTCTCGCAACATTGCTTATTCAAGCAGTATTCAGACATAACAGTTAGCTGTATGATCTTATATGGAAAAAGAATTATATATCTCTGTTTAAAAAAGACCTTTGAACGGTGGCCGTAGTTTATATTTAATGTGCTACGATATTTCTGGAATTTAATTAAGACACAAAAGGATCCTGCAATTTTTTGTTGCTAAAAATGTTTAAAAAAAATAATGAAGTTTGAATGGGAAAAATCAAAAATAACGAATCCCGTGGGTGGTTTTGTACCAGCAACCAATAAATAAAAAAAGTTGAATAAACCTACTTAATAGTTGGGTAACACAACAATGATTGATATTTTTATATGGGTTTAAAAAATCTACCCACCTGTTTTGGATATTTAAAATTTTTTCTTTTCTAAACAACTTAAGTGTTCAAGACCTAGTGCTTAAACCTGTTGATACAACTTTAACTACCTTTACTACATCTTCCACCGGACCGTAAGATCTTTTGTAGTCGGTCGGCTATTGCTAAGCCCAAGCGCGCAAAAATATGACTTGGCCGTTAAAAAAATATTACTTAGTCAATACTATAAAAGGAATCTAAAAAATTTTTGTTTTAAATACTTTTTAAACAATAGCTACAGTTTGTACGCAGCATGTATGTATAAATTTTCAATAATAAACTTTTTTTCTCGATTGCCTAAAATTACGCTACTAAAATAACAATTTTGAGTTTCAGTACTATTTAAAAAATTCTAACAAAAAAATATCAGCTTCAAGTGGACGTTTTCGGTTTTGAAGCGCTATTGTGTCTACTTTTAATCGAAAAAAAATAATAACTTGATAGCATGAATATTATTAAACATAGAGCAGAGAAATACGTGTTTTATTGAAAACCGATTTTTTGGCTTTTTTCTGAAAATAAAAAGCTCTCGACCACTAAAAAATGTCGTAAAAGTGATTTCGTACATCGATTACCTTATTAAAGAACAAAATTAGGTCTGGTTTGGTTCTACGCCGGTTTTTTTTTTCAATAACTAAGCCGAATTTTCTTCCAAGTTTACTCCACTATAAATAAAATAAAATAGAAATTTAAATTCAATTTGTAAAAATTTTGTTATAAAATTTAGGAAATTCTAAAAACGTTTTAATATTTATAACGTTTTTTTATAAATGACGTATTAGTTTGTAATTACTGGTATATTTATTATTTTTAAAAAGACAAAAAAGGGGTGGTGTTTTAATTGATTTTTAAGTTTACCTAAAATTATTTCAGCATGAATTATTTAAATGAACAGATATTGATGCTACACATTTATTTTTACTTAATAATATAAATGCACCTGGCTTAAAGGTTTTTGATTTTTGAAATTCTATGTTTTTAATGTATGTTCTATGCCTATATAAAATTTATTACATTCACAAGGAATCTCATAAATAACATTTTTTGTCTTTTCGTTTATGGTTTGGTTTTTGTTACTTGAGATCTAATAGTGTTTTGTGTTTTAAAGATCGTACGAATATTTTTATTACCTATTTGTTCAATTTTATTTGATAAGCCAGAAATATATGGTAAAAATAAATTTGTAATAGACCTATTTTGATTTTGTCTTAAATTTGGTTGTTCAAAATTTAGAAAACATTTGTTTATAAAATCAAGGGAATAATTATATTGAACTAAAATATCTTTTAAAAATTCTTTTCCATTCTCTTTATTTTGATCAGAACATATTATTTTAATTCTATCAAAAAGACTTTTTATAACTTCTTTTTTACTATTATTAGGTGATTAGAGTAAAAATTTAAGTATCTGTTTGTATCTGTAGGTTTTCTGTAAATTTCAGTTTTAAAATTTTTTACATATTTTTTATTAGAATATTAAGAAAAGGTTTATAATAATAATTTTGTACAAAATTGGATTAAACATTTTTCATAAAAAATATTACTTAATAATGTTGGTAAAGGCCAAACCACAAGTTAATAAAAGTCATTGTTATGTTAAAAATTAAAAAAAAAACAAAACAAAATTCAACGAATAGGTAATAAATTTAATATTCGCACTTCTAAACACAAAACATTATTAGATTTCTAGTAACAAAAAAAAAACCATACAATATAAACGATAACACAAACAATGTTATTTATAGGATCCCTTGTATATGTTATAAATTTTATATAGGTGAAACTTCTAAGCCAAACGCATAAAAGAACATAGAATAAACATTAAAAACACAAAATTGCACAAATCAAAAATTTGTCAACACGCTTTGATAACAACCACTTAACAAACTGCAATGCTTCTAGTATTTAAGCAAAGGAAACATGTTAAAAAAAACGTAAAATAGAGAAAGTGCATTATTAAGTAAAGATAAATGTGTAGCAACAATATCTGTTAATTTAAATGGAACATGCTTGATATTAAAGTAATTTCGGGTAAACTTAAAATCAATTAACACATCACTCCTTGTTTGTCTTTTTGAAAATTATAAATTTACCAGTAAATACAAACTAATATGTTGTTTATGACAAAATGTCAAAGGTACTAAAATGTTCTTAGAATTTCCCAAATTTTATAACAAAATTTTGACAAACTTAATTTTTATTTCTAATTTATTTTTCATTTAAGTTAGTTTTGATAACGGTGGTCGACTTGCCACCGAAACGTAGATAAGTGTTTTGAATTTTTCGGGTTTTTTTGTTTTTTTTTTCTGTTTCAGGCGATCTGCCAGTTCATAGGGGTCAATAGGACTGAGCAGGCTCAGTCGCCCGGGACCGGGACCCTTTAATTTTTCATATTAAAACATGAATCCGCCACAAAACTATAGAACATAGTTACAAGACAAGTGCGTTAAAACCTGTTTACAAATAAAAAAATTATATTATTTTAGTTGAGATATTGTTACAGACTTGGGTTAGTGTTTCCATATTAGTAATATAAAAGGTTAGAATTACCTAAATTAGGTTAATAATTTAGTTAAGTAGGTTACCCTAGTTTGCTTATTTTTCGACGGTAATTTCGGATAATCCTGAGGGCGCTGGAGACATCCTTTTTTACACTTTTCTTACATCCTGAAGTAAAATAATCCTTCCAGCTAATTTAGACTGTAAAGACTTTTCCATTCTTTTCCATCCACTATAAAGCGCGATTTCAATCCGAACGGGCCAGTTTTAGTTTTGATTCCGACGATTTAAGAAACAGACAGACAGCTCCAGGTTAAACAGTTGTCATTCTGACGTTACGTTGAAGTGGTGGTGTTACTGATCCAACGTTTGTAAACCAGATATCCAACAAAAGGTGTAAAACCAGGATCCGTGTTTTTATACGGGGTGTCACGTAACATATGGTGTCAGAAGCGGAACGAAATCTCCAAGGAAGCCGAAGTGGTTAAGAAGAATTTTTGAATGCCAGTTGGGACAAGACAACAAACAGCAGTTATGGAAGAATTAAGTAGCCTAATAAAACAAATGATGGAAAAACAAGAAGTCATAAAAACGAAATGAAGATCTAGAATATCTGTTTAAAGAAATGAAGCTCAGCCAAGCATATTTACAAAAAGAAATGTAGAATAGCCAAGAAGATCTTAATTTCTATATGAAGACCAGCCAAGAAGTACAAGGAAGAACCAAATGCCTAATAGCCAAGAAGATCTGAAGATAGACTATGAACAGCTAAAGTACAATTAGTCAAGAATATACACGACATCCCATAGAGAAAAAATCCTAAAAGACATTAAAAGAAGCCAAGCCGAGATGGTATAAGAGCTGAAAGCAGAAATGGTAGAGATCCGACCAACCTAAAATTACCACTTTATCAAAGCCAAGATGAGATGAGAAAACAAATGTTACTCGAGGTCAGACTTTCCAAAGAAGCTGTTAAAGAGGAAATAGACCAAATACAGCGGACCGTACAATCAGCTGAAAGTCATGTTGGGCTAATGCCCAGGGCAAATAATTTTGGAAGCGGGAAGTTACAGCGACAAATTCAAAAGATAGCTATTACAGGCGTCGTCTTAGAAAGTGGTACTGCTTCGACTATTGTGATACCATAAAGTAACTTTTTTATTACCCTGGATTATGTATCTAAGACAATTGAAGCTGCTACCAACGGGTAATAATTTTAGTTAACAAGAGAAGGCACGTTCCCTAGTACTTGCTCTTCGAGGCAATTGCTTATAAATTATAAGAAACGTCTGAGGTGAGATTCAATGATTGGCGAAACCATTGAAGACGTTCCGGTGAGATGTGGCAAACGCGCACTTAGTACGGAAGTTTAACATATGGCGCAGCTGCAGGGACGAAGACAAAAGTACAATGAAAGCGGTCAGGCGTATGAAACTGGATATTGTACGACCAATTAACCTGACATATCCAGCCTATCCTGGGGGGCGCAAAATCGAGTTAGCAGTAGCTAGTTTTATTAAAGTCTACGTGATCCGATATGTACCAGGCGTTAAGAATGGCATGACTTATCAAAATATCTGAAGCTCTTGCCAACGCATTTCAATTTGAAATAAATAAATTACAAACATCCAGAAGTCAGACAAGAGTTGAAGAACAAACTTTGTACCAGAAGAAGGCAATTCTGATAACGATTTGACAAGAATTGTAAAGGGAGTTACAAGAGGTCGCAATGTAAAGCAAGCAAACAGACGGTGACAATGCGACAGACTGTCTCTCTCCGACGAAACGGAATCATTTGCTGGAAGTGTGGCAAGAGGCATTTTCAAAGAAACTGTATTAGATCAAATGTCCGCTGAACTTATCCGAATCTCCCAGTAGCCAGCTTCAAGGCGAAAGCTTTCGGCTAGGTGCTACCAAACCCCAGCAACAACAATAATAGAAAGTATCCCGGCTGCAAAATAATGGTTCCAGATTGGTAGTACATGGAAATGTATGCGGTCGGAATGCGAGATAGTAATAGATACTGGTTCCACATACCTATCAAGGTTCGAACATCGTAGCCCATTGCAAAAGATACAGCCCCGAAACATATGACATTTTGGAAACTGTACAACGTAGAAGTTATACCACTAGAGGCTTACATGAAGCACGAATAAGTCTGGGGACAAATACATTTATATACACGTTGTGTTTGTTGCCGACATAATGGACGAAGTTATCCTTGGCCTTGACATTATGGAACATCAGAAGTTTGTACTTGACCTTTCCCAACGAACACTGCGAATTAATAATCAAGAGATTTTAATGAGACTCCCATGGAACAATGAAGGATCTATTTGAGGCTGTACTACAGAAGATGTCATACTACCCCAAATTCAGAAGTCATTATGCAAGCAAGTTGAGGAGATTTAGAAGAAGGTGAAATCCTATGAGTTGAACCAATTGAAAATAGTCCACTATACGCTATAGGAATTTACCCGCAAGAACTCTGACGCAAAACAAAAGAAGTACGGCATTAAAGAATGATGAACTTGAAGGATTACTCAGACAATTTCAAGTTAAGGCGACTATTTTTTTACTTGGCTAACCCGCTAATATGATATTAGCCAATTGCTACACTCTTATAAGCGTTTCAAGTATACTACGTGATGCTTGCAAGACCTGGTGATTTCTTCAAAAGCCCCGCTGTAATCCTGTGCAGATTTTTAAAATATGAAGACCTTTGAGAAGAAATCAAGACGTATTCTCTCTCACCGAAAAGGATTTACAGGAATATCAATTTAGTTCAACATCGAATACCTACGGGTGATGCAGCACCGATATGGCAACCACTTTGATTTTTTTTTTTTTTTTTAATAGACGAAGCTGCGGAGTAAATTGGAGATTTGCAAAACCAAGGCATTATAGAACCATCCCAGAGTCCACAGGTCATCCCCAGTAGTCCTGGTTAAGAAGAAAGATGGTACTAATAGATTTTGTAAGCACTCCCAGAAAAATTAATAACGTCTTTTAGCACAGTTTTCCATTACCGAGAATAGACGATACTCTAGATACGCTGACGGGTTCAAAATGGTTATCGACTTTAGACCTGAAAAGTGGCTATTGACAAGTAGAACTTCATCCTGAAGATAAGGAAAAATCTCGCCTGCTCGACCGGAAGCGGACTGTGGCAGTTTAATGTTATGCCACTGATCTGCGTGCAATGCTCCTGCTACCTAAAAACGATTGATGAGTTGACATTACGAGGACTCACTGGAAAACATGCTTAGCATACTTGATGACATTATTATTCTTGGAAAAACATTTGCGGACCACCTGAAAAAATGTCCCGGACGTTTATCCGTTTTAAGATGGGGTTCATTCCAGCTTACTCCAAAGAATCCTCACGGTCTCTGGGAAGAAAGGGCGCAATACCTGCATATAGCTCCTGAAGAAGGAGTAAAAAAACCGATCCAGAAAAGCCATAAGCTATCCAGATACTGGCCTTGATGGAAAAACAAGCATGAGACTAGAAGTGTCCTGGGATTGTGCACTTACTATCGAAGATTATACATGGATTACCTCATATTGCGATACCATTACCCATCGATGATTTATCGATTATTACAGATCCATGAATGGACCGAACATTGGCATGGAGCCTTTCTGCAACTGAAGAAAGCCCTTTGCAGTCCTCCAGTGTTGTCTTATGCATAACCCAATCAAATATTTATTGAAGACACTGGATGCTAATACATCTATTATGGAATTTTGTCACAAATACAAGATGGCCAATAGAAAGGTGACGTGTATCGCAAAGTTCTTCAAACCTGAACGAAATTACATTGGTGCACTAGAAAGAACTTCTAGCTATCGTCATATCTGTGTTTCATTTTCATAAGTACAGTTAGGCCAGAAATTTCATTTAAGGATTGATCATTCAACACTTAAATCGGTACTTCATTTCATGAATCCCGAAGGTCAGATAAAGACTAAATCGGTTACAACGTGAACAGGCCATCCGATTTTAACTTTGAACATCTAAGAGGATTGAAGTTTACAAATAATGGACGCTCTATCAAGAAGACCTTGCCCCGAATATTTTAAACATTGCAGTAGACATGAAGAACAAGAAGATCCTGATGATTTGCTCAGAATTTTTTAAGAACTCCGTAATCCAGTGGTCTCAAGTATAAGACCCTAAAAAATCCTCGCAAAGAAACATCGATATATCCTGATTTTTCCGGTGCTTTTAATTTTTACGGGGGAATTTCAGAACGACCCTGATATCAAAGAATAGCCTCAAAGCTCTGAGATATAAAGGATACTGGGCCATATGGGACTCTTTGGTAATGAAAGACGACGTAATGCAAAAGAGTCTGGGAAAGTTCTAACGGCAAAAGCCATACCTATCAAACAATATCACAACCATAATGACCCGTGAAGTATTGCAAGTCTTGCACAATGGGATAGGTGGTGTCAAATCGGAGTTATGAATACTCTGACAAGGTTCGAGGAAGGTTTTACTGGGAAGTCGTGCCGATGTCAAAGAAGATCGCAGAAGATCTGCTGAATTTTCCTCCGAGCAAGGGACCTGAAACACGAAGCCATGGCAAAATGAAGCAATACAATGTAGGAGCACCTTCAAATAATTGCCATAAAAATAGCAGGACCATTTCCAACAATTAAATCTGACAATCAAGTAGTATCTGGTAGCGGTGATTACTTCAGCAAATGGCCAGAAGTCTACGCAATACCACACTAAGAAAGCTACCACTATTGCCGACGTACGATTTCGACGCCGGATTTGCCGATATGGAGTACCAAGTTAAATACATACTCGATTAAGGTAGAAACTTTGAGTCCGATCGGTTCAAGTACAGCTGTTTTCTAAAGGTTATCCATAAAACCAGAACTACACCCCTTCATCCCCAGTCAGATGGAATGGTCGAAAGATTTTAATATGAACTCTTGATAACTACCTGAAAATTAAGGTCAACACCAACAAAGTAACTGGGACATCGGAATACAGCCGTTTCGACTAGCCTATCGCTCCGCAGTTCACGAAACATCTGGAACGTCACCTGGTAAAAGCCCTTTTCGAAATAAGTTATGCCTAAACAGTTGAGGTAATATTAGATCAGACCCTCTCTACCATTGAAAACACAGAAGATTATGAAGGTCAACTCAGTAAACAGCTGCAAGAAATACACAAAGGGGTTCGTAATAAGCTACTAAAAGAAAGTGACCGTATCAAGTCCCGCTATGACTTGCAAGTTTATCATAAGGGATGTATGGAAGCCCAAAAGCTATGGCCCATTTGATCAAAAAATGTCCAAGGGCGTTCACCGATACTGGAGAAGTCATGGAGGAACTTCATATAGAGTTGTAACCCGCCTTAATGATCTGGTGTACCGAATTGGAGAAGATTCCACAGGCGAAGATTAAAGCTGTACATGTAGAACGGCTGTGTCGCTATCAACACTGATAAGATACTTGAGTGTGACGATCAAAACTAGGCAGGGGCAATGTTATAAGGCACTTTAGTGAGAGTTTAGTTATTAGAAATATCGAAGGTTAGAATTATTTTATTTGTGTTAAGAATTATTAAAAATAGATACTTAGTGGTTGCTTTTCGAAGTTCATTGCGGATTGATAACTGATGACTATGGAGCATTTTGTGTTTATTGTTTGTCTACATCCTGTAGTAATAGAATCGTAACAGCTAATTCTAGACTTTCCAGACTTGTCCATGGTTTGTCTTGCACTATCTAAGCGAGTAACATACGCACGGGCCATTTTTACTTTTGATTCCGACGAGTTAAGTATTTGACTTATATTTAAAGGTTAAACAGTCTTCGTCATTCTTACGTTACGTTAAAGCGTTACCATAGAAACGTTGTAAACCAGATATCCAATAATAAGGTGTGAGATACCAGGATCTATGCAATTATACGGGGTGTCACGGAACAATATTGAAAAGTTGAAAATTTCCATAGGTACCTAAGTAGGTACCTAAATGTAAATTAGTAAGTATTTATTTTTATTTTTGTTTAATTTCATAAAAAAGCGCTGCATATTATAGTGAAAAAATAAAATAGCAATACTGTAAAATACATTTTTGGTGTGATTTCATGAACGCATAAATTTGTTGGAATTTTGAAACAGAAAAGCTCAGGTCAGAGAATTCTGACCATTTGGGGTTTTCCACTTGTACCTAAACAGGTACTTAGATGTAAATTAGTAAATATCTGGACGCAATAATTTAATTTTTATCGGGGCGTTTGTTTTAAAAAGGATAAAAGAGTCATAATGGATCTAAATATTGTTTAAATGGCTCGTGGCATATTTACAAAAAAAATGTAGAATACCGCTCTTAATTTCTATAGAAACAGTACATACAAGGGAACCAATGCCTAATACAATTCGAAGATATAACTTTTTGCTAAATTCTAGTATTTGTTTTATCCCAAAGAAATCCTAGATTTTTGGCCGCCGATTGGTATAGTGAAACTCACAAATATCAACTTTTAAGCTTTCGGTCATACTTGTAGACACACTAATAGCTGTAGCAGGACCAGTAGCGGATTTACAATAGGGGCATTTAGGGCTAATGCCCAGGGCGGCCAATTTTCTCAAGTGAGAAATGTTACTAAAAGGCATTTGTGTTAAAATCACTTCTCATATTCTGATGATACATAGCAATGTAACTTTTGTTGCAATTATGTGAAGAAGTATTATGCACGTTGCAATTTTATTATAAAGTTCAGTGTTTCAAATTTTATAATGTTACAAGCTGCACAAATTCAGAGGTCTGAGGACGCGGTATGATCTCGCGCCAAGTACTCATTTAACACTATCTTGCCCAGGACCGTATTTAGGCGGTGGCGATGCAAGATTGCCAGATAAGTACATGGCGCAAACTCGGCCATACAATGTTTGAAATTTATTTTTAAAAATCGTAGTCATGTTATCATTATTATCACAAAGATTTTTTAAATAGTAAATAAATTACTACAGAACAATCCCATAACAAATATTTCGACTTAGATACTTCATTTAATTAGACAGGCCTGACAAAAAAAGTGGTGTGTGCTGGGTATGGACTGAATAGATCTTTCTGTCATATAATCCGCTGAACACGAATCTGATATAAAATTGGGGGCCAAACATTACAAAACAATTAAGGCGTAATTTCAGTAGTATTACGTTTTTTTTTAATTTAACACGTCAATTTTGTGCAAAAAATATAAAACAAAAACTACAGTGATATGACATAAATTATGTACATTTGACGATATCAGCAATTTAAGATACATATACATATAACATTATCTAAATGGAATATTTTTGAGCTCTGATTTAAAACCTAATTTCCAGCATTGCGCAAAGGTATACCGCGGGGCCAATTTGGAATCGATTCCCTTTGCCCATTGAGTGATTTTTGCCTTGAGTACATAAAAATAAATAATTTATTCTAAAAAAAAAAACAAAAAAGTATATATAACTTGTTATACAGGACAATTTAGAAAGCTCTCCTTGGCTCAAATAAATTTTTTGCATCTCTTATAGCCTATATATTGTAGTCCAACCGTCCAAGAATTGGTCGAGCGTTATTTTTACATATGAAGACTAAAAAAATGTGTACGAATTATAACTAAAATATCAATTTATCCTGCTAATTAAGAAAGAATAACTCTTTGATTTTTTTTTAATATTTAAGCTGCGGATAAATTAGTATTTTAAAAATTGGGGGCAGCACTAGTTCTTTTTACTAATAATACCTTAGAAAAAATTATAATCTTTTAACATTCTTCGAACTATTATGCATTGTTATGTTAGCTAAAATTAAGACAGTACGAAATAAGAAACCAATGCTAAAGCATAGAGTGACGACTCACTGATCATAACCCCATAAAGAAACGAAATTTTTGGATCAAAAAACTTTAAACCTACAACTTTGCACTTTAATTTTGTTAAATTTGCGAAGAAAAACTCCCGGATTCTCCGTTTTCTTTGGGGGTATTCCATACTCCCCAAATCCTCCGGTCTCTGGGAAAGGGGGCGCAAATGTTAAGCTCCGCCAAGGGCGCGGCCATACCCAGATACGGCCTTGATGGGGCGTGAGACTACGTGTCTCTATTCTTCTATCATATGTCATCATTACCTCAGCATATATTTACCCTCATATTTATCATTATTACAGATCCATTGACGCTTGGCATGGATTTCTATAATTTTCTTTGTCTCTTTTATGCATAAAAATATTTTGAAGAAGATAAAACATCAGAGTTAGTCCAAAAAGTAATAGAAATAGTAATAATACTGAAAAAAAAATCAGGTTAAAAAATATGCAGATACTGTGTTTCAAAATAAGACAGTTAAAATTTCATTTAACATTATATTCAACATAAATCGGTACGATTTATGCGAAAAAAAAGTAAATCGGTTAACTGAACAGGCCATCCCTGCAACTTTCCGCTAATTTTAAGTTTACAAATAATTTCTACGGGAATATTTTTAGTGACATGAGAAAGCCTCCTGAATTTGCTCAGAATTTTTTTAAAATGTAAAGTGGTCCAAGTATAAGAAAAAACCCCAAAAATATCGATATAATAATTTTTCCGGTGCTTTTAATTTTTACGGAAATTTTTCTGATGATACAAAGAGCCTCCTGAATTTTGCCTTGTATTTTTAAAACGCGTAATGTGGTCCAAATATAAAAAAAAATTAAAAATATCGATATAATGACCCGTGGTGAGTCTTGAGTGGGAGGGCGTCCGATGCTTTTAATTTACACGAGGAACTTTCTGGATGTATAAGAAAGATCTCTGAATTTTCCCAGAATTTTTGAAAGGTGTGAAGTGGTTCAAATATATAAAAAAAATACTTTTCAAAATTTTTCGACAACGATATCTCTCGAACGAATCAACCTATTTTTACATGTTTTGGGAGCGATCGACGCGTTTTTTTGAGGTTAACAGCTGATTAGTTTTTGGGATCGGTCGGTACAGCTGTTTAAAGGTTATTAAAAAAAAACATGTTTGAGAAAATTTTATTTTTGGGATTTCACAAAATCTACCGGTCGGAATCCTTTCGAACACTATACAAAATCTAAGAGTGGTAAAGCCCTTTTCGAAATAAATGCCTAAACTGAGGTAATTTAGTAGACTTAAATTGAGTCACAAGTCTAAGGAACCATCACTTTCACAGCGACATCGAGTGCGCTCACCTCAAGGAAGTTTAAAGGTGTATGGAAGCCTAATGCTATGGCCCATTTGATCAAAAAATGTCCAGCCCAGTATGAAAATAACTGTCAGAGCTGGCCCCGCAGATTCTGCGCAATAACAAAATTCCACGAAGAAGTATCGTAGCGAAACATTTACACACTGATAAATCAGTGTGTAGTTAGGCAACGCATTATGTACTTTATGAGAGCCGTATAGTTTCTGATTGTTTTGCTTTGTGTGATTATATTTGTGGTTGCAGTTTTTTGGATTGATAAAACCTTCTTATTTTAGTGATGAAGTTATTAAACTGTGACTATAATTTGTGTTTATTGTTTTGTTACTTTACACATCAAAAACAAAATGACGTAGAGGCTGCTATTTTGTCTTGCAAATTTACGGGCAACATGCCCGGCATTTTTTACTTTGCATTGGGTATTTTTATATTTAAATTAGGTTTTCTGTAGCGTTAGATAAACTCAAATAAATAATAATAACATCACTATGAATAATAGAAAATGAAAATTTCATAGGAAATAGTAGAAAGAGAAAAGTAAGGCAAACTTAACAATCTTAGATGATTTCCACAATGTTTCTGTATTTCTGTGGATTATTAAAAAGTAATAAGGTTTACATTTAGGTACTTATTTCATTTAATAATTTAGTACATTCTTTAAAGGGATCAAAATTATTACTTACTGGGCAGACCAGGCAAATTGTAATATATACAGCCCCTAATTGAATAAAAAGAAAGTACAATTTTATGTTAAAGTTCCTTTTTCTGTATTTGTTTAAAAGAAATTAGGATTTTTGGTTTCTAAACTCACATTATCAACTTTTAAGCTCGCCATACTGTAGACACATAATATTTAACGGATACGGTTACAATGGATACTCAGAAAATTAAAAGGTTACTAAACATTTAACCACTGGGTTATTCTTGTCTCATGAATGTTTGTTATTAGTGAAAAGTATATGCCTAAAAATCAGTTATAAAAATTTTAATTTTTTAATGTACAACCAATAATCTAGGATTAGATTAAACTCATTTACACTATCTTGAGCTTCTTTTATCACAAAATTGGTGATAAGTACATGAAAATTATCATACAATGTTTGAAATTCTATTTTTTTAAAATCGTGTTTTTATTTATTTTACAAAGATTTTTGGTAAAAATACAAAACTCCAAAAATATCGACCATTTAAATAGAAGGCCGAAAAGTCGCGCCATCTATTCTTTCCATATAATATCAGATGATATAAAATCCAATATTACACAATTATTCTATAGTAGTATCGTTTAATAACCAACAATTTTGTGCAAAAAATAAAACAAAACAGTGAATGATTAAATTTGATTATTTGACGATGTCAACTTTATAGATAGTAACAAAGAATTATGGAAGTCCGCTCTGACCAACTATTCATTGCGCAAACCTGCGGGCCAAACTCGATTCCCGCTGCCTCGGATCGGTTTAATGTGAATTTAATATGCAACATAATAATGTAAGCTAGACAGTTAATACTGCTACGGATAAGATGAACTATTCAATGTTATATGCTTTTTTGATACCTCTAATGGACTTTGGCTAACGCGAGCCGATGTCCGACGTGAGGAGATTGCCCTATCCTTGAACGAAAATTAAACAGTGTTGCCGGCAGGCCTTTACTATTGGCGTGATGAAACGCGACTAGAAAAATACACATACCGTTTAGCCGCCCGCTTTCGCTTCGTGTTCCGAATAAGGTATAAGCGATAGACATTGGCAATATCGCACGGTTTGTTTCAGAGGTTACCGACTTAATTTTATTCGCATTTCTACGGAAGCATTGATATCTCCGAACTGATTCAAAACGCCCCATTTAATTGAACAATCTATTCGTAGTAGTATTATTCGGTAAAAGGGTAATTACACCGTTTTAAAATCTATCGCAAATGCAAGAAAAAATACATTTAATAAAAAACAAGCTAAAGCTGCAAAAACTGTTCATTAAAAACACTTAAATGGTAATCATAACTACCAAATTTTTGAACCAATGTAATACATTTTTTATTATTGTAACCATAGTTAGTGACTTTTTCAATAAATACAATACGTTTTTTTTTTAATGGGTTTTTGCCAAACGAAATTGAACAAATTATAGTATTTTACTTTTTAAATAAACTAATGGCACCTATCAACTGAAAATCAAAAGTGTTTCAATATTCACATTAGCTCCGCTTGGTATTTTTTTCACCCCGCTTTCGTTTAAGATGCAATATTGAAACTTAACCCCGGTCACCTTTGTCGATCAGGCGTTGTGAATAAGTGTGATTAGCCACTTGTGAAATAGATACCCTTTTCGCGAGAAGGGTTTATGTTTGAATTTTAAATGCTTGTTATTGAATTTTGTATAAAAAAATACAAAGAGTTACTTATGCCGACTGACCCTTATAAACTGGGTTTTTAAAATTCTGTTTCAGGCGATCTGTCTGTTCATAGAGGTCAATAGGGCTAAGCAGTCAGTCTCTATACCCCGGGACCAGAGCCGAAGCTGTCCCATTGTATAAATATATTTTGGCGCGTACCCAATCAGGGTTTTTTATATCAAAGTTATTACCAAAATATCCTGGTTTATACAGTCTTCGGGAACCGTTTTTTAACTGACGATTGTTGGTTGACATAAACAAAAAAGAAACTCTAATCTCAAAGAAAAGTCTAACCCAGTTTATGTTGATCTATTTATACAGTTAATGCGCTTTCTTGAAAAGGTTTTAAAAAATATTAGGGTTAAAAAATAATCTGAGGAAGGGAAGTCATTGCCAATCCGTTTAAGTGGACACACTCGATATTTTGTATAAATTTGATTAGGGTTGTTGAAATTATATTTTCGGCGAAGGCGCCGGAAAATGGAATTTTGACTGGTTACTACCTGGTTACTAAGGATGCGCGATGTTCATCGATGGTCTAAAAACATCGATGGTTAGTTGATCGATGATCGATGCTTTGCCATCGATGGTCGGGTCACAGCTTACTTACTGTGGTCGGGTATCGAAAACATCGATGATAACATCGATGTTGCCTTCTAACATCGATATTTTTGCAAAGGTAAAAAAAGTAACAATGTTTTAAAAACAAATAATCTTAAGAATATACTAAAAAATTTTATGATGTGTCTTTCTTTGTTATGTAAAGTTTGGTAAAGACATAAACGTTTTGCCCATTTATTTATAAATAAATAATAATTGAATGTTATTACTCTAGCCACAATTGCACCGAAGTTTTTGTCTATTATTGCAACTGCCGTTCCATCAAAACGTCTGTTTTTAAAAGCAGGGCAAACAGTAACTTAAAAGCATTAAAAAATCTTATTGGGATCTATTATTTTTTTTATATAAATTGATATTTTTAGTTTTTTTAATTATCTCTTTTACTTAGAGTTTCGTTTTAGTTTAAAAACATGTATTATATCTTGTATATTTTAAATAAATAAAGCTGCCTTTAGTAATATTGATAGCTTTTTTGCTAATAATTAATAATGCTAATAGACCATGAACAAACCATCGCATCGTACCATTGATGTTAGAAAAATATTGATGTTTTATGCTTGATATATCGTTACCATCGATGGTCAGGTTTCGATGTTGCCATCAATGTTTAACATCGATGTTTGGCTTCGATGTCGCATCCCTAGTTACTACTACGATATTAAATAATAATTTAAACAGAATTAGCTAATATAAAATCAATTAAAATATTGGCCCTCTCTTATACATAAAATATTGGGACTTGTTGCAGCAGCTTCAATAATAGCAAAGAGGTTTATTTAATTTTAAAAAATAAAGTCCGACTAAAATTTGGTATTGCAAAAACGCCGGAAAGAAATAATTTTTTCATCGTATATATATATTTTTTTTTTAATCAGATGCCTTCCTTCGGTACTCAAGTTAGATGGGTAATAAGGCTGACATCTTCAAAAAAATTTAAATTAAAATTACTTTTGCCATAAAATATAATCATTAAACAAGGAAATCACTGAAATATATATTAAATTTGTTTGAAATAATTTTATCTTCATAGAATTTACTTTTTTATAAAATTTTTTGAGTGTGTGCCAAATAAAAATATAAAAGTACTTTTAAACAAAATATGTACCAAGTTCAAATCTGTAAAGTATTTAACAAATTAATATTAACTTTTGAATAATATAAAAGCCCATGAGGTGATAGTTTTATTCTAAGCTTACACTTTGCGAGCATTTCAAATGTGACACCTACAAAATAAGTCCTTTAAGATTCATTTTCTAAATAAACTGCTATGCTACTACATAAACTATAACTTGTTTGGTAATTTTCATTTAATATATAGGTATTTGTTTATCTATTTTAAATATGACTCCAGGGTAGGGTGACAAAATTTTAAATAAATATTGGTCTCTTGGGTATGAAGCCACTATGGATATTTAATGTACTTGAAATTTGACAAAAACTAATATTATAGGTTAGATTGCCATTTAAAACCGATACTTACGATAAAGTTATTAATTTTAAAACACCACATTACCTGTGCTTTGAATGTTATGGAAATAAACAGGATTTAGAATTCCTACTTAACCTATAAAATTGCCTCATGTGCATTTGGAAAGGTTGTTACTCTTTTTATAAATGCAACAAAACTAATATCTAACAAAATTCTTTAGTCTTGTTTTTTCAACCAGGCTTCCATGTAAAAGTGAAGTTTTATGTTCCTTACTTCTTTTCGTTTTGATCTTACAGCAAGTAAGTGTAGGACTCTAACAAATATTTTCCGTCTTCTGTATATTTACTAAATTCTAAATAGTTGTAAATAATCAGGAATAGCTCATAAAAACAGCGATACAAAAATTTAAATGCCCTTACGTCAGAAATGTAGGTTAGGTTTATTATTTACTGATCCGAGAATCAAAACTTTTATAAAATGTTAGTAAGATCCGAGAATAAGGGTCAATACCCTTGAGCATATACTACTTGAGGCAGCCTTGCCGCTTGGCCGAAAGAACAAGCGTGCAAAAGAGAAAGAAATCAGGGGTACTGACTACTACTGACCCTTTCTCTCTCGCTCCGCATGCTGACATTGGTCGACCAAAGGTCAATGCCGTCGATCTTCGGCTAACAGTTAATTGTTTTTGGCGATTTTCGCACTTTCCGGGTTACATGTGATATTGGGTGTTTTTCAGGGAGAGAGTGTTCTACAGAGAAAAGTGCGCATTAATGCCGCATTAGCGAGCCTTAATTGAAACAGCCACTACCGATTAGGCGAGGCAGTGCGGTAGCTGAAACCATGCTGAAACACTCAATGTTGATCATTGTGCGGCATAATGCGGTTTTGTGCGCTAATTGAAAAACACTCACTGTAAGATGTTTTTATTCACAGCCCGCTCTAACAGCTATTTAGTTTTAGATAGCTGTGATTTATTCTATACTTTTATATACTCGCTTCTACAGACACAATTATGGCTGGCGAGCTTCTTGACAGTGTCGTCACATGAACCATGCTTTATGCAGGGAGTCGCCTAAAAAATTACAAATGCAATAATTCGGGGTCTTTTTTAATGCGTCCCCGCATTTTCACGTCCAAAATATAATTGGGGAAATAAAAAGCCGCTTTAAGTAACCAGAACTAACCATGACCGACTAGAACTTGGGGCTTTTGAATTTGTCTAAATTATTTGTAGAAGTTATAAACAAAATTTTAACAACGTATTAGAAAAAACCCGGGGAATATTTATAATTACACTTAAAAAAAAATTATAACTTCTACCATAATAAAAATTATAATAATTTTGTTAATAACTTCTATGTAGGGATAATTTAGAAAAATTCAAAAGCCCTAAGTTCTAGTCGGTCATGGTTAGTTCTGGTTAGCAAAGCGGCTTTTTATTTTCCCCAATTATATTTCAGAGGTGAAAATGCGGGGACTTATTAGAAAAGACCCCAAATTATTACTTTACTCATTAAAATTTAATTTTTTAGGTTATAACACTGTCAAATAGCTTGCCAGCCATGATTATCCGGGGTTTCTCTAGACGCGAGTCTTTTATATCGCTGACTACAATACAAAGCAAAGGATCTTTTTCGATTCTAAGGCACATGAAGACGTTTCCACCCCAAAAAATTGGAGAAAATATATCATATAATGAATTATATGTTTTAGAAAAAAATATTATCGAATAACCCAATAAACTTTGGTAAAATTTTTGTATAAAATTTTGTTGAACTTAGAGAAGAATATGACCAACATTTATGTAATGTTACTTAAAGCAATCTCAGAGCTGCTTAGAAATCTTCCTATGCCAGTTAAGAAATTTGTTGTTTGTTTTTCACTTCGATCATATACCTGTATAGGCTGCTTTGCTTCTTAGCCATGCAAACCAAGGGTGATAATGTTAAGTTTACTACCCTTGGTGCAAACAAGGGTGCTAGTAAGAAAAAAGAATAGGTGTATAACCTTTATCTTTCGTACGCTTGTTCTGTATGATCGGCGGGTTGGGGTACATATACATCGCCGACCAATCAGAAGGCAAGGCGCGGTATATACCCCTTCCTGCTGACCTATAGGTATATGCTCAAAGGTTCCTCACATCGTTCTTACCAGATAATAGATCCGATAAAAGTCATTACCCACTTCTAAAAAACATTTTATATTATATGTTGTGTGTTTACCTCCCATCTTGCGACAGATATCGTAACTACCGCAAGAATAGGAATGACGTCATGCGAATGGTGGTGTTTCATTAGCCAAACAATAATATGGCGCGCTCAATGTAGGTTGTCAATGTCGACTGTTTATTATTATAATGTAGTACGTTATCTACGACAGTAAAATTTGTTTTTATTGATAACGTGTCGTGCAATATGATGTATTTCAATTAAACGATGTACGTGAGGTACAAAGTGTGGACAGTTCCGTAATAAGACAGTTTTTAAGCGTGTGAAAAAACAACAGTAGGAGGCCTTAATATACAATGGCTGGAACCGATACTGATATTGCTGCCCTTTTGGCACAAAGAGATGCTATTATTCGGGAACAAAACGAACAAATAATTCGACTGAAACGGGAATTAGATGGGGTCGCAAGCGAGCGAGATCTTCTTCTGTGTGAAAATAGCAACTTAAGATTTGAACTAGAAATGGTGGAGTTAAAACGACTACAAGAAGAAAGGTAGGTACTTATATTTTTGTTGCAATTACGTAATGTTTTATATTTAAAAAAATTAGAAATCTAACCAGTTGGTCAGAGAGACTGCAGTGTCAAAACGAGGTTAGGTTTGTTTCACAGTAACTTGACAACAAAGCTGAACTTGAAAGTAAAATAATCATTTTATCTCGGGAACACTGTGCTTTGCATGTGTTAAATAAACCAATTGGTCCACAAAGTCATTGAAACAAATGTACAACCAATTGATATATCTTTGGCCTAAATGCAATTAGCAACTAACTGCAGTGAGTGTATAAACATTAAAATTATTTGTATAATAGTTTTTTTCTTGTAAAAAATACCGTGCTTTTCTATATTAATCATTAATTTATAAACCAGCTTTTAATGCAAAACGCGGAATTTCAATTTTAATAAAATCTTTAGCTGTTAAAATTTCATGGGAACCTCCCTTATAGGGTTATTGGGATATAGTCATATAGCAAGTGTTATTTTTGTATTTACGCGTGCGCTAGTGCAAAAAATGTATTTGGGCTATAAGAAGCACCCCTACATTACCTTTTCCCCTAGGTCTTAAATTTCCTCCTGAATTTCCCCAATACCTACCCTAGTCAATAAATTTTATTTTATCTAATACTAGAGCTGAGGCTTTATTATCTTTTTCTTGTTTTCGGTTAGTTTTATATTTATCATCAGAAACATGATAGCCTTTTTTTATTACCTTTAAGTTTTAATTTGATTCTATTTAGCAAATTCATTAATTTCTTTTTGACTTGATGTTTAATTTATAAGCCAGCTCTTGATGAGCAAAGCGAATTTGGAATTTTTGTAAAAGCTTCTTTAACTATGCCAAATAAGTGGTAACCTTTTCCATAAGACTATTTTGAGCAATGAAATTTTTATAGGCTCATGCGGCAAGAATTATTTTTTTTATTTACGCATGCGCAAGTACCGTAATATTCTTGCAATATAAAAAGCCCCCCCGTTTACCCTTGTTTACCCACATAGGTATATTTTCTTTTTACTAGTGCACGACCATTCTGTGTCCTAGATACTTTTTTTGTTTGTTTTCTTCAACTCTGGACGTATAAGACCAAGCAGGGACCTGACAGCAACATTTTGTTATTACCGAGTTAAAAATTCGGTTGACTACGTTTATACCGCCAACATTTTTATGGTTGCAATTAAAAAAGTTAAGAAAAAAGGAATACTATCTGAAAGTTTAGTGTAGTAATTACTTATAGAAAATTTGTAATTTTATGTTAATATATACCCGTGCAGAAACCTAGCAGAGACTTTTTGTATTATAAATATAAAAATTCAATTGACTACGTTTATACCGCAATCGCAACGCATCTAGACATAAGTACATTTCAAATCCAACTGAAACAACTCAAAAAAGTCAATTTCTTTGCCATTTATATTTAAGTTTTTGCGTCAAAGAGAAGGAAAAATCTATTGCAATTTTTTTGCTATATGCGCCATTTTCGTCAGTCTGTCAAAGCTATGTAGCTTTCTTCTTTGTACATTGATGATGACAAAATTGGCCTTTTATCGACTCAAAAAAGTTTTAATAAAATTCGGTGATTTTTTAAAATGTTTTCTCCGCCATAAACCGCAGTAAGGATTTTTTCTCGTATACCATTAAAGGCGGGTTATTGGTTATTGTTAAAAAAAATCTCCTGAAAAGCAGAAGATGGTAATGGGATATTTTTTGCAGAGCGCCCTATGGGGGTTTTCTAGTCTAAAAAGTTGAAAAAATAGTTTTTTTATATTTTGATCGTTTTGATATATTTAAGAATATTCCTTTAAAAGGATTTTTCAAAGTTCAAATTATTTTAAAAGTTATAGCTAAAGTTGTTGATCGGCGCAATAAAGCTAGAATGGAAAGTTAAAACTTTAAACGCGTTTTTCTCGAAACTACTTTTTTCGAAACGTTTGTCACAAAATCTCAAGCTCTAATTGACCGATTTTCTTGAAAATTAATATGAATTTTCTGTATATATCCCAGGAACACAAAAAAATGAAAATTGGCAATTTTACCTATTTTTAAAAATTCTTAAAAGTTAAAAAATAATTGAAAAAATCCTACCTCTTTTTTAAAAAACCGCCATTTGTAAGATTTTTTTTTGGTTTCTGCCGTAATGACATTTGTACTGATGAATAATCTACCATTTTTTTATTTTTCAAATTCTCCAATGTACTTCAACAGCGTGTTACTTTGTAAAATATGTTTTTTTTTTGTTGATTTTTTTGTGAATTTTGAAAATATTATTTATTTATATTTTCAAAATTCACAAAAAAAAATCATAGCCATGGATAGCCAAAATGTTAATTGTTTTTTTTTATCGACCGTCAAAAACGCCTGAAATTTAGGCGTCTAGAATATCTCCCTAATAATAAGATAATTTTATAAAATCATCAAAACTTGGGGTGTTCTCAGATTCATTACCTAAAAATTTATATTTAATTTTTTTTACAACCTTTCCTTTACGTTAAAAACATGTTTTCCTAAATATGTTTTTGAAATCATCATATTGCACTTGATCTAGTTTTACTAAAGTGATTGAGAAAGTGCACGTTGTTGTTTAAGTACTTATAAACAAAAAATGATATTTATCAGCTATCCGAATTACACTGGATAAGTATGTATTTCGAGAATATCAAAAATACATTTATTTAAATAAATGCAACATTTTCAGAATTTCCTAACTTTTTAATCCTAAAATTTCCTAAAATTCGGCTTAAATTTCTTTTATGATTTTTCATCTTGACAACGGTGGCCGACTTGCCACCGAAACGTAGATTAGTGTTTTTGATATTTTTGGTTTTTTGGGGGGTTTTTCTCTTTTTTGTTGCAGGCGATCTGCAAGTTCATAGGGGTCGATAGTGCTAAGCAGGCTCAGTTCGATACACCCCGGAACTTGGACCAAAGTGGTCCTATTTTCTTAGAAATTGTAAGGCGAGTAATCCCAAAGAAAACATTCTGAAATTTACTTTTTATAGTACCTAAATTTATTTAAAAAATAAATTTCATAGTAGTTTAAAGACTGCAATAACATAACAAAAATTGGTAATGATGTTTACCTGTTTACAATTTTCTTACTTAACCGATTCACATTTTTAGGTTTTTTTCATGATTATTTGATACATTACAGTTTAAATTGCACACCAATAAATTTTCTTTTCCTTTAAGGCTTATTTCCATTACAATTCCAGTCCAAAGCTTGTTTAAAAATTATATTTAAACTCTTTAGTAACAACAATTGACATAAGGAATTGAAATTAAAAAAAAGTTGTTTTTTTTTTTAAATTTTGCGTACAGTTATTTGCGTCATTGGCAAACGGTAATTTTTGATTTGGTCATTTGGTGGTTCATGAACCACCCAATAATAATTCTGATTTTTTATCAACTTTTATTTTAAATTTATTTGTTGTCAAGGGACATTACAATACATTGTCAAATGTAATATTTTTTTGTTTAATTTGGGTTGCTTGCTTTCTGAATTATTTGTAGATTCGCTTACCTACTTTACCTATTTACTTTGGCCAAATATTTGCGTTTATGATTGTTCCTATTTTAACTGTAAATTTACTTAATGATTATCGTTTAAAACTACAGTATACCGATAACTGAAATAAACCACGCGTGTAGAATTTTTTTTTTGAAAATTAAAAGTCATGTACTAGGGAGCTCAAAGAAACAAAACCTTTTTTACTGTCTTTTAATAACTACAGATATAAAACCCAGAAAGAACTTATGTATAACAGCTTTGAGTAATAAGGAGGGTTATATAAATGGAGTGTTCACCATTGATTGTTGTTTTATTATCAGAGATACCAAAAGTTTCAATATCAAGTACAGCAACTGATCAAAATAAACCCAAAATTTGAAAAATCCATCCTTTTTTTATAGATTTTTCCACTGACATTAAAAAGTATGAGGAGGCACAAACAGCCCATGAGGCTGCGCTGCCTCCGGTAGTAAATTAAGATGGCTCCCAGGGAAAAAGAAGTATGAGGAGTCTTGAACAAATTAAATTTTGTTTTCATTTGAACCAATTCAAGAACTCCTTATTAAGGAGGTATTTTTATAATTTGAAAGTTTTTTTTTATTAAATTTCTCTTGGTGCAATTTTTCTGCGTGCAATTTTGTTTAATTTTTTTTTACAGTTTTACAACAATTATCAAATTGCTGATATTTAATTTATTGTAATTCACTTATTATATTTATTTCCACAATTCTTAAGCAAAAAGTAAATGTACGAATAATTTATTTAGTTAGGTATAAATATATTTTATCCAATCCTCGACGCTATTTTAGGTTAATTTGTATACTGTCAAAATATTTTAGATTGGTTCCTTAAAAATTACTAAAATATTTATCATACATAGTGGATGAGTCGTAATTTGCTTGCATACAAGAAAATTCCAGCAATATTTAAACCCGTGCAGCAAGAAAAGAATCACTCAACAAATCAGTTAAACTCTAAAAACACCTATAGAGATAAAAATAAATAATGATACCGTAAAAAACTTGTTTGGTTGCTTTAAATGAAGAACTAATTTATAGGGAAACAAAAAAAAGACGATTTCGCCACGTTTTGGTATGTACTTTGGTTGGTCAGAAATAGTGATGGGATAATTCGAATTAAAAATAATCGATAATCCGATTATTGAAATAACCGCTATCATGCGATTATTCAGATTTAATTTTTTTTTTATTTAAATTTTATTTTTCGTAATTCAAATTAAATCTGAATAATCGCATGATATCGGTTTTTTCAATAATCGGATTATCAATTATTTTTAATTCGAATTATCCCATCACTATTTCTGACCAACCAAAGTACCTACCAAAACGTGGCGAAATCGTCTAAAATATTGTGCATATACCTTAGGCATCTACTCTCGATAAAGCTATGTGTACCGTTGGTGTAATCTATAGGGGAAAATATATTAAAAAATAGGTAAAAAATTATTGTTTACTTTAATCCAAGAATTGTTAAATAGATAAACATCATGTTTTATGCATATCTAATGCTTATACTCCTAATTAAGTTAGGTGTATGTATGATTTCTTTAAGGTTTAGTCCGGTCTGTAATTATTAAGCACCTTTAAAAAAATGATGTATTTATTTGCCTTAATCTAAGAAATATTTGATGGAGAAAGAAATATTTTTCGAAGAACTTGAGCTTATAGTAAAGCTCTGTTTAACGGATAATTAATTTGACCATACAATTTTTTTTTTAAAATTTGTTTTATTCAAAAAAAGTTTTGATGATATAGAAAATAAAAAGTTGGGTTACATTTACCGATTTTTAAAATTTTTGCGTCAAACTTTAAGAATTTGGTAAAACGTTTGAACGTGTAAAACATGAATTATAGGATAGTCAGTTTTATAACGTAATTATAAAAATGTAATTTTTCATAGCTGATTGAAAGAAAAACCCTTGTGAATTTTTTGAAAACTTCATTTATTAGGTTTTGTTTAAAACTGTGATTTTTTAAAGTTAATTCTAGTTATAATGTGTATTGGTGCTCAATTAAAAAGTATTGTAATAAAAAAAAGTTTAATACTCTAAGGCGCCAATTATGTTTCATAACAAGTTTCATACTAGCTTTTTTTTTAATAGACACAAAAATATATGATTTTGTTAAATAATTTAAAGTCTAAGAGATAAAGATGTGGAATAAATAGCAACTACGTTAAATAGGTGGAAAATGGTAAGTTGAACTAAATAGAGCGGAATTTAATTATTGTAGATTTATCAAATTAATAGTAAACTGGCCGCGTTCTCACTAAAATATACACAAGCAGACTTGTTTTGTGTATGTACTAAAAAAGGATTTGTTTTAGTAATCAGTACCTTTTTGGGGAGTATATTACTTTTAAATCCATAAAAAATCTTATTGTATTCGAATATAGTTCCGTTAATAAAAAATGTTAATACGAAAATCAAGTTATTTACCCGCGTGGGCCTTATTTTTCAGAATAACCCTAATTGGCCTAAACACATTATATCCAGAGCCAAATCAGTTTCAAAGCCAGCTCCTTTTCTAATTCGTGTATATATACAGGGTGTTCGGAAAATGCGTTAGGAAATTTTAAGGGGTGATTCTACATATGAAAATAATGTTAGTAAGTCATTTGGCAAAATGTTGAGATCTCCATGGTTACAGGGGTGTAAAGTTCAATTTATTTTTAGTTTTGTTTTTTCGCCATATTACATTTAGTCTTCCATCAATTTAGTTGATGTTCGGCATACGAACCGAGCTCTTTAGGTTCTAATATTGTACGTTAAAAGTAGTTCTTCCCATTTATCTCTATACATTTTCTAATACTCTTTAAAAAATGTCTTTTTATGCGAAAAAATATACCAACTGTATTTCTAATAATATCACAGCCATTCATTATCCGTTGACGCAAATCATTTATATCGATTACCGGCTTCTTATAGACTAAAGCTTTCAAATGGCCCCAAAAAAAGAAATCCATTGGATTAATATCTGAAGAACGTCCAATCCACCTATCAGGAAATGATTAATTTAAGAACCTTTGTACAGCCACATTAAAATGGGGTGGAGCGCCATCCTGAAGTAGCTACATGTTTAATCTGGTTTATAGGGGAACGTTTTCAAGCATGTTAGGTAGATCATTTTAAAGAAAATTTAAATAAACCTGTCCATTTAACGGTCCTTCAAAATAATGAGGTAATTAGATGATCTACAATTCCTGCCCATACATTCAACTAAAATCTTCGCTGATGCTGCTTTTCCACAATGTCGTGAGGGTTTTTATAAGCCCATTGGAGCGTATTACGAAAATTTGTAATCCCATCTCGCGTGAATGTTGCTTCGTCAGTAAACAAAATTAAGTCGATGAACTGGTTATTTTCTTCATATTTTTCCCAAAGATTATTGCACATGTCCAGTCGTAGTTGTGAGTCACCTTCATAAATTGCTTGAACCTTCTGTACATGAAATGGGTACAGAAGTTTTTCATGAAGAATTTGCCAAGCTGTAGAATTAGCAATTCCCCCTTGTAACGCAAGATTTCTTTTGCTAATACCTGGATTTTCTTTTACTCTTTCGATAACTCTTTGTTCTCTTTCAACAGTTCTGACAGGCCTTGGTCTGCCTTTATCGGAAAACCCATTTTGAGTGTCGTCTGTTAATGTTGTTGAAAGTTCGTGGACATGGAGCATTCCTTTCTGGATAAGTTGCAATATAAATCCGCCGGGCCTCTTCTGCATTCCCATGTGCTTGCCCGTAACAAAAAATGCATATCACGGTACTCAATATTTGAATATTCTTGTTTCCTTTTATAGCAATGCATGTCTTTAACAGGGAAAATTATTTTAAACTCAACAGTACTGCAACCAATATTTGTCAAATTTCGCAAAATTTGACACAAGGCGACTTGATTTGTTAATTCCATTTAAATACATGGTTAATTTGGATAAAACTGATGAAAACGTTGATGTCGATTAGTGGCTAAATGGTTAGGTTTATCGACATTGATGAAGAGTACATTCTTTTTTAAGTTTTTAATTTTCTTTAAGCTGGTATATATAAATTTGGAATATCTGTCCAAATGAAAAAGATAGGGAGTAAATAAATTTTGTGTTTCAGGTAAAGTGCCCTCTAGCAGTGTTCAAAAGAACTACTTTTAACATACAGAACCTAAAGAGCTCGGTTCGTATGCCGAACATTAACTAAATTGATGGAAGAATAAATGTACTCGTAATATGGCGGAAAAACAAAACTAAAAATTGGACTTTGCACCCCTGTATCTTGGTAATCATGGAGATCTCGACATTTTTTTTACAATTTTGTTCCCAGGTCTTTATTAATCCCACTCTTACAGGAAAGCTTCCTTCTCTTTGCCACCGACAAGCTGTAGGGGATATGTTGCTCTTTTATAGGAATTTTTACGTCTTTTGCTCTAAGGAATTCAGCAGTATAGTTCTCCTGCAGCAGCTGCCAATAGAGCAACACGGAATGCCACTCTCATGATTTCACAGTCCATCTTAAGAGGCCCCGAACTTTCCACATTGTTCTTTTCTTCATTTTTTTGTAAGTGGAACCTGCTGCCTGCAAAGGTTTTCCCTTTCGCTTAAACCTTTGAATCCTTAAGTCCTTGATTAACTTCCTGTTATTTTACTTTAAGAACTTGCCCAGTTCAGTGCATTTTACCGTCGTGAGTATAATATTTATGAAAGAATTCCTTTCTTTCCAATATAGATTAATTGATGCCACATTAGACTGTGGGTCCCGTTTCGATCGTCTGGAGTCCTTCATAGGTAGTAGTTATTTGTGTATAAAGTCCATGGTGGCACTACCGCGTTGTCTAAAAAGTGTCGTAAAATGCAATAACTGCATGTTCTAATACTGTAATATCGTTGATGCACTTGGTGGAAAATAAGTATAAAATCTGTAATTCAGGCACTTACAGTAAATAGTAATAATAATAAGTCCTTGTCGCCTGGATTAAACATAAAAAATAGACCTCGCTAGAAAATTGAGAAAGTAGTTACACCGGTTTTAAGTATATAGCCCATTTTTAATTTTATTTCTGAATATCTTTGCCACGCATAGAGATAAAAAAAGAAAACACTGTGTGAGATTTGGTAGTTGTACAAAAATAACCCTGACATATGGGTCACATTTTTTATCACATCATGTTCTACCAAACAGTCAAATCTATCAATAAATTTGTGTTAAGCTGTTACTTAATTAAATAATAATAATAATAGTTTGATTTGATGATCAAGTTGTAAATTATTTCTTATCTTGTCGGGATGCTTTAAATAAATGTGAAAGTGTTTAACCTGATCCCTTGTTTAATCCAACAATGAAAGTTGTAATTCATGGCACTTATTTGGTTACGTTATAATCATACCTAATTGAGTATTACTGGCTTCCGCAACGTTCACATGTTTGATTGGTTATTTGAAGTATCAGGCTACAAGTTGTTTAATAAAGTCTGTCTTACTCTTAAAAAAATATGTGTTATACTATAATTTGATGTTTTTAGCAGCTCGAAATGCTTATAATATCGTCATGTTTGACAGTTCGTCCATTAAGTATGTCACATAGTCTATTAACTATAAAAAATAAAAGGGGTAATAAGAAACAAATTTATAATAGCCAAAAAAACTTAGGCTTTCTGAAGAACGGGGTAAATTCTAGGAATCTAGGCAATTTTAGCGAAAAGATGTAGAGAGCTTTTTTGTAGGGAATGAAATTTTCTATCTAAATGGCATCTTCCAAACCTATTTTTTTATTGTAAAGTATATGAATAAAAGAATTTTAAAAAAAGCGCATTGTATTTTTTTTAGATTTTTGTCCACAACTTTTTTCTGTGGCAAGATAGGTATACGGCCTATATATACTACAGGCATTGCTTCGCAACCAAAAAAGCTGACATTAAAACCTTTAAAATAAGCGTTGCTGAAAGAATTTTTATAAAAATTTGATAGAGAAATATATATACAGTGTGTCCCAAATTGGTGGGGAATGTATGGGGATCTTGGAAACCACGATAGATAGAAAATCGGTTAATTGGGGAAAGTTTTGAATAATTATGTTAGTAAGCTAATCCCGTTCACTACATGGTTTTATCTATTCAGGTTTTTGAGAAATTGTGAAAAAACCTGAAACATGCATTTTCGAAAATACATGTTATATTTTAAGAGTTTATAACCTCATTTATTTCAAAAAACAAATATTTTCTTAGTTGGCCTTGATTCCGGCGAACGTCATTTTTTTTTGTTAACAATAAAATATTAGTAATTGGCAAAATAGATAAGCTGAACAGATATTTTACAGAAATGGGTTTCGCAAACATAGCTATAACGTTTATACCGTATTACAACAAAATGTAATGGCGCCCATATGAAAAAGTGAAGTTGATGAATCATCATCAACTTTACTTTTTCATACGGGCGTGTGCTTTTTATTCTTATTTTAACAATGTATAACATGTTATAGTTTAGGAGTTTATAACCTCATCCACTTCAAAAAACAAATATTTTCTCAGTTGGCCTTGATTCCGGCGAATGTCATCTAGCGTCATTATCAAGTTAGCTCGGGTACGTTAATAAAATTTTTTTAACTTTGTGAAATGGCTAATTATTTAAAGAAAAACTTGATATTTTGCAACTTTATTTTCAAAGCAATAGAAATGTTAATATAGCTGCGCAAACGTATATTGACAATTTTCCTGAAACGCAGCATCCTAAACTAACATACTTTCGAAAACTGGTTACAAATTTGCTTAAATTCGGAAGTTTTAAAAAACCACAACCTAAGAAGTATGTTGAAGAAAATCGACAACGAGATGTTACAGTTAACCAACATTTTAAAGAAAATCCAACATCTTCAGCCAGGGATGTTAATAGATAATTCCACATACCTAAGTCAACCATTCATAGGGTAGTTAGGATTATTAAAAAACATATCTTTAATATGTTGAGAAATATGGACAACATTTTGAATTTTAGGTCGTTATTTTACATCTTCATTTTATTAAGAATACTAGTTTAGCCACTTTTCATTGTTTTTGTTTTTACTTGTTTCAATTTACTTGTTAAGTGTTGTTTTGTTGTAACACGGTATTAACGTTATAGCTATGTTTGCGAAACCCATTTCTGTAAAATATCTGTTCAGCTTATCTATTTTGCCAATTACTAATATTTAATTGCTTACAAAAAAAATGACGTTCGCCGACATCAAGGCCAACTGAGAAAATATTTGTTTTTTGAAATAAATGAGGTTATAAACTCTTAAATTATAACATGTTATACATTGTTAAAATCAGAATGAAAAGCACTATTTGGCTGCGTAAAAATCCAATATGGCGGCCATATGAAAAAATAAAGTTGATGATGATTCCAAAAACCGGAAACGTAGAAAATAAAAATTGACTACTTGGTCATATTCTACAAAAAAGTTGCTTTGAAGAAGTTTTTACAGATTTGAAAAATTTTCACTTATAAAAAAAATACGGCCGATTTTCGAAAATGCATGTTTCAGGTTTTTTAAAAATTTATCAAAAACCTGCATAGATAAAACCATGTAGTAAACGGGATTAGCTTCCTAACATATTTGTCCAAAACTTTCCCCATTTAACCGATTTTCTATCTATCGTGGTTTCCAAGATCCCCATACATTCCCCACCAATTTGGGACACACTGTATATATATATATATATATATATATATATATATATATATATATATATATATATATATATATATATATATAATATATATATATATATATATATATATATATATATATATTTTGTTTTAATTTTATAACCTTTAATTTATTTTTGTCGATTTTTCCTATGTTTTATATATAAAATAAAAACATATTTTTATACAATAAAGTGCAATACAAATACAATTCATATAAGAGTTTTTATAAGAAAAGTGACTCCTGTTATTTTGATTGTTTTTGTTTAAGCTTCAATTAACTTACTACCATGTAAGTAGGAAAACTCAAAAAATTACCCTATTTGTATGAATTTATTTTCAGAAAAAGTGACATTAGCCAAAAAAATACACAAAGATTTTTTTTAGCTTAAAATCAAAATAATTTAAAAATCATACTCGTAAAATGCTAAGACCAAGGTCAACCATTAAAAAATTATACTTAATGCGGATAAACTATTATTTTACTTCATAGTGTAAAACATCATGATCTTTTGTTAGATTAATGTTTTCTAATTTATGGAAATTTATTTTAATCACTTCAGCTTTAGGTTTAAAAGCCGCTAAGTTTTAACACGCTAAAGATAAATACCATATTCTAATAAATGGGAGCAAACAATTAAATAATATATAAATCTGACACGTATACACAAGTACACCACTTTATAAAAAAGTTTTTTTTTCCTGAAAATCTGCTGTTTTCAGTAAGCTTCAACTTTTTGGACCACGCTGTATAGTCTACGGGCCAGGGTTGTTTCGTTGTGTATTCTTATGTATTTTGACCCGCTGAACTCAAACTTGCTCGTGCGTCAGAACCGACGGAAAGAAGGTGGGTAAAATTCGGTCTTTTTTCGCCCATTATATTCGTGAAAATTTAAAGTTTCAATTTGGGCCATTTTATTAAATTTATAATAAATCTTTATTTACATCTTCAATGAATTGGTAAAAAAAATCAGAATGCCAAGTACCAAAAAAAAATCTTCAAACTTGCTATTTTTGTTGAAATTTTGCCATTTTCCACGTTTTTTGATCTTTTATTTTAAAAAATATCATGATGCGGTCAACGCACCAAAATAAATAAATGCTAGTTTATAAGCTTATTAAATGTAAATTTGGCGGAAAAAGGCAAAATTTTACCCACCTCCTTTGTTATAAACAATTTAATTGTTTGAAACGCCATAGAAAACAACCTTTAATAGCTATCAATGTTGAACAACCGTCAATCGATTGTTGAACTCGTTAGAAATAATCCCGTTTAAGGTTTATTAAAAACGAGTTATTTAAACCAAAGATATTGCAAATTTAGTACAAAAATATTTGTTAAATTACGGAATTTCGGAGATTTTTCACTTATAACTCGGCTTCATTTTAAATAAAATAAAATCTATAATAGCTCAAATTTAAGAAAAAATTGCAAGCTTTAAAAGGAAACCTTAACCGTAATCAAATTATTTATAACAAAGTTATAACACTTTAAATTTGATTTTTTAATTAAAAAAGGCATATAATTTTTTTAAGCTAATAAATCTTCAAAGCAAGTCACAAATTTTTATTATACGAGACAAACAATTTGGTGTATTATAAGGAGTCGTCGATCACGTCACTCAATTATATAAAATAAGGGCCAAGTTCGTATCCGAAAATCACGACCTTTTAGAGCACTGAACATCTAAAATTAGACCCAGTCCTTTTTTGACTTGGAAAGTTTTTTAATAAAACAGGTCCACAAAAAAAAGTGGTGTGTGCTGGATGTCGGACTAGGATTTTCTAAAGTATTTTTTTCCGCTGAACTCGAATCTAAAGTTAAAATTGGGGGTCAAACAACAAAAAATGGAGAAAAGGCGTAATTTAAGATATTAACGATTTTTTTAATTTAAAACGTAAAAACTGTAAAAGATACACGAAACTTTATAGGACATAAACTATGTATTTTTACAAGACCTTTAATTTAAGTTATATAACCTTTTTGTCTAAATGCAATATTTTTCAAGTTAGAATAAAAAAACCGAATTTTCAGGATTTTTCAAGGGATACCTCTAGAAAAAATTTGGAAATTCTGCAAATTTTAAGTGATTTGGCATTCTAATGAATAAAATAAATGATTTATTATAAAAAAAGCACCTAAAAATCACATTTATATTTTTTTTTCTATTTTGGACTAAATTTTTTTGTCAAAATGCCATTTTTGTTTATATCTCCTTTATTATTTATCTTATTAAAAATGTTTTTATAAGTTTTTATACAGGGTGCCACAGATTCGAGTGCATGCATGGGGATCTTGGAAACCGTAAAAGATACCAAGTCGGTTAAATTATGGCAAAGTTGTGTATTTGCGTAACTAACCATGTCCACCAATCGCGAACTGGGGACCACACCTCAACAAACTTGTTCAGAAGGCTAAAATTGCCCTCGGGAGATGTCGCAGACTTTGTGGAAAAAGCTGGGGACTTAACCCAAAGATGAACATGTGGTTGTATAAAATGGTAATAAGACCCATGATAACCTATGGTTCAGTTGCCTGGGGGGCAAGGGTCTCACAGACCGTAGCAATCAGACAACTTCAAAGTGTGCAAAGGCTAGCATGCGTATGCATCACGGGAGCTATGAGAACAACTCCATCGCAGCCCTAGAAGTGCTGCTAAACCTGCCGCCACTCCACATTTACATACAGGGGCAAGTAAAGGCGGTACTCTATAGGCTCAAAGGAGGTCAAAGTCCAATTATAGAACACCGAAGGACTCCAAGATGGGAAATAGAGGAGGACCAAGAGGTCAGCTCATTGTTTGAGATGCCCTCAGACAGGATAACCCCTCGTTTCATCTTCAATAGACACTTTCGTATTGTCATACCAGATAGGGAGGCCCTCCAATCAAAGCCGATCATATCTGGTATACAGATGGCTCCAAGACCAACAAGGGTGTAGGAGCTGGAATCTATGGAGATAAGCCTAGAGAAAAGGTAATCTTAAGTCTCGGTCAGCACGCCACGGTTTTCCAAGCGGAAATCGCAGCAATAGTGCATTGCGCCGTGAGGATTAAAGAAAAAGAGTAGCGTAAAGGAAAAAATATCGTCATTTACTCAGATAGCCAAGCGGCCCTGAAGGCCATCAGTTCCCCAAAAGTTAATTCCAAACTAGTCGGGGACTGTATACAAGCCCTGGAAAAAGTCGGCTTGGCAAACAAACTTACGGTAGCCTGGGTACCAGGCCACGAGGGCCATCCAGGCAACGAAGAGGCCGACGACCTAGCCAAAAGAGGATCAGCCGCGGAAATGATAGGCCCGGAGCCATTCTGCGGTATCTCGGCAGGTCTCTTCAAAGCATCTATTAAGAGTTGGGTAGACAGACAGTTTCAAAGCTGGTGGGTACAAACACCGGGACAACGACAGGCAAAGCAGTTCATTAGGACCCGCTCGGCCAAGTTTACATCAGACCTACTGAGCCACAGCCGTAAGGTCGTAAGGATAACGGTAGGTCAACTAACAGGACATTGTAAACTTAACAAGCACCTGGAAAGAATAAACCTGGTGGAGGATAGCCTGTGTAGGTTCTGCCAGGAGGCTGAAGAAACAGCCTTACATGTGTGGTGCCATTGCGAAGCACTATGCAGGCTTAGGTTTACTAGGCTTGGGGAGGAGAAGCCAAAACCGGCAAGTTATATGGAGTGGCCAGTGTCGAGACTCTGGAGTCTAGTTAAGAAGACGGGCTTGGACAAGGTACTCTAAAGAACGATAGGAGAAACCACAATAAATCTGGTAAGGTTGCAGTGGTGGAGGTCATTTTTCGCCATCTCCGCTCAAATAATCTAATCTAATCTAATGTCCACCAAAGTTGCAAAATTCCAAGTACTTCCGGAGATATCCGGAAAAAAACAAAATTTGCTGATTTCGTTTTTATTTTTTTCTGACGTTATTTACAGAGATATGGAAAAACGAAAGACACTTTCTCATGGCCACTTTTTAAGCTCTACAAAACAGCGTTGAGAGATTTTCCGTACGACGTTTCGTTTTCGTTAAACCATCATTAACTTTATTTTTTTAAATACGGCATTCAATTGTTTATTGCATTTTTTTGAAGCAGTTATAATTGAAATTACAATGATGTATAAACATATTTTCCATAAGAGACAATGAGTTAGACAAGAAACGCACATGGTTTCTTATAAGGGCGTTCCATATTTGTTAATAAATATTAAGTGTTATACATTTTTGTAATTGGGATAATAAGGGGTTCAAAAAAATTAAATAAAAAACCCAGGTCCGTATTTAAAAAAATAAGTTGATGATGGTTTAACGAAAACGAAACGTCGTACGGAAAATCTCTCAATGCTGTTTTGTAAAGCTTAAAAAGTGGCCATGAGAAAGTGTCTTTTGTTTTTCCATATCTCGTTAAATAACGTCAGAAAAAAATAAAAACGAAATCAGCAAATTTCGATTTTTTCCGGATATCTCCGGAAGTACTTAGAATTTTGCAACTTTCTAAAGTGGACATGGTTAGTTACGCAAATACACAACTTTGCCATAATTTAAACTACTTCGTATCTCTTACGGTTTCCAAAATCCCCATGCATGCACTCGAATCTGTGGCACCCTGTATAGACAATTTGAAAAGCTTTTTTTTGGTTTTATGAAATTTTTTGTATCTCTTATAGTTTATATAGTCGTAGTCCAAAACACTCCGTGGTAGCAGGTTTCTGCCGGTAAACGTACCGTGTCGGTTTTTTCGGTTTTTATCGATTTTTTGCTGTTTCACCCTTAATTTTGACTTTAGATTCGTGTTCAGGGGAAAAAATACGCCAGAAAATCTTAGTCCGACCACCAGCACACACAACTTTTTTTGTGGATCTGTGTAATCTGTCTGTATTAATGAAAAAAACTGCCTGTAGTAATTAAAAAAGAACATTCATTAATACAGGTAGATCAGCCAAAAAAGAACTTGATTTAATATTAGATCTCTACTTTAAAAGGCCCAGATTTTTGGATAGGAATTTGACCCTTATATTACATAACTGTTTTAGGTTGGATAGTAATAATACTTCATCAAACCTTATATTGCTTTTGCTTTAAAATTATTTTTAATTTATTTTTAATCGCATGACCTGGTTCGACACTGAGGTAACCTTATAAACCTGGGATCTTAAGTAGGAGCCAAATTGGAAACTAAAATTATAAAGCTTATGCAGTTGCCAACTAGGTATAAAGTAAGAGGTTATTTAACAATTATTAAGTGACCCATTTTCAGCTAGACGAAACATTGATTTTTCGTTATTCAGCCAGGATAGGTTTTGCACTCCGGATGACTGGTTTGGCAATAAAACGAAATAAATATGCTTGAAAACAAAATATGGCGATACTTTTATATTGATATACAAGTCTTTTGTTTAAAACAATAATATAGAGTGTCGTTAGTAAGACCGCTATCTGCAGAGATCTCGTAGTAGTGGTACAGTGTTGAATAAATTTTAAAATGTTGCGGTTTTGAAAAAGCCGGTGGATTTACAATCACTTTTGCAATTTTTAAAAAATATATAATTGTGAAGCGGTTTTTAATTTTTTTTCTTGTATTTTAGGATATTTAATAATTTTACCATTTAGGTAGGTAGGTAGGTTTAAAGTGAGTGGGTATAACACTCTTCCACCGCGACCGATCGGTCTATTGTGGCTCACAGGCAACAAGGTGTCATTGCCGAGGATTGCGAATCTTAGTCGTGCCATTGCTGGGCACGAAAACAGTATGTGTTCTGCCGATTCATCCCCCTCCATGCACATGCAGCACTCGGCGTCATCCGCTAGGCCGATCTTGTGCACGTGGTATTTCAATCTGCAGTGTCCCGTGCACAGTCCCACTAGAGTTTTAAGGTGCACCCTTGATTGCTGTAGTTTGACAGTACGTTGTTGGTTCGGTGGGCTTATGAAGGCCTTCGAGTGTCTGAGACCCGGAAGTCCATGCCAGTACCGAAGATTTTCTCTTTGTGTCTAAGCTGATATGAACTGCTTGGTCATTCCATAAGATATACCGATGACCGGTTCCGGCCCTGTGAATTTTGTTTCCGCCCCCTTTTGGTAAGGAGGTCTGCGGATTCATTACCCTCTAGGCCGGTGTGTCCAAGTATCCATAGTAGTTTAACCTCATTGTTTGGTCAGCGCATCCTTGCAATTCCAGACGGTTTTCGAATTGCACCGGCTGGATTCAAAAACCTTAAGAGCTGCTTGACTATCGGAGAATATTTTAATTGTCTTACGTGTGCAGTGCCGACCAACCAGCGATTTAGCACACATCTCAATAGCAAATACCTCCGCTTAAAATATGGTTGCGAGAGTGCCCAGGCTGAAGGAAAACTCTGCCCTCGGCCTCTGTCCAGATATTCCAGCTCCAACACCGTCCTTGGTTTTGGAGCCATCGGTGTACCAACAGATGTCAGCCCGGAGCAGGTCGGTCGTTTTTCGACTCCAGTCCTCCCTTTGTGGGTAGACTACACTGTAGGGCCGGTTGTAATTGGTTGCTGTAGGCATTATGTCTGAGGGCATTCCCAGTCTGTCACAGGTCAGGACATGACATTCCTGAGGAGACTGGTGCTCTCCATATGACACGCCTGCGGTTTGTTACTGACCGCATGATAGAGTCTGTAGGTTGCCCACCTTGCCTCGCTCTCGAAGTAAATATGCAGAGGAGGCAGTCCTAGGAGGGCTTCCATGGCCGCCGTTGGTGTCGAGCGCAGCGCGCCCCTGATCATTAGGCAGGCCTGTCTCTGTAGGCTAGATACCTTTGCTTGGGTAAGCAACTGCTGCCCATTGCGCCACCATGCCACAGAGCCATACGTGATCATTGGTCTTATGACTTATGACTGTTTTGGTTGCATGCCCCAGGATTTGCCACAGATCCTGCAGCATGTCCAGAAAGATAGGGTCGCCTTACGGGTGACTTTTTCTAGATACAAATTCCAGCTAAGAGTGCTATCTAGGATCGACCCCAGATATTTTGCTTCTTTCGCAAATGGTATTGTTTCACCTTGCAGAGTTGGTGGTCTTAAGTTAACCATTTTTTGAGGGTTTATTGTCATTTTTTCCCTTTGACACCAGCTTTGTGTGGTGTTTAGTACTTCTTGAAGGATGTTCGAAATCATCTCATCAGAGTTTCCTTTAATTAGGATGACTAGATCATCTGCATATGCCTGCAGATCGATCTCCCAGAGAGAGAGAGTATGGCCAGCAGGTCATCCACCAGGAGCTACCACAGCAGGGGGATAGAACCCCTCCCTGCGGGCACCCCCTGGCGGCCCTAAATCTGATCATCTCCCCCTTTACCATTTACTCTTCTGCTCGACGAGGTAAAACCTTTAGATTTTGGATCAATTTTTTTTTGACATTTCACAAACTATATGAATCTTATTCTTTTAGTTAGGGATATCTTTCTACAAACAGTTGTGTATTACACACTCGCGTCTAGCGACACCCCCGCTGACCAGTTTCTTGACAGTGTTGACACATGAAACGCTTTATTATGCAGGGACTCGGGGCGTAATTTAAAAAGTAGGCTTTTTCTAAATAATGCATTTAATGCAAAAAAAGCAAATCATGGGTCTTTTCTAATACGTCTCCGCATTTTTACGTCTGATGTATAATCGTGGAAAATAAAATGCCGCCTTGCTAGCCAGAACTAACCATGACCGACTAGAACTTAGGGCTTTTAAATTTGTCTAAATTATCCCTACATATAGAAGTTATTAACACAATTTTTATAATTTTTGATATGGTAGTTTATAATTTTTTTTTAAATGCAATTAAATATTCCCCGGGTTTTTTCTAATACGTTGTTAAAATTTTGTTTATAACTTATACAAATAATTTACACAAATTCAAAAGCCCTGAGTTCTAGTCGGTCATGGTTAGTTCTGGTTAGCAAAGCGGCTTTTTATTTCCCCAATTATATTATAGACGTGAAAATGCGGGGACGTATTAAAAAAGACCCCAAATTAATAAATTAAAATGTAATTTTTTAGCCGAGTCCCTGCATAAAAAAGCATGCTTCATATGTCAACACTGTCAAGAAGCTCGTCAGCGGGGGTGTCACTAGACGCGAGTGTATTACACTGATACTTAAAAATGAGAAAGGGGAGGCCCACTTTATCTTTTACTTATTACGTCTTGTTGATTCTTTAAGTATCAAGTATGATACATTGTAGTTTTCAATACTCAAACCGGGAAGCCAAACTATTTTAAAGCTGCTGTGGTTATAGATATAATGTGTTTATGCCAATAAAGGTTATTTTAGAAAACAACGCCCACAAGCTTAAATGTTTTTTTTTTCTGAAGAATTTTGCCTTAGCCCATAAGTAAAGGGTGAGTATTGGTAGATTTTTTCGCGATAACAAACATAACTGTGCGTTTGAGACATTAAACTGGATAACATTTTTGGCGCTTCACGCCAATATTAATATAAGGTACTGTGAAAGGGATATCTGCATTACCCTACGCTTGTTTTCTAACTCAGAGTTAGAGACTTCCCGCAGAACTATTGTCAGCAAAACCATGAATTTGATTGATCATGAAAGAGATAAGACCATTGATGCGAAGAAGAAATAAAGTTGTTGCCAGTACTGATCCCTGGAGCGCATCATGCCAGACCTGGTCAAAAGCCTTGGATATGTCAAGAAACATGATCTGATATTCATAAAGGAGCTTTAGGGACTTGTTCCAGTTGTGTAAAACAAAGAAAGGAAGATCTAATGTGGATCTTTTATGACAAAAATCGTACTGCCTGTCAAGTATAATTTGGTGTTTCGTTAAGTACTTTAAAAACAGTCGTAACTGCTGTTAAAGGCGGAAATGGATAATTTAGGGAAGTGCAGGTTGTGGCAGTTTTGAAACTGTTTGGAATCTTCGTACTTTATTGCAACAAAGAAGCTCTGTAGATTTATTTTTACGATTTTGACAATTTTTGTCCAGTTTTGTCTTTACGAGTTTAAACATATTTTTGCAAATTTACCAGAAATGCGCACGAATTTTTGTTCATTTAAGGGATATTTTTTAACAACCTTTATCCTTGCAAGGAAACTCACCACGCCGTATTTATTAATAGTCAAAAACATTACTATGTTGTGACGTGGATCAGTCCGCGTTTTTGTCAGAAGACTTCTTAGCTGTTTCTTATCTCTTATTTATATTAACGCAAAAAAATGTAACAAAAAAAAGATAATTTTGTACCCTATCAAATAGTGCATGTCACTTTTAAATGAGCCCATTTGAACTTTTTTTGCGTGCGATTCAAGCCACTTTGTTTTTTTTTTGTGAACTTTTGCCCTAAGTAACTCTCTGCACGTGACTAAGATAGAACTCTGTAACAGATGGTTCCCTAATTAAGATATTAATAATCGCAATAAAAAGACGATGATCTTCTGAGTCGTTAACCTTTTAATGCAGTTTGGCAAAGGCGCTGCGGAAATACTTACTTCATAGAAAGTGTCGTGCGTAAGCTAATGCCTGTTACACACTAAGGTGGATTGGCGTAATTGGATTAATTACAGGAATACATCTTGGTTAGAAGTTAACCTAGACTGCCTGTTTTTTATAAAAACATGGTTATCAATGTAATTTAACAAATATTTGCAGTAAAAATATTTTCTAGTAAATGAATTTTATCTTTTTAGAAATGTTAATTAACTGTCATGTTAACTGTTACTTAAATAAATTAAATAAACATTATTATACATCATTTTTCTTTATTTAATTATTTACATATATACCTAATTGATGATAAAACTGAAAATAAAAAAATTAAGTATCATTGATATCCGTAAAATAACTTTGAATTCTTAAAAATAGTATGACATTTATCATCTCTACTGGCAAGTTAAAGATTATATACGAACTCAAAAATGGTCTTGCATTGCTCAGAAGTATTATATTAGGTGACGAAAGGTGGGTATACAGTTACGATATAGACCCAGACCCAGTTCCCAAAGTGAAGAGCCAAGGCCGAAAAGGGCTTGGCAATTTCGGTAAAACGTTAAAGTGCTTTTTACTGTATTTTTTGCGACTACAGCGTTATAGTTCACTGTGCATTTTTACGGAGTATGTATACTGAGGACTTAATCTCTTTATGACATTTGAACTGGGGACCGTTTGAAACGGGGATTAATAATTCGGCAGGTACACTAAGGAACAAACTAAAGAAGGTAAAAATTACAAAATAATTATTGCGGCCCATAATAAATACCATATTAAAAATTATTTAAAGTTTGTTAATAACTTCTACGTAGGGATGATTTAGACAAATTTAAAAGTCCTTAGTTCTGTTCGGTCATGGTTAGCTCTGGTTAGTTAAAGCGGCTTTTTATTTTCCCAAATTAAAAAGTCCTAAGTTCTGGTCGGTCATGGTTAGTTCTGGTAAGTTAAAGCGGCTTTTTATTTTTCCCAAATTAAAAAGCCCTTAGTTCTGGTCGGTCATGGTAAGTTCTGGTTAGTTAAAGAGGCTTTTTATTTTTCACCACATCAAAAATTATTAACATTTTGTTAATAAGTTCTACATAGGGATAATTTACACAAATTAAAAAGCCCATAGTTTTGGTCGGTCATGGTGTGATAAATCATTTAAAGTAGGAACAGTAATGGCATCTGAATTTTGGTCCTCAGTTTACCGGTGCTTTGAAAAACGATAAGTCTTCAGTTTGTTTAGGCACCAAATATTAAATCTGAATTTTGGTCCTCAGTTTACATGTGCAACATTTTTACCGCCGCGTTGGGTCGTATGGTTCATAAGGAATAGTACCTTGAAGTTTTACGTCGCTTACATAAAGAAAACAGCCGAAATTGTAGACAAGCAACTTCTGGATTTTGTATCACGCTAATGCACCCGCCCATAGTTGACTACTAATTAGTGAATTTTTGGCTAAACACAATTATGTCGTGATGCCAAAACCATTACATGCACCAGGTGTGCTGCCCTGTAAATTTTATCTCTTCCTTGAATAAAAAAGCATTAAAAAGGACAATGTTTTGCTCTAATAGAGAAAATAGAACCTAATTTGTTGCGTGAGCTAAAAGCACTGTCAAACAGTGCGTTTCAGGAATGATTAAAAGAGTGGAAACTTCGTTAACATAGGTATATTTAATCTTATTGGAATTACTTTGAAAGGAACAATTGGTGATGCCACCGAAAGTCTCGTCCAGTAGGTATTGAAACACATACGGACTAGACCTAGAAACGGGCCTAGAAAGATCAGCAAAATCATTTATGTATATAACCGCAAATTATAATTTGCATAAACTGAAAGAAGTGCATTTTTTTAATCACCCATTTTATAAGATTTTTTACAAGTTTTGTAATTTTACAATAAATGCCTGTTCTCCAAGTCTGGCGAGGAGATCTAGGTTTGATCTTTTGTGTTTGTTACGGCGGTCTCAGATACTGCGTGCATTCGGCAAATGGAAAAATGTTTACTAATCGCATCGACATTTGCTTAACTTCCTTCTTTATTCTTCATATTGTTATTTGGCACACCAAGCCGATATTCGCCAACTTTCCCCTTTCCAGACCGAGCTTTCCGGGGCTTTGTATGTGAAAAAACTGGATGCTGGGCTCAAAGCCACCAGAAATTCCAAAAATGTTTAAAAAAATTTCACCATTGCAGTGTCTTTAATTGGGAAGGGCACAAACAATGGCGGTCCGACCAAGAACTGCTACTGGTATTACGTAAAACGTAAAACCGCTTATTGTTAGTATTGTCACTTTCTGCTAAGCGCGCAACCATCTTCCGCCATTAGAAAAATTCCCCGTGGGCCCCCAAGAACAGAAAGAGATAGGTATAGGAATTTTCGTTCACAGCGCTTAGCCCCAGAAGAAGCTCTTCATCGTTTGGCGCGAGTCTCTCCTTAATCCCCGAGGGTAAAAACAGTTGATATGGCTCCTCCAACCGCCTTCCCGGAAAAAAACTATGTAGTTTTTTTATCGCATGACTTTACTGGTCGAGAAAAAATGAGAAACACGTCTTTACTCTCCATATATACTAGGGTTATATCTTTGTAATTAGAAAAAACATTTAATTGGGCCTAAAAATTCTAGTAGGAGCAAGGTTAGTGTATTTTGACAGTTAAAACAGTAAAAAAATTTTCCTCGTTCAGCGGCGTGTATGTATTTATATGTAGTTGCTTAGTCCGCGTATACCAAATCGTATAGAAGATTTGTCGAAGTCATACGAAATAGGATGGGCCTTCATTTGCTTCGTGGTAATTTACCGACGATTGGTGGGAAAATAGGCGAATGAAAAATGTTCGACGAAGGCGTGCGAAGTTGGTCCCCCACAGGCTACGCGAAGGATTTCGTATGCCGAAGGTTCGCCGAATATACGTAGTGTCTGGGACCGGCTTTAGCCGAAAGATTATACATAGAAGAATTCATAGATTTCATCTAGTATTTGTAAAGAAGCGACTTTTTATTAACAATTATGGTTTTTAAAATGCACTCACCATTTTGTCAAAAAGTAGTAATAAGATAAAACCCTGGATTTTTCTAATATAAAAATTGTTACCATACTGTCAAGGTTTGTTTATTTTATGTGCTACATTGACATAATTTATTCTTTATAATTTAGCACTTGTTTATAAATAAGCTCAGGATGATTGAAGAAGAATCGTTAATAGTTTTTACTTTACTTGTTTTGCATGATGTTAATGGTGTTATACTAGACGTTAACATACGCTTGTCCACCAGCCAAACTTGCTGAATAGAAATCTTTTAAAATGGTTTTTTCTTTGCAAAACAATTTTTAAAAAAATCAAATGACGCCATTTAAATAACCGTTTTGTATACACATTGAGATTTTTTTTTATTTTGTTAAAAGAAGCTAATTTACTAAAAGTAACACATTATCGAGTATTAGTGAAAAGATTTAAAATTATTTTCTCATATGAACAGTCATAGTTGAGCATTTTAACGATGTTTTTTAAATATATGGGCATAAACAGTAATAAGTACTATAGTAGTGATATAGCCAAATATATTTAAGGAACTATAACAGATGAAAATTAATTTTAAAAATTGTAATACAAAAAATATTCGTTATTCGGATTATATTTTAAAATACCCTTCAGTATTCTCCATATATTTTTTACTGCTGTTTGCCTTTTTTATTTAATACTTAGTAATGTTTATATTCTTGTCACTCGTGTCGTTTAAGATTATCCCCACTTTGCGGTTTACGTTTATACATGCTATCTTTAACTAGATTTCACGAAAAGTAATTAAGGAGGATACGATCTTGAGACTTTGGGGACCAGTGATAAAAATTTAGGTTCCTATTTGTACCTCTGCCAACCCATCTATCGACATAATGAATATTTAGGCACTTCCTTACCTGCGTAGACAGCGACTTTTATCTAGTTGATTATGAGGATATGCCGGAGTGGCATATCGTCGAGGGGAGGAGATGTCTTAGTTGGGAATTGCCCCTGTTCTTATTATCCAATCATATGGTCTGAGACACAATTTATTTATTAAGTTATTGGAAAAAAAAGAAATTTAAAGAAGCGGATTCCATACAAAAAATAAAAGAAATTATTCAGTAAACCCAGTGTAAGTCCACATGAATATATCAACCAACAAGTCTCGGGGTTATACAGACTTGTGGAAGGAACAAGACTAATAGGTATAAAAGATAATGGGAGATTAGGCACAAAAAGCCCAAGAGGCTGCGCTGCCTGCGGTAGTGCATCAAGACGGCTCCCAGGAAAAAGAAGAAGAAACCCAGTGTAAATACTCTGCTCTTCCTCTTGGCTCGGAAAAAATCAGTAAAACTTCGGGCAACTTCGTGAACACCGATTAGTGTAAAGGTCAAATTATAAACTTGACTTTTCGTTCCCGCAGCTGTTGCATTTCCCGTTTGCAAGTTAAACTTAGAGCGTTTCATATAACCATTTATAAAATCCGTCGCCGCAGTTGTCATATACTTCATATGTCGTTCGAATTTGGGCGGCAGCGAAACGCCAACGCCAACGAAACGCCAAGTTTATAGTAGGCACAAAAGGCAATTGAGGTTCACCAAAACAATAATATTTATACCACAACATTGCCTAATATCTTCCAGCAAATTTTTAATAATTTTGGATGTTGTGGACACCGTGACTTTAAATTTATTTTAGAAATTGTATTAGGTCATGAAAAATCAGAATATTTTTCGATGTCCTTTTATTTATTTAAATTATCAGATGACAATATTAAAAAAAATGTAACTAACAGAAACACGCTTCAGACAGACATCAAAATATAAAGGACAAAACCGCACGCCTTCATTTATATTGTAGAGCCAGCCTAAGAGTTACCGTACTGCAAACTTTATAGGAACGGTGTATTGGTTTCTAAATAAGGGAAAGTGAACGGATATCCTGAGGCTAGGCGACGTAATACTACCGATTGTCATACAACTTGGCTTTTAATCTCTTCAGGTGTTTTCAGCATTGGCAGTGACTTTACCTCGTGTTGTTCGGAGATTCATAAAGAATATATCAAACACTTTATATTTATTCGTATTAACGTATTTTTTACAAAATAGACATAATAATATGATATGTCTGTGTCTTGCTCAAGACAGTAATAACAATATTATTTTGTTACGTAATTTTATTTTTGGGAAATGTAAGGCATACACCGGTTTTAATTGAAGAAAATGATTTGCTATTTTAAACAGAAAAATTAAACAAAATAGGTATGGGGAGGAAATCTGGACAAATGGGTTTATCAAGGTTTGACCTATTCGAATTAACTTAATTGGAGGATTTTAGTCTACTATGTACTTAAAAGTATCGCATTGATAAGCGCATTGTGTCTTAAGGTAGTTCATGTAAAACGTAAAATGGCTTTTCCTAAAAATGAAGTAAAATTAAGATATAGGGCTAATAAAACTGTCTTTTATCTAATTGAAAAATAACCGAAAATTTGTATGGTCTGTTAAACGAGATATTAACAATCAAATTGTGTATAATTAACAATGTCGATATCTGACATTAATGAAAACCATGCATTCATTTCGGAATATCTCGAAAACGGTTCTTACGATATTTTTTAAAAACTAATGCAATATAAATCAAAGTATTAGGAAATTTAAAGAAAAAACGAAACTTTTTGATCGTTTTGTTAAAAAAATATTAATTTTTGAAAGTTTACATAGGTCTGTTTGTTATTAAGAAATAGTTTTCACTATTTTATTCTTTTTTTACGTAATCGCTCTTATGGGAGGTGAATTTTAGGGCTAGGTGGGTCCAAAAAGAGTAAGGTAGCGTAAAATATTACTAAATAATGAACAGACCACATGTGTTGTGTACAGTCTACAAAATTATATTTTCAAGCATTGAAAACCTCTAACTTTTGGTAAAGCGTATTCGATCTTATTTGGAACAACGCTAAATTTGTAGCCCATTCAAAATACTGCTTCACGAATTAAACTAAAATAGGAATAAATATAATGATCCGTAATGGTACTAGCCAAGGGAATCCCGGTCCGTTCAACAATCAATTTTTGTTAGAGATAGATGGGCAAGTTTGGCGCGGAAGGCATGGAAGAGACAAGGATAAAAGCTAGTCTCGATTTGACTTGTGGACGGGCCGGGCTTTACTTACTGTAAGGCGATATTTTTGTCTACGACTGTCGCGAGTGAGCAACCTTAAGTCCAGTTTAAACTAAATAGGTTCAAAAAAGTTGTTAAAAAGTAATTTCAACGTAATCAATGATATCATGGGCCCAATGCTGTTTGATGGTATGTTAAATAAGCCTATAGCGCATAGAAAAATTGTTTACAGTCTCAATTATTCATGATTTTTCGTTTGAAACTTTAAAATTATTATTTTATATTCGAAGTATAGTTTCCTTAAAATTAAAAATGGTATTTAAATACGTACTGTGTAAAGAAATAAATGTTAAAATTTAAACAATAGTTTAAAATTCCGTTATTCGTTTTTAAAACATCATATCATCACCCACATGAAGTAATAAATGTTTTTAATATGTAGGTAGATAACTGTTTGTCCGATTCTACCTATAAATAAACTTATTTTTTTTTTTGCAATAAGGGATAATTAGCGAAATAAGCACCTTAGTTAATAGGTGAACTAGTTGTAAAACATCCAAATTAAGATACAATATTACAAAAATTAGCTAGCTCAACACAATTTTTGTCTGACATATTAATTTTTCGTGTTCAAGAAAACATATTTAAAGTTTTAATCTGATTAAAAGCTAAAACCATTGTTTGTTGCTCTGTTTATAAATGCTGCTACCTTTAATAGGGTAAAAAGAAATAGGTTCGTAAGAGCAATTTTATGATTAATTATGGTTTTTGAATGCCTAAATAAAAAAAATTACAAAGTGCTTTTAAATTTAGGCTAACGTTTTTAACTAAAATATGTAGAAAGCTTTTTTTAGAGAATGAAAATTCCTATCACGAAGTGGCGCCTTCTAAAGTTAAAAAAATTGCATAATGCAAAAGAATACAAAAAATTGCAATTAGCATGATAGGTATAGGCATTGCTTTAAAAAAAGAAAGTTGACGCCAGACCCTTCAAAATGTGCGTTGCTAAAAGTATTTTAATTAAAGGTGACACAGATACATTTTTTTTTAATTTATCAACTTCTTATAAATTTTTGACAATTTTTCTTTTATATCAAATTATTTTTATTTTCTATAAAAAAAGTTTTTTATCCAAAAAAAAAAGTTTCATAGCCTTTTTTTAGTAATAAACCATAGTTTAATAATAATTATTTTTGAGAACAGCCTCAATAATAAGGAGTTAAGATTAATTTCACTTGAATGGGTTGGAACTCTACTACTGGCTTGATGCCTATTTCTGCTAGTCAAACAGTTAGCCTGTAAATGTTCAAAAGGTTGTCAAGCAAACCCTGGGTACAGTAAATTTGGTTGGTTTTTTGTAAAAAGTGCGCAGGAGTAAATTGCGAAAATGCAAGCGACCTTGAAATATCTGGGTAGGTCATAAATGAAGATATAGAACATGAAATAGACACTGTGTTTAATGTCCAATTGATTTTTTTTTAAATCTGGGCTGTTTGGCCTTACATACTATGTGTTTTAGCCACGGATCTAAATAGTTTACTCTAATATGTAAAATCTCTAAACACATTAAATTGTTTTAAAGTAATTTTAATAAATTTGTATTACATTTTTTATTAAACATCACAATTTTGTTCTTATTAATTTGTAACCACAATGATTATTTTCGATAAATTCATTTAAGAACAAACTAAAAGTCTGTATAATTATATCTGTAAAATTTTAATGAAAATACCTTTAGCCGCTCTGCTCTTTAGGTTTCTGACCTCAGCTTTCTTTTTCGTAAAGTAATGCTTATACCTATCTTGCTCCAAAAAAAAGTTGTGGACAACCTAAAAACAAAAATGTTATTTTTTTTTAGTGTGTTTTTTGCATTAGGTTTTTTTTAACTTTAGAAGGCGCCATTTCGATACGAAATTTTATTCTCCATTAAGAACCTCTCCACATATTTCTGCTAAAAACGCATAGATTTTAAGATAATTTAGAATTTTTAATAAGATGACAAATTTACGCTTTACCCTCTTCTCAAAAACGTAACCCTAAATTTAATAGCATTTTGTATTTTTTTTTTATTTAGGTACCCTAAAACCATAATCGATCGTAAAATTGCTCTTGCGAATTTGTTCCTTATTCAAAGTAGTAGTTAATAACTTTTCAGAATAGAGTATAAAACTGACCTGACAGTTGTCACTACTTGCATTATCTGAGCACGCTTTATGAGAACCTATTTTTAACACCCACGGTACCTAATATTTGGGCTTTCTGTATGTGTTTGTGGGTAAAAAAGTATAGGTCTTCGTCTTTTTTTTTTCCTGGGAGCCGTCTACCGAAGGCAGAGCAGCCCTCTGGGCTTTTTGCGCCTAATCCCCATTTTCTTTTATACCAATCCTCCCACTAGTCTTGTTCCTTCTACAAATCTGTATAACCCCGAGACTGGTTGGTTAATATATTCCTGTGGGCTCATTTTCGGTTGCCCAAATAATGCCTGTCTTTTCGTTCTTTGGGATGTGATTTATTTGTTCCCGGTGCCCACACAGAAAAAACTCTTTATCAAATAGAGTGTGTCCTCTTAGGTTATCGTGTCCTGTTAGCAGCCCTAATGTTATGCGAATTCTACTTTATCTGAGTAATTCTTCCTTCGTTCTTTTGGTTGGGCCCTTTATAAAGCCTTTTTCATGTCTTATTTTACTAATGCTGGGTCAGTATTTCTCGTGTTTTTTTTTATCCATTCCCTGATTGGCCCTCGTGCTGTCGTTTTGGTCACTCCAAGGGCAGGTTCGGTCCAAAGTATGGTGTGGATTCTATTCCCGAATGTCCCGGTGCCCACAGGAGAGTTACCCTGTTGCGTTCTCCCCGGACGTTATTATGCAGATTCGCTAATTTTTATAAGCCCTCCTGTTGTTTTCTTTTGTACAGTGCAGTAAAGCATATATTTCCGTTTGAAATATAGAACTGTGTGTTTCTAGTGGAATGGAAAATTGTGAGTTCCTCATTTCACTGTACGCACCCGCTCCAGTTTCCTGCTGGGTTTTGGAACATCTGTGTACCAGATGATATCTCCTAACGTCCTGGAGAGATCGGGTTGTTGCCATTCACTTCGATCTGGAATTTTTACCTCAAAGGGTTTGTTAAATAACTATTGGGGAATCATCCGGTCTGTTCTCACGTCCAAGATGTTGTCACCAACCTGACTTTTTATGTCGTTATATTTCAAACTAGCGTAGACACCAGTTGGTTTTTGTTGCAGTCGAAAGTAGCCCATTCTTGCCTCTCCCATCACTATGAGGATAGGTGGTCCAGGAGACACTTCATGGCTGCTGTTGGGGTTGTTTTGATTGCTCCTGTTATAGCTAAGCAAGCAAGTCTCTGTACCTTGGCCATTTCTGTAACTGGTCTTCCTCTTAAAATGTTTTGTTATAAAACTCCGAATTTATGTTACGTGGTAGACTCGGAAATTACACCGCATTAATTTATTATAGTTAGCAGGTGTGAAATCGTTATGTAATAATTTTGCAATCAAATGTTTGCCATTTAATTACCTAGCGTTTGTTTCTATTTTGGTAATAAAAGTGGGCAAGGTTGACATATTGGTTCGAAATAAATAAATCAACCATTGTTATTAATATTTTATGTCCACTTTTTTAAAACATATGTTATTTGTATTGTTTTAATTAAAGACAGAAGTAAAATATAATTTGAGAAGGCGATATCTTTTTAAAACCAATTAATCATCGAGTGGATTTGAAGTTTCTTAAGAATGCTGTTTCTTTTCTTACTACTGACGAATCGTGTTGTTATATGCGTTACTTATATAATTTCTATCCTTTTTTCCTGTTTTGGGGATTTTAATTATATTAAATAAAGGCGGTCGAAATCATTAGGCTGGGTTTAGTGCTCGACCGACGGTCAGCGCTGGATCGGTCGAACGTAGCCATGTGAGTGAAAATGTATAATCAACTGCAGTGTAGAACCCGTAGTAGTTCATCAGCTCTGCATTGTGCTTGATTATACATTTTCATTGCTACATTCGACCGATGTTAACGCTGACTGTTGGTCGAGCAATAAATCCAGCCTAACTATCTTTTGGCCTAACCGACAAAACATGGGATCATGTATAAAACAAAACCCGCCCTGCAGGATGCTGCTATAAACGCCAAACGTCCGAAATTAGCTTATTAAAACCGAGTAAAATTAGGCAGATACTCACCAAATTGTAGTACTTGTTTTTACCCTTTCATACAAAAAAAGACTTGCTATCATCGAGGGTAGCAAATAGATTTTATTTTTGAGATTTTATCAAACCAATGATTGCAGCCATACGTTGCTTTTATTTTTTTTAAAGAAGAAATAAAAAAACAACTGTTAAAAAAACATTTCCTAACGACTTCTGTAGCACATAAAACAACTGCTTGGTCTGCTACGACTATTCCTACATGAAATTATGTCGTTTCCGATGATCCAAAGGCCGTTCGCCTTATTAATGGCCCCACTCTTACAAGAAAACTTCCTTCTCTTGCCCATCGACGAGTTGTTTGGGATTTGTTGCTTTTCTATGAGTTCAGGGCTTTTGCTCCGAGGAATTAGCCAGTATTTTTTCCCTCCAGCGGCTTCCAATAGAGTAACAGTCCAACTACATAGACTTTAAACTTCTCACACCCTAGAATGTCTAAGCTGTGGAATTTGCCGCCTGTTAAAATTTTTCGTTCTTATATTTTAAGAATTCACAAAAAAAAAATCAAAAAGAAAAAAACATTTCACAAAGTTACAAGTGTTGAAGTAGAGGGGGGAAAGAGCGGGTCCATCCTGTCACGATTATCTCTCTTCTGGTCATCTGGAAAATAAAAAAATAGAAGGTTTTTTATCAGTACAAATGTCATTATGGCAGAAACCAAAAAAATTTCCGCAAATTGGCGCTTTTTAAAAAAGAGTAGGTTTTTTCAGTTAATTTGTCCGAATTTTTAAAAATAATAAAAATTGAAAATTTTAATTTTTTGTTGGTTCCTGCCATAAAGGAATATATATATATAAAAAATTAATGCCAACTTTTAAAAAAATCGGTCAATTAGAGCTTAAGATTTGGTGACAAACATTTCGAAAAAAGTGGTTTCGAAAAAAACACGTTTAAAGTTTAAGTTTTGGGTAGTCTAACAAATAGAACAGTACATATAACTTAAATTTATTTAGCGATTTCAGCTGCATATATCGGGCCTTCTTCTACCTCAAATTAAAAATCCCTTAGATTTTTGCATCTGGGGTTTTCTTAAATCTAGTGGTTTACCATTCACTCCCGTTGAAAATGTTGATGACCTAAAGGAATCGAATTATAGCCAAGCTGTGAGACAATAAGAAATACACCAAAAGTATTTGAGCGAATACGACAATCAATGAGGCGAAGAGTTGAATCTTGTATTACATCTGAGGGGGAGGTCATTTGAACATTTATTTAGCTTTGCGCCTATTTAAAATGTTATTAGTGTTGTATTCTGTAAATTGTTTTGATTTAATGTAATTGTATTAAAAGAAAAGAAAAATATGCCGCTTATGATGTTTTATTTTTTTGCATAAAAACGACGCCTCACTTCGAAAAAAAGGCAAGAGATTTTTTCACAAATTGGGCAGGGAATTCAAAAAATAATTTTTTAATTTAGAATATCTCAGTGGCGTACCACTTTTTTCTTTAAAAAAATTGAGACTATTACCCGTACGCGCCACTGTTGGGCACAAAATTTTCTTGCATGTAAAAAATGTTGCATAATAACTTCTCTGTAAAAACACCAAATTTCATTTATATCTCGATCAGTTTTTTAGAGCAATAAAAAAAATAATCAGTTTTTAAGAAAAAACTTTAACACCCCGTATCTCGGAAATGAGAAGCATTTTTGGACAAACGTTTATAGAGCAAACTCATTATTTTTCATGCCAGAATCACCTAGGTTTGTCGCACTTATTTACTAGCACCCTGTATATATATATATATATATATATATATATATATATATATATATATATATATATATATATATATATATATATATATATATATATATATATATATATATATATATATATATATATATATATATATATATATATATATATATATAAAAATTCGTACCAACTACAAAAAATCGGTCAATTAGAGCTTAAGATTGTGACCGACATTTCGAAAAAAGTGGTTTCGAAAAAAACGTTTAAAGTTTTAAAAGTTTTGGGTAGTCTAACAAATAGAACAGTACATATAACCCAAATTTATTTAGCGATTTTAACATTGCATATATCAGACTTATTACCACTCAAATTAAATATTTAACGAATTTCTCCCCGAAATACGAGCATTTATCCTTCTTTTGGAGCACTTGAAGCTCGAAACTCAGAATTTCGATTCTAGCTTCATTGCGCCGAACAACTTTAGCTATAACCTATAACCTTTAAAATAATTCGAATTTTAAATAATACTTTTAAGAAGATATTCGTGAATATTTAAACTATCAAAATATGAAAAAAAAAACGATTTTTTTAAACTTTCTAGACTAGAATACCCCCTTAAGTCTCGTGGCAATAAACTAACCATTACTTTACTTAAAACAACCACGGTAAGTTAGTACTTAGGTTTTTAGCCTTTGTGCACTGTTCCAAGAAAAAAAAAGTACATTAAGCTTAGACTTTAAGTAAGAAGCAACCAACATGCTCTGGGATGCTTTTAATAGACAAAGTGGCGTCGAATTTAATAATCTGCATAAGATTAGATTAGTGCTAACGTCTAGGCTAATACGATTCAATAGTCGGTACTTCTGATTTTTAGTGCAGGTGTAGTAAGTTTTTTAATATGTTTAATAAACATTTATAAGAATACAGCGCGCTTTCATATCAATGACAATTAACAATAGAACATCGGATAACATACAATATACAATTGAATAAAAAAAGTGATTAAGACGCTACAAAATATGGTGACATTCTAATTGTGTAACAACAATGGTTTTAAAATGCCAAAACACTTCTTTTAATTGGCCATCGTTGGTGATAAAAAGCCAGCTTAATGGGTCATCTTAGCGACCGACGCGACGGTTCTAAACACCTTGCCTAGTTTATTTGTCACTAAGTTGGTATTAAGTGGTTGCTTCACATAAAAGTATTAACTAGATGCCCTGGAGTAAGTAGATAATAAGGAATAACGCTTTTTATTGATACATGATGACTGATTTACTTTAAAAGCTCTATTATAATATTTTTTTTTGTGTTAGGGCATTAATATAATAGATCGATTGGGTTACTGTTTTTGTAATTTATTTAACATTTTATTATAATAGTCCGGCGGAGGGAGGGGTAAAAAAAATAATAATAGTCGATCCTTTTTTATTTAATTTCGTTAGGGGCCTGTTTTTTTTTTTTTTAATAACAAAATGATAGGTTAGATCGCGCGGTCGCATTTCCTCCAATAACAACAATGTTTTTAAATATGTTCTATAGTTTTGTGGCGGATTCACCTTTTTTGTCTTTTTGAAAATTATAAATAAACCAGTCAAAACAAACTAATATGTCATTTATGGAAAAACGTTATAAGTAATAAAAAATTCTTAGAATCTCCTAGATTTTATATCAAAATTCTTACAATTTTAATTTTAATTTTATTTTTCATTTAAGGCAATCTTGATAACGGTGACAGACCTGCCACCGAAACGTAGATAAGTGTTTTAAATTTTTTGTTTTTTTTTTCTATTTTCTGTTTCAGGCGATCTGTTAAATCATAGGGGTCAATAGGGCTGAGCACATCCAGTCGCTATACCCCGGGACCAGGACCGAAGTGGTCTCATTCTCTAGATACTTTCCAGGCGAGTAATGCCAACAAGAACATTAAAACAATGTGCATAAAAATATCTGTCTCTCGTCGACGTTGCGTTTGCCGTCAGACCGATATACAAACGTAAAAAAATAATCAGTTTTTCAAGTCACATATACATATATCCGTTTGAAATTAAGATATGTTATAAAGAATAGATAAACGTGCCTAAAAAAATGGTCATACCACGGAGTATCGTTGTAAAGGTGATCAGACCGCGATATGAACGTGGCCAGTCGCCTGCAAGCTCAGCTCTCGACGCATAACCAATTTATCGATGGCTGACGACTTTTGCAATGCTATGTTATCTAGCAGGGCTAACTCTAGCTAACTTTGAGACTCTGCTATTCTTAATATATCTCAGGGGACAGCTGAGCTCGTTTCCGAACCCAAAAACTGGAGGAGTTCGTCGGTGCCCTCTTTTATGACCGGCTAAAAATAGAATTATGTTTATTAAATATTTAAATTAAATTTTATCCCTGGTACCGCTTGGTACCACCCTTGGGATTTTTACAGGAGGTTTCTAAGTAGTCCCTCTATCTTTTAAAAGTAATCCCAGACCTGGTACTCCGGGGTATAATATATAAATTAATGATTAAAGTTGGATTTGGACGAAAATTCCCGTTTATTCCCGGAATTCCCCCTAGTACCGCTGAGTACCCGCCGTGATTTTTGGCAGGGTGATTCCCTGATACTTCCTCTTCCTTATAAACCTAACCCGGGCGGTGGTACTCAGGGGTACGACATATAAATAACCCCTTAAAGTTAAAATTAAACAAAAATTCCCCTTTGATCCCGGATTTATCCCTTATACCGCTGGGTACCGCTCCAGGGTTTTTCACTAGTTAATCCCTTATTCTATCCCCTTTAAAATAAGACTAAATTGGACCCGGGTAGTCCCCGGTATCCCGGTTTTAAAATAATAAAATGTAAAGACTTGACCAAATTTATAAAATTCTTCCCCTTATCCCAAAATTACTAACACTGGAACAGAGGCGCCGTCCGTCTTAGTGCAATGACGGCAGCATCCTCTGCCCTAACTTTGTAAATAAAACCCCATTAAGCTGGGGGGGAACGAAGGCGCCGTCCGTCTTGGTGCAATGACGGCAGCATCCTCCGTTCTAACCTGAAAATGGAAAAGTCATCCTGGGCCTGCCTGTGGAAACAAGGCGTATCCTGAAAAAGAAATGATGTTACGATTCCCATAGTTTCTTGAAAAAGAAACCCTTTGGGTAGATGGTCGGGTATTCTTGAAAAAGAATAGTAAGTAAATGAAACACCAATTTAAAATGATCGGCCCAAACACACCATCACACTTCTCCTCGATAACCAGAACGGGATCGTAGGAAAGTTGGCCAAATTCGCAGAGCAGCAAACAGAAATGAAAATACTAAACAAAATGACTTCTCTACTTTCAAATTCACCTGGGAGTGCCAAATGGCAACTCCCGGTATCTAAGCCAGATGTGGTCGCTACGACCGCTGAATCTCGACTGCCTGTTCTGCGGATTTCGGCCGGCTTTTATGCGATTCCGTGTCAGCTACTACGGGTTTTAACGATTATTTTATGCACGTTAATCTATTTTTTTACTATATTGATTTCAAACGGTCATATTAAACCTGATTTTTTTTGACGTTTTTATATCGATCTTACGGCAAATAAAACGTCGACGACGGGTACGACCATAGATATATAAGCAAAGGGAGATAAAACTGTTTACAATTAAAAGCAATCAAACATTGAAATAATGTCTACCTCTCTAGACCACTTGATGGTCAAACGTGCTTGACACACATGCAACCTTGCCGATTGTCCTTTATTGGCGAATTTTTAGGATATTGCTTTATTAATATTTTCTTTTTAAATTCTTAAACAGATCATAAATCATAACATTTTGTTATGCAATAACTTAATAGCAGCGACAGAAATATGTTTTTAGTTAATTTTTATTTTGCTTTAATAATATTATTCTCAAAAATAATACCGGAATATTAACGGTCAAGATGGGCAACACTGCTTTTTGTTGTTTATTCATAATTTTTGTACGCTAGGGTCACGAAGGTCGTCGGTCAGCTAGTAGTAAATTTTTTATTTGTGTTGTGAGGCGGTGTTGCATTTTGTTTAAACTAGCTCAGAGAGAGATTTGTGTTTTTAAAGTGCGGTTATAAGAGGATTTTCTTAATATTTTATGTAATATTTTTAATAAACAGAGTAAAAAATGGTTGTGAAGTGCCGGGTTTGTAGAAAACTGGATTCTCGTAATAAAAATCTTTCGTTTCACAGGTAAGTTTAAACAGTTCTTTTATAAAACTTCACTTCATTGACGTGCAATACCATGGCGAACAAATAACATTTTGTTGTTAATACCTTTTATGTTATATTTTTGTGCAGATTAACAACGATTGTTTATTTATTTTAGCATAAAATTTAATTATATAACTAACGAAAAAATTGTTTAATTATTTTATAATCGGTTGAAAGTAACCATCAAGGTATAGTTTTTGTTATAAACTTTTTTATTAGATTAATATAGCATATGAACGATTTCAATTATAAAATTTGTTCTTAGGTTTCCTGTTTACCCGGAGAGAAAAAAATATGGTTTTCCCTACTTGGATTTGAAAAGAATATGCAGTTACCACAAATTGTCAAAATCTTTCAGATTATTTTGATCCTCGTGATATTATCACAAATAGAAATGAATAGTTAGTTAAATATTCTTGGATTAGTTAAGAATACTTTAATATTGTTACTGAATACAATAAATTATATGCAAAAAAACAGTGATATTTTTTCTCACCTTTTTCCTTTTCTCGTAATCAAAAAACATTTAAAATATTAAAGTTAAAAATACCTATTTAATTTAGAAAAAATGAAATTTATTCACAAGAAAGGGTCCTAAAAATGGATTTTTTATTTAAATTTTAATTTTCCCAAAAACTCCCAATTATATTTTGATATTCGTACTGAACTAAACATTTTTTGGTCCATTAATTTCCTCCTCCCACTTTTACAAAATGGTATTGCATGCATTTTTAATCTCATTTGTGGACTTTGAGGGTGGCTGTCAGATGATCTGTTATCCCTTTTTATGACATAAAATTAAATCTATAAAAATCGGTGGATAGCGATGAAAATAAAAACACGGGCAATTGCGATATAGTTAAAAAAATAGATTTAAGCTTTTTATTATGTATGGTTAACGGTTAACAATGCCAGTTTTCAGAAGGGTCGCTTTATATGATAAATAAAGTTTAATTATTGTATTAAACCAATAGGTTTTATTTACTTGCACATTCCTCGAAACAGAACAAAAAAGTTGTCATGGCACTTTATTTGGACTGAGTCTCATAAAAGATATATTTTTGAATAATATACTAAAAAAATATACTTTAATAATTTTCTATAGATAAATAGTTTTTGGAAACGAACTACGCCACTGGTGCCCCGCCACGTTTTGCGCTGCTAAATATTTGCGACGTTGCCTGCAGGGAATTTTTTTTATCGAAAGTCCTTTTCTTACACATTATGAATGTATGATACACAACAAAAGCCAATTTATAAATGAACGGTTATATCTCCCTTTGCTTATATATCTATGGGTACGACGATGCTTTTTGTGCTTATTTAGTAGATCTGGGACGGATCCATTAAAAAATAGATCGATTTACGGTTTCGGATTTTCGTAAAGGAATCGAGTCACCTACACGAATCACGATTCCTTTTTTAAGGAAAAAAGGATCGAATCCAGGGTATCGATTCCTATTTGTCGGATCACGAATCCGGATCATCTTTAGTTTTTATACTTACAAATGGTAACTACGATACGAATGATAATACATAATCCAGATGATAAATCAAGCGTCAAAGATTTTAGCACAGAGCCCGAGCAGCGAAATTTAGTTTTAGTCTCATTCTAAAGTTCTGAAACTCTTAGCCAAATTAGTTCTTGGTAAATATTCTGCAAATTTGAATATGTTGTTTCTAAGATCAACATAAAACCACCCTTAAATGGATTTTTTTTTTTAACTGTATTCCAAAACTTGCTATACTAGATTTTCATAAGGTTTTTAAATGTGAATCTTGAGATAACCTTAAGAAACTTATAAATGGGACATCTTATTGAAATTTTACAGGAAGTTTCACAAGTAGCGTTTAATAATTTCTCTGCTTGCGGGATGTAAAAATGTATTAAAATTTTAACGTCATTTTTGTAAGACACTCTGAATAGTAATAATAAAATGTTCCATTTAAAAGTCTCTCAGGGTTAGCTCAAGGATAACATTAAAAAATTATTAAGATTGAGCAATTAAAACTTTTAAGATCAAATGCAAGTAAGTACCACACTTTTTGATTACAAAAAAAATTTTAATGTTGTTTCTCTGGACCTGAAAAAAATATCATTTTTTGGTTAAAAATCACATGTTAGTTGTGTTTCCCTTTTTAAAGATTTTAATAGGCAGATGTTTTAAAATTATTTATCTTTATTGCCGAAAATCAATGTGAAGCTGATGAAGCATTTGAGGTGAAAATTTGGAAATTCAAAATGTTGAATTTTGGTATTTATAAACCTGTTTGCCTCAGATTGATGTAAGGGTTTTTAAGGGTGTAAACTCAATATCTGGAAATTAGTCATCTTACGTCAAAATTTGGAAATTTGAAATGGCGTATTTAAAATAGCGAATTTTGGTTTTTATAAACCGATTTGACTCAAATTAGAAATATAAGGAATCGATTTCTTTTTGGGATCTTTTAAAGAAGGAATCGATTCCGGATAATTTTAAAATGATATAACGAATCCGAGTCACGGATCCTATTTTTAAAAAGTCATCGATTTCAGCCCTCGGTTCCTTAAAAAGGTATCGATTCCTAGATTCGATTTCAAAAAGATTTAATTCCTACTATAGTTACTACTACTGTTATTTAGTAATAGACAAGGTGAGGTTGTAATGACAGCCGGCTGTTAATAACTTAAATTTTCCTGTTTTTTGTTATTAATAACATTTTTGTTATCGGCGGCAATGCAATTGCGCGATCTAACCTATCATTTTGTTATTAGAAAACACGCCTCTAACGGGGGACCAGCTATTAATTACTTTTTTTACCTTTCCAGCTCCCACATTATAAGCATTGGTTTCTAAGAAAATACTGGAAGTCAATAAAAGTGATATTGTAGGAAAAAAATTTAGTTCGAAAAATTTGGTAAATGAGTATATTTCTGGAATGCAACCAGTTACTTTTTAATAGTTTCAGAATAATTAACTTTGTAATGTTGCTTTTTAATAGTCTCAAAATAATTAACTTTATAACGTTGCTCCACTGATCTTTATGTTTTTCTTTGTGGTTTCTATGTATGTGCTGGAATGATAATTTGTAATTTACGAGAAATTGTTGGAATATTTATCTTATAGAAGGTGTAGATAGTAATATACTTTTCAGACTAGTAATAGAAATGTAAGAGGTCAAATCTTCTAAGAAAATGAGTATACTTCAAATATTTTGCTAAAGTTTGGAATTGAATTTAAAAAAAATCAGCAGTGATATACTTTTCAGACAAGACATTTTGCGAAGAAGCTTGCAAATCTCTGCTCCGATCTCAGATAAACTACCACCGATGGAAAAAATCACAGCTCCTGCAAGAAGTTACCCAAAGATATGAAGAAATCAAGGAACATGTACAGGGTTTTCATTTATATTTTGACAAGCATTTACAACTATAACTAAAAACGATAGAAAAAAACTTCCTTTATAAAAGTTTCATAGTTTTTTCTCTATTATCTTTTGGGCATAATGAAAGAAACAAATGAGCATCAAAAATTTAAGAAAAATGAATAAGTTAACTTTTTTCAAATGGAACACCCTGTATATTTTTATTTAGAATAAAATCTCTTTTTATCCCCTTTTTAAAAATATATAGTTTGTTGGTATTTCATTTAGACGTATTGAAAATATTTAAGTTTTTAATTAAAAAATCAATGAAAAATAAAAATCAGCATTGCCTTAGAAAACAAATGATTTATTTATTACGAACTTTAAGTATAAATATTTACAAATTTTCGACGTAACCTCCACCATTTTCTCTGCACTTGAAAATGTTTCTCCTCAACTTACGATTAATCGCGTTGAAAACAAATTCGGACCGGTTCCTATTAAGTAACATTATTTCATTTTCAATTTTTTGTCTTAGTATGTTTATATTTTGTGGCCTTTCGTAATAAATTTTATTTTTTAGGTAACCCCACAAAAATATATTTTTGTGGATATATCCAGAGGGTTTAAGTCGGGGCTATTGGGCGGCCATCTAATAGTGCCATACCTTCCTATCCAAATTCCGTATTTCTCGCTAAGATACTGAGTTACTGGTCCAACATTGTGTGGGGGTGCCCGATCCTGGTGCCAGATAATGTTTCTGTATTGCTGAAGAGGAATGTCTTTAAGTAGATTTTCGATCTCATTTTGAATAAAATGCAGATACCTATCTCCCGTTAGAGGTCCTTCAAAAATTATCGGTCCAATAACCTTACTGCCCAACATGTCACACCAAACATGAAGAGACCTACGTCCTTGTATCTTAACAGGTTGGATTTTGTGAAGGTTTTCAGCCCAATAATGCTTGTTCTTTCTATTATACATCCCCGCCGTAGTGAAAGTTGCTTCATCAGTAAATAAAATGTTGTTAAAAAAATTTCCATCGTTTTGAAGATTACGAATCATTTCTTGACAATAATTAAGTCGTTCAATCTTATGAGCGTCGGTTAAATTTTGAACTGGCAAAAATTTGTAGGGATGAAAATTAGGTTTCTTCAATGTACTGTGAATTTTTCCCCAGGATTTGTTTGTATAATTTGAAACGGAAGGAATTGAACTTTCGAGATTTTCTAAAAAGTTATATCGCTTAGATTTTGTTTTTTGTTACTCCTAAAATAAAACTTACCTTCAAAATAAAGCAAAATATTTAAATCTTGCTCTTCATTTGCAGCCCCTGTTCTCGTTTTTCTTTTAACGCTTTTTGTTTCTCTAAACCGACGAACAATATAAGTTATCGAGTTTCTCGAAGGTATTCGCTGTCCGGGAAAACGCAAGGGTGGTAAACTTAAGAAAGAGTGCTCGATTTTTACTATTTATCCACAGATACAGGTTATGTTTGGACGTCATCCGTTTGCCCATTTTGCCCGGAAGGTAGATTTATTTTATTATTTTTTGTTAAATATTCAACTTTTAAAAACTATTTTGGATATGCACTATTAGAACTGTAATGTATAACATTTTAAAAAATTTAGCCTTTATACTACTTGTAAATAAAACAAACAGGCAAACGGATTACGTCACAAATACCGAATTGACGTTTAAATTGCCGTATATGGGCTTAAATGGGCTCGAGCACTCCTTGTTAAGTTTATTACCCTTGGGGAAAACGTTGGTGATATTCACAGCGAACTTGCAAGATGTTTTCATTATTTGCGTAGAAAAGACGTATTATTTCGTGTTTTTGATCTTCGGTATATCCCATAGTTAAGTATTTTTTTAATGTAAATGAAGCGACGCCAAAATATCAAGACGTGTCAAGGTGCTGTCAAAACGTATAAACAAAGCAAGTCATTTGTTTTCCAAGGCAATGCTGATTTTTATTTTCCATTGATTTTTTAATCAAAAACTTAAATATTTTCAATACGGCTAAATGAAATACCAACAAACTATATATTTTTAAAAAGGGGATGAAAATAGCTTTTATTCTAAATAAAAATATACAGGGTGTTCCATTTGAAAAAAGTTAACTTATTCATTTTTCTTAACTTTTTGATGCTCATTTGTTTCTTTCATTATGCTTAAAAGATAATAGAGAAAAAACTATAAAACTTTTATATAGGAAGTTTTTTTCTATCGTTTTTAGTTATAGTTGTAAATGCGTGTCAAAATATAAATGAAAACCCTGTACAAGAAGACGACTATAATCCCATTTTCCAAAAGATCCAAAGAACATGCGAGAAGGTCAAAGACGATCTAAGAAAAAAGCACCAGAACAAACTAAACAGACTTTACGGTAAACAACCAACCACTGAGAGTGTCAACAAAAGGACTATTATTAACATGTCCTCCAGAACTCTTTCGAAAACAGAAGAACATCTTCTAGGGAGAGGGCTAAACTTTGCCATAGCCCCAAAACATACACCGATTTTAGACATGATTAGTAGTCTAGAAACAATACGACTCCAGGGACCAGAAGCGGAAGAATTTCGATGGAAAGTTAGAACTGTCTTGGAAAGAAAACAAAGTAACTCCACTAATTTAAATGAAAAAGACATTTTGCGTTTAGAACCAAATAGAAAATCAGCAGTTTCCCCAAATTTGCTTATGTTTTACGTTAACAAAAGAAGATTTACTTAAAATATTATATTATACAGTTCTCCGAAATTAGGGCACAGCATTTCTAGGACCTAATATGAACATGAAAATAGGACAAAAATTGGCAATCTGAGCGAAACTGTTTGGGATAAATTTGCATGTTTTTCTAAGTATGATAAGGTTTCAGTCACAATTATTTTTTATTTAAATCTTATGATTTTTTTACAGTTCTAGTTTTTAATTAATTTTGAATTTATATTTCTAATATTAAGTTTTGTTATTTTTTAGGTGAGTTATGCAGTTTCTTAGCTACTTACGATGGAAGTGGTAAGTTTGCTATTTATTGACTTCAGTGACAATTACGTATTTGACAAAAAAAGGCTTAGTCCATATTTAGAATCTAGAATTGAAGAAATTTTGGAATACAAAATTGTTTCAATAAATCATGTATGTTTTTATTTTATAAAAAATAATTGCGATACAATCGTCCGTTCCAACATATGTTTTCTTTCGGTAACCAACGGACTTCTGTGTGAAATAATTTTTGGATTACGTGTATTAAGAGCACTAGTTTTAATGTGTTTACGAGTTCTATAAATGGTTTCACAGCGTTATCTAAGGCTTTAAGTAAAGTTTTGTGAGCTAATAGTTGCCAATAAATAATGCAATGGGTTGTTATTGTAGAGTAGTATTTCCATTCTGATTATGAGTTTTAAGATCCATAAAAAATTGAAGATTTACCTATTTCTGATGTTTTTTCCGATAAATCATTAGATTGTCTGTTTTTCATTATTGAGGACCACTTATGAGTTTCAACGAACCACAGATTGGGAACCACTGATCTAGTATATCAAGTTCCATAATTTTATAAAGGAAAAGAAATAAGATACGAGCGAAAAACCATTTCGAGTTTGAATACGCTTCTGTTGCCAAAAGTATATACTATACATATTTGTTCCATTTTATAGTTAATTATAAAAAAGTCGTACCTTTTCTTATCTTTATTCTAATATCAAAAAGTGTTCTTACTTTTCCTGAACTTTTGATACCTTGGTTTAAGTACATTTTGTAGTAATTTGATTATTTAGGAATGCGCATAATTAAAAAAATTTGAAGAGATCCTAAGACTTCCAAAAACATTAAAAAGAGTCATTAAGCCACTTATTTAGTTACTTTGAAATAGGAGATAACGTATCCCACTAAAAACATTCAGTACGCGCCTTGTCTGCATTTGAGTTATATGTTATGTTTGGCGATTGTTGATGCTGTGGCATAACTATGTATAATAAAGTTTTAACTACACCAATTACAATGAGTACAAACCAAGGGTAAGGGTAGGGGTAAACCTCCGCAATATAGTTACAAAATAAGTCGATTTATAAGCCCTTATTGCTGTGACAAAAACCATGCAAAATTAAGCTTAAAACTTACAGCTTACTGTGACACAAACGCAAAATACGATTAAGAGTAAACTCATACAAAATACGCAGCTTAATAATTCTAGTTACTGCTCTTATTATTGTTATATTTTAAAGGAAAAATTAAGTTTTTTATTGTCTTTTTGTGAATGTAAATTAAATGGATTTATTTGTGGATATAAATTAAATGGATTTACGCAAAAGACAAGCCAATGACGTATTTATAGGAAATGGGTTACTGCAAACAGGGCTTCATGCTTTTACATCAATCAGGAATTTCAATTTTGGCAAATAAAGATAAGGTTTTTTCACAAGGAACTTTATTATTTGGTAATTATATGACGTCGGTTTATTGATTTTCTTATCACATTCTAATATAGTATAAATAAAGAAAGAAAGGTGACTTTAGTAGATATGCTTTCATACTTCCTTTTTTGATTTCAAGACTAACGAACTTTTGATGTGCTACAAAAGCAGTAAATAAAAATATTTTTCGGCAATTATGTCGTATACGGTTTTCTCTAGATTCTTTAAAATTCAATAATATTTCTACTTACATGTTATCTTTTATTTGTTTTTAATGATATACGTAACAGCGCACTTATAATTTATTTGGTATATTAAATTACAAAAATTTAATTTCTGCTATTTTACTCTTATTTTACCATAGTGACAACATGGTATAAATTTCTTCGTTTCTAGTCTATCTAGTCTTATTATTCTCAAAAAATAACAAGTGGGACATACATAAACCAAATTAAACAGTTAATAATATAATTAAGTTTTATAGTATTTTCTATTTATTGCATTTTACTAGTGGTATTTATTATTATCCTTTAATTTAGCATTGTATCGAAAAAATAAGGAATACACTGGGATGTTAAACTGGAAAAAAACTATTGCTAAATAATAAAATGCCATTATTATTGGGACATAGTAAACTGCTGCTATTGTAAAGTTCTTGAAAATTCTGGAGTTATTTTTTTTCAGATATTGTAATATTCTTTAAAACTCTTAAATCTAAGATGTTCCTTTATTTTTCCTAATAGTGTAAAACAGGAATATATACATATTTTTTGTTATTAATAAAATTTATTATTTTTTTTTGTTTGTTTGTTGACACTAAAATAAAGGATGACATAAACAAAAGGGGCCATCCATAAATTACGTCACACGAATTTTATGATTTTTTTACCTCCCCCCCCTCCCGTCCCTATCGCAACTCGTGACATTTATAATAAAAATAATCAAAACCTATAGAAAAAGTCAGTACAATTCTTACGGTTTTCGTCTACATTTAAGATTTGCGTTTTAATAATTTAGATTTTTACCTGTGACGTCACAAAGCTGATGACCCTCCCCCACACCCCTTGTCACACAATGTCACAATCCCCTTCACCCCTTTCCTCCTTAAGGTGTGACGTAATTTATGGATGGCCCCAAATTACGGCGTTCATTTTGTCAAAGTGTTAGTTTTGGTTAGTTTAAGTGTCAGTTTTGTTCACCGGATACAGTTCGGCTTAGCTAGGGTTACTCTTGTTCATTTTGGTTGGGTTAAGTTCGCTTGACTTAGTATTAATTTAAAAAAATGTTTTACTCATATCTAACACGTAGCGTGAATTTACTTTTTTTTTTGCTGGATTTAACCTTCGAGAGTATACCCACTAGAACAGCATGCGAGAGAGAAAGGAAAATCGCAGTATACCTCTCTCTTGCTTTAACGTGCTGATTGGTCGACGAGGAGGGACCAACCAATTAGCACACCGAGAGAGGTATATACCTCTTGCACCGACCAATCAGTACGTTGGAGCGAGAATAAAAGGTTATACTACGATTTTTCTTTCTCTCTCGCACGCTTGTTTGCACGGCCAAGCGGCAAGGCTGCCTCTAGAAGATATATGCTATAACGATTTGACATATTTCCAATGTTGCCAAATACTATCCATGTTTATATCGTATAATTTACGTTTACTTGTTGTTTTTATTCTTTTATAGTTTATGAACTAATTTCCGTTTTTTTGTATTTTTTCCCACCTGTTATCAAAAATATTTAAAAAAATGTATTTATTACTCACTTTCGGATGTGATCTTGAATACAGTAACTCGTTTTACCTTTTTACCACCCCAGCACTCCTATTACCTCCCCGGTCCCGCAAATTTTCTTTTTTATAATTAGTTTTTATTTAGAAAAGTGTTCAAATTCAGTGAGTATCAATGATTTTTGGAAAAAAAATATTTTAGTGACGGAAAATCGTATATGACACTGTTACCCAAATTGTCGCCAGATTAATTAATGTTCTTTTGCCATCGGCAGGCACTTGCAGAAGTGAACTCTGCACCCACACTGCGACCGATAATTATTGTTTGTTTGCCGCCTTGGATATTACTTGACCGCGTCATCCTTCTCCTACGCGATCACCGTCCACCAAGACCATGGTACCGACTTCACCAGCTAGTTAGTATAACGTTGAATCCGAGAAGGTGCACTAGCTCCTAGTTCATAGAAACCGAACATTTATGATGTAATCAATCCAAGGACTAAGTTGGCGCGTGAATGTACGTCTTATGCGGTTTGCTAGATTTCTTTATAGTCGGGTTGCTTGTGTGAATTTTATTTTTATTGTGGGTGTTTTAGTTATTGACAAACACTTTAACGGATTATCGTATAGGTCAGTATTATCGGATAAACACCCTTATAATGTCGACTTAAGGTTACCGGATTATTTATTTTACATGGACAACCCCTCTGCCTTGTGTTTTTTTACCTTTCAACAAAAATAAAGATCATGGAGCAATAAATTTCTTATTTACATGATTTTTTTTTTGTAAAATAAAGAGTGTTCCCTTCCAGATTAAAATGAGATACTAATTAAATAAGCTAGTCAGAAAATGCATTATCAAAACATCTTATTAAAAATATTAAGTACATATTTGTGGAAGTTGGGTGGTTTTTAATAATTGAAATAAATCTGATAAGTGATATGCGTTTTAACGTAATTAAAAGTAACACTACTCTCTCTTTTAATGTTTCAGTCACTAAATAATTCGCAAAACGTTTGGCTGCATATGGTCCATTAAAAACGTTCTGCCCAAATTAATTTAATTGATTTTAAAAATGTAGTTTCTTCTTAAATAGTACTTTTACATGTATTGTAATTTTTCTAAATTCTAAAGAAAAGTCTTAATATATGTTTCTGGTAGTGGCGCATATGGATTTTATTAACGCAGTCGTCAAAACACACTAGAAGATATATTATGCTAGAATCTTTATTTTATTGTTATTTTTTGAATTTTTTAAGGTTTAACACCACGTTAGTGTAAAATAGGCATTCGTTGCAGGGGCACTCAAAAAAAATGGTTTACCACAGTTTTTTGTACTTAACTTTCTTTACACTTGACTCCAATGGGGTATGCGAAGGAAATATTTTTAAATATAAAGTTTATTTGGCTCTTCTTTAAAATGCATTTTTTTTGTCTAATTGAAAAAAAATCATTTTTTTGTATATTATGAAGAGCTAATCTACCCTTGCAATAATATAACAAAAAGGCTGAATAGATATATTATAAAAAAGTCGAAATTAAAATTACTTAAAAACATTGGTAACTCGTTATATTTAAAAAATAAAACTAGCAAAGAAAACTCTTTTGCCATATAAATAGGTTTTTATGGTTTATATTGTCCTCTCCATTATTTTTTAAAATTTTTTAAGTATTAAAGATACCTAACGTGTATCTTTTACCAGTCAACTAATTTCAAAAAGTAGTGTCAACGTCAAAAAGTCAGAAAGCTGAATTTTTGTGTTTTCTTTTTTAAATAATCTGGTACAATAACTAATGTGCTGTCTTATAATAACAAATAAGTTTGAAATAATATTATATCCTATAAAGGGTTGCCAATGTTTTCGACTTTTATTTTCGATTTATATTTTAACAAATATAGTCCCTTTATGATTATAGGATTAAAAAATAATTTAATTTTAGAATTGAAACTTTTATATCTGTTCATGCTTTTTGTTATATTATTGTAAGGGCTGATTAGCTCCTTAATAATGTACAAAAAAGTGTTTTTTTTTTCAAAAATTTAAAACAAATAGCTACATTCTGAACAAGTTAAATTCATTTTTTATTTGAGATGATATTCCCGAAAATCAAAACGAACTATAAAAAAAGAATGTGTTTGTGCTTAGATTATATTCGGGGAAAATATCGAAAAATTTCTATTTGCGGGTTTGATGATTCTCAGGTTGATAAAATGCATTTTTATTGTAATCCATAGAAAAATGTATTATGAAGCTGTGACGGATACCACAGATTCCTAAGAGTTGTCCTGAAACCTAAAAAACATGTCTTTTGAGTCGACTAACTTTCTAATAGCTCGTAGTGTATTATTATTATCTAAAGAAATTACTGTACACTTGCAACCTTACTATACTTTACCTTTCCTTTACGCTTTTTGCTTTCAGTCAGCTGACATTTCGGAATCGAATGTGGGTCTGTTTATTGTGAGTGTGCTTAAGATCCCGGAGGACACTTGTTGATTTTCAGCGTATTGCGAAAAGCGGCGGGAAATATGGAAAACAGTGTCGATGGCAATCATGTATTTTCTCTACCAGTGAGCGCGTGATGTCGGTCCTGGCTTGTTAACAAACAGACGTCGCGTCCGTCGACTCCAGCGTAATTCGGCTAATTATAGGCTGTTATTATAGCCGAGCTGTAATTAGCTCGTTCAGGTGTGTTTGGTATTGCGCATCTAACTTGCCTTCTGTCGGTGATTCGTGCACGGTGCGAAAGGGATGATGGGGGCGGTCGTTTAAACCCTAAGTAATAAGTCGAGCCTTTTAAAACTTTTGGTGTTTGGATTAAATTTACTGCGAAACGACTAAGTAACGTTAAACAAATGGTACCAGTGCCGTATACGGTTTTTCGCTATTATATTAATTTTCAAGAAATCATTAATACTCAACTATTTTCCACACATTTTGAATAAAACGGCAGTGATGCTGCCGTTTTTAATTAGCTGTAAGTAAATAAACTTGCGGAATCGGTGAGTGATCAGGGGTTCTTGGCGGAATAAAACAGGTAAAACGTTCAAAATCGTACTCAAAATTGAGTAAAAATTAATTACTTTTTAAATATTTTTTATAATAAATGGAAAAAAGTAGAATTTTTTTTTTTTAAGTCATAACCTAAAAGTGAGCAGAAACAATAAGGTACGACAACTATACGATGTAAAAATGGAGACAGTTTGGCAACATCGCAAATATATTAGATCTAAAAAAAATCGTAGTAAATTCCTGCTACTTGTAAGATATGAAAAATTCATTTTTAAAATTTAAAATCTAAAAGATATTGAGACAAAAGTAACCAAACCCCACCAAAATGAACGAAAGTAATCCTAAGTTGAACTGGGTCCAGACTTTGCTGACACTAAAATTTTAAAGAAAAAATATTAGAAAGTACTTGTTTTAAAAATTAAATATGTAAAATTACGGATAACTAGTAATTTTTAAATAATTACCTAATAAAGGCTCAAAGGAAGTCCGCAGTAAAAATGGACGCCATAGTTGTTTATTGCATAATTTATTTAAGTGTTGGCAATCAAACATAATAAGTTGCATTTGAGTTTTTAAAATATAGCAAGAGAACTAACCAAAAATAACTGGAACCAAATTATAAAAACGATTTACAAATAAAGATATTTATCTTATCCCACCCTATATTTTTTAAGAATAACACAAATAGTTTTTCTCTAGTATGTATGTGTAGTCTTCTTTTCTATACTGTGCTAAATGAATAGAAAACACTATAAAACTTAATTATTAACTGTTTAATTTGGTTTATGTCTGTCCCACTTGTTTTTTAGAGAGAAATGGAGAAATGTATACCGTGCTGTTAATTGTCTATGTTAAAATGAACAACTAAATTAAAAATCAATTTTTTGTAATTAAAAACAATAATACCCAATAATTCATAAAAGCGTTGTTTTATTATTATTAAAAACAAGTAAGAGATAACATGTAAGTTAAAATATTTATACACTTTAAAGCATCTAGGGAAAATTACGGCATAATTACTAAAAAAAATTAAGGTAAAAAAATATAAAGCTCAGTTTTTACAATATTTAGACTTTTGACGTTTTTAGTCTTTCAAGTTTTCTACGCATGCTAGTTATAAAAATTAACTTTTACACATATCGTCACCCCGGAAGATAAGTGACATAACTCATAAAACTTAGTTTTGAGAAAGTGTCCAACAAAAAAACTGAGATTTTCCAGGTGTAACTGGGAAAGCAGTAACTAAATATTTATCAAAAAAAATTTTACGCTAAATAAGGCATGGTTGACCCTATTGATAGCAATTTTTTGGTCTATGTCACTTTTTCTAATAATAAACTAACGCAAATACGGTCACCTTTATAGTTATGTCGTTTTCCTTCTTACATGTTGATCAGTAGGGTAATTAAAACTTACACAAAAACAGTCACATCAACAAAAAAATTAAATTTGCACCTGTATAGGGAAAACGGGATAAGTCAAAAAGTTAATGTAAAGTAAAAAAATATATTTTAATTTTTCTTTAAGATATTTTGGCATCTTTTTTAATTAAAAAGCTTTCAGAAGTGCCCAAATGTTATAAAAGAAAGTGTAAATTATTAATTTAATTAATATTAAATTTACATTAACTCAGTTTTATTTTTTTTTACTTATCCCTCTGTCCCCATATAGGCGCCAATTTTGTCTTAAGTAAAAATGTGCGTTTTTTATGTGGCGGCGACTGGAGATTAAAAAAATATGTATTAGGAAGTTTGTGGCGGATTCGGGGTATTTAAATTATGTAACTTTTCCAGGATACTATCTGTAATATTTTATTTTGATTTTTAGGATATAACAAAAAAAATTGCATTTGGTTGTTTTTTCAGAGTTACAATATGTTTTTTTCATATATTAAATTAAACAAAATAAATATAATACAGCTAAAATAATTGAACTACCATTAGGACGCCTGTCCCTAAATACTCATGAATCTTTGATTTGGATGTAAGATGAAAAGGTCTGATTTGCATCAAATAACGCTGTTTGCTTGTTTTTCACAATTTTATCATTAAACTATATCTGGTTTGTTTTAGCTTTTCACTTTTGTAGCCTGTCGGTTTTATTAATACATTCAGGGTTTTTAAAGATTATTTTTTTCCGGGTCATGTACCTTTTGCCCCGTCCAAGCAGTTTATTTTTCGGACGACATTGATTGATTTGATATATAACATAATTATAATCGTAAATTGTTTTAAGGTTATTCAGAAAAAAAAAATGTGTATCAAAATTTAGGACTGCATTTTTGTTTAAGTTTGCCAAATTTATAATATTCGTTTTAAATAATATTATTAGGATTCTAAATCCTAATTCTCTACAGTTTCATATTTTTCGTTTCGTTATCGATGTCCCAGTACCGAAACATGCAGATACTGCCTTTCACGGCATCTTTAAGACAACGCGATAGTGCACCCACAAACGATATACAAATAACTGCTACCTCTTATTAACGTCTGGGTAATGTCATCCAGACGGGACCTACAGTTTAGCATACACGCTCCATACACAGCAACACGTGGCCTTCGCCTGAAGGTCACACATTAGACTACTAACCTTTCCCGACGCGACGTTTACTTAATTAATTTCTTTCAGTTTAAAAGCTCCTTAGGGGGCGTCCAAAAATTACGTGAGGTGTTCAAGGGGGGGAGGGTTAAGCTAAATCTTTCTAAATCTCACTTGGGGGTGAGGGGGGTCTTAGCAAATATCACGTTCTAGTAGACAACGGTATAAAATTGCGTTAAAGTAAAGTTAAATTAAAGTAAAAAATGTTTCTAGAATAAAAATATGGAGAAATTTCACACAATAGTGTTTGTCGTATTTGTCCGAACCCCGCAAAGCAGCACAGTTATAATCCATCGCGATTATAGCAAAAACACAAATTTAAAAAAAAATCTTAAGTGAGATTTGGGGGGGAGAGGGGAGTTGAGAAAAATTTTACGAAATCTTACCAGGTGGACGGGGGGGAGGGTCAAAAAATCCTGAAAAATACCTCACATAATTTATGGACGCCCCCTTATTTTTCAAGTATAAATTACATAGCATTACATAGTATATCTCAAAATAAATTATAGTTTATTATAATATATTATTTTCTTGTTTTGCACGCTATCGCTTTGGCAGTCTATTGCTATGCGTGGAAGGCCTGGGTGGGAAACCTACCTCCCAGGAAGCTGGTGTTAGCCCAATTGAGACTTTGTTAATGGCCAGTTGCTCCAACAATTTTATAAAACCCTTAGCGTTAAGTATTCCTTAATTGTCCAATTTAGCCAATTGCGTTGCCTGTTTGGTCATTTTAAGAATTACCTTGTGCTAGGGGTTCCTTAAAATTGATGGTGCAACCGGCCATAACCTACATAAAAATTTTCGACTCTTTCCGTCCTTTCAACTTAAAAAGCCCTTAACGATTTTATTGTATAATTTATGGTTTTTATTTTTATTGGTTGTTAGTTGTTAATTTGTCGTCTTATTAAAAAAAATTGTTGCAAAAAAAAATAACTGTAAGCTGGATTTGACAGGAAACGGTGTTTCAACGGGGTAAATTAGGAGTTTATTTAACAGCAATAATACCCCAAAGCCCACATTGCCTTAATTTTAATTTATTAATTAATTCATGCACTTGTATTTTTTGTTATAAATAAAAATATGTGAATGGATCGCTGTTGGTCTAAAAATATACTAAGTATATTTGAATCTTAAAATTATCCTGCTGGCGCTGTTGCGTGGGTGTAATTTGCATGCACGGGGTGTAATTAGATGTAGCGTGGGTAGACATGTCACATGTTACCCGATTGTAGTAATAAAATTAATTAACACATGGGTGTTTTGTTTTTAATTAAGTTTTTTTGGTAGCACAAAAAATCTACTTGCGGGCGTATTTATTTTAGGGTCAAAATCGGGATAAGTTTTATACTAAGTTTGGCTTAACTGATTAAATATTTAAGTTTTAAAAGCATTAGTACCTTTCAAAGATCTATTCCACGGATCTTAAATTCAGACTCCTAAAAGTATTATGAGAATGTGTAAAGTTTACGTTTCTTATTTTTTTCTTCTTATTGCAGTCATATAATTTGGATACATAGAGGAAAATAAACCTGGTTTAAGTTTGGATTGTGACAGAATTTTTGCGTATTGTAAATCTGGCGCAAAACCATTGGCCTCCTGTATATTTTCAGTAAAATGTAATTTACAAACTATATAATGCTGAGAGACAAACCAATTATCTCTTGGGACGGCTTTTAGCTAATTTTCTCCTAAAATATCATTTTGGTAAACCGAAAAGCCGAATCAAATTTACCGCCTGGGGCATTTAGGGTACTACGATAATTACTCCAGGGATATTGGCATAAACAATATTATTTTACTTACCACAAACTAACTTCTTAATAAGTTAAAATACCTCCCAAAAATTAAATAATATTGTTTTTAAGATCCAATCTCGGATGTATGTGTTTAATAACCTACACAAAACACAATAAGAATTTGCACAAAAAGAACACAAAATACACATAGCGGTGTAGTTTTTTTATTTTGTGGCTAAATATTTACGCTCTTCTGTCGTGGAAAGCACGTTAGATAATAACCTTTATAGTTTTTGACTAGAAGAGATAGAAACTGCACGTCTATTACGTAAGAACATGGTGCAGTTATGAATCCTTTATAAAATGAACCCCACGGTATTTGAACTCACAAGTTTCAAACTTCAAGAGCTGGGTACCCATGCACAGATCTGCGGACTTCCGTTTCGACTTTCATCAAGTGAAAACGCGTTTGGAAGCTCTAGCTTTTTCGTTGGAATCGGCCGCAGTGGCGCGGAAAACCGTGTTTTTTACTCTTAAAATACGAAGGGGACCTTGCCGCCAATTAATATAGGGGTCTTTCTTCTGGGGCTAAGCGCTGTGAGCGGTTTAAAGCCTAGTTTCTGATGTTTCATCATTTTACGTAGTGCACGAGGTTATCTTCCTATGGCGGAGGATTGGTTGCGCGCGCAGTGTGAGATGTCAGACTGACAGCAAGCTGGTTGTACGCAAGACCAGTAGCAGTTCTTGGTTAGATCACCGTTAATTCTGCTTTTTATCGATTACGTTGTGAATTAGTCGGAATTTCTGGGGGCTACATAGCCCGATTATCCAGATTTTCCATAGACAAAGCCACGGAAAGCTTATGTTGCGACATCGCAGTATATGACTGGAAGGGGAGTGCTGGCTAAACGGCGCTGGAATTAAAAAAGATTGGCAGCCAAAGCCATAATTGGCGTAAAAAAAGAATAGAAACGGATCTGCAGTGATCTTAGTGAAAAAGATTATGTGACGGTATAAGTATATATTTTTAATATTTTAAGAGAGCCCATGAAGGCTTGTAAAGCCTAAGTAACATGGGTGGCTGGTTCTTAGATGTGTAACCCATTTATTTTTCATATCCATCAACTATGTTAAAGTACTGAAATATGCCAATTTTGCATTCTACGGCACCTTTTAGCCGGACGTTATATATTAATAATTACTACCTTGGAAATATGTGCCTCCCGGCCGGGAATCGAACATCGAACTAGGGTCGCCCGTGTGACAGGAAGAGTTACTGGCCGATGTGCTGCAGAAGAGGCAAATGTTGATCCAGTATTTCCTTTGGTACTACAAATATCCTCTCCGGCATCTGAAAAATTTGCTGCTGGGTCTATTGCCGGATCTTAGGACTCTACAGAAATGAAGTCGATCATGGTTGAAAAAGGATATGTAAATAAAAATAAATTAAATTGTATATACAGGGAAAGTCAGATGTCTACAAAAGCTAATTTACTTAGGATCTATTAAACCTAATGCAAATTTTAATTAAGTATGGTGGTGGTCTGAAATGGTACTTTTTAAATCATGTTCAGAGCAATAAATAAAAGTGATTTAGAAAAGTTTAATAAATAGATAGTAAGTAAATGAGTTTTGGCAGACATATTATGACATACTTATGGATATTTTAAAACAAACTTTAGTAAATATTTTAAAAGCAAACATCCAATCCACTAAAATAGTTTTAAAAACCGATTATATTAAAATTACTTAGGGTTATATGACAACTGCTCTCGGAACGGCGTTGTATTGTTGAACCTATATATTCCGATAATTTAATAATGCATTTTAGAAAAAAAATTATTAATGTGTTTTTCATTTTAATAAAAATTAATTACTTAAAGTCAATATGCCTTGTTTTTTTTTTGTAGTGAATTTCCTCTCAGTCCACTTTTAGAACGATCTTTTGTAAAATTTGGAGAACTAGACCCTAATAACTTATTACCAGATATTTTTTTGGTTACTCGCTAGACGTGCGAGAAGGTATCGCTTCGGTCCAGGTTCCGGGGTATAAATATGTCCACTAACAAAGTGCATAAAATCTGTTGACCCTTACCAACTTGCAGATCATTCAAAAAACGTTATAAATGTTTCGGTGATAAGTCGGTCACCGTTTTCAAGATATAAAATAAACTTTAAAATGTAAATTAAATAAATAATAAAATTAAACTTAATATTATTTTGCTTTACAATGTTTTGGCACTTTTAAGATTATTATTTTTAATTATTTCTGTAAGTTTTTTAAAGCTGTCTGGGACACAAGAGAATTAAATTAATTCAGTTATGCCTTTTTTTAAAGAGTTTTATCTAATTGAAGGATTCCTTTATTTCAAAAGATCGTTTTAATGAAGAACCATAAAAAAACAATTTCGTTTTTCTATTACCAAGAATACGTCCTTTCTATGCAAAACAGCAAGAAAGTCTGCAAAGCAATTATGTTAAAAATAATACATATTATATGTTGCTAATTTACACTTCATGTGCCGTTTATGCATGGTGGTTAGTAAAATCCAATTAAGTAAAATGATTTTCTCTTAATTACAATAATTGAAAATAATGTCTCTTCATTGTACTCGAGATATTAGTGTGAATTAGATTAAAATAAAAATAGAATAGAACGTTTACGTCTTCGTGCTATTTGTCTAGTTTATTAAATATATTAAAACACATATTATACCTACTTTTTTAATACAGGATATAGAATATTTAAAACGAATAGTTAAAATAGTAAGTTGTTTTAAAAGACGAACATAATAAACAATACCGCTATAAGGTGTCTTAAATAGATTAAAAAGATTTAAATGTCCCATTAATGTAATTGAAGAAGGAGGAATGCCGTGTAATCGTTTTTAAAAGTAATACCAAACACTCCTGCAACGCTACTTTTATTGTGGTAGTGGTTTCGTCTGTCATCCTCATTTCGAAGACCAAAAATAATGCGTGGTCATTTATCCACTTCGCCAACACCCTCATCAGCGGGTAGTGTTTACCATCACCGTTATTTACCCAGTGGCGGAGGTAGTAGACACGCGAGTCCTGCCCGAAGCGGACATACAGTTACGTCCGTGAGTGATGTTTGTGATCGGACAGTAGTGCGAGTACGTAAGTCTGGATTACAGCAGGAACGCATCAGGGTGGTCTGCACAACTAGAAGGCAGCACGTTAGCCGGCTGGTGACCGTATCAGATGTCTGTCACAACCTGCCACCCTTCCGGAAGCATGTCACAGTTATCAGGTTAGTAGTAAGTAAAAAAATATAATTTATTTTTATGCAATGGTACTACACTTAATGTGTAATAATTGGTTTACCCTAATTATTTGTTATATTTATTTTAAGAGAACCACCAATGACTTACAAACTCCTACGCAAAGTGTAAAAATCTACGAAAGAAATATTGTATTTTGTTGTTTTGTTATTACATAATAAATTATGCTTACCGTGAATGTTAGGTTTTCTTAACCTAGTAAATCAAAATCCGTGAAATATTTGTGCTTTTGTTTTAAATTAAATTTTTCCTTTCAATTTTTGCATCAGTTTTTAATGATCATTTGAAAAATATTTGACTGGTGTATTTTTCCCTCTAATAACACTTTTGCATTTTTTTTTATCACGGTCTGTTTTTTTGTTTGTTTTTTTGTGTCTTCTGTAATGTGCTCAATTTAAATATGAGCTGGGTTTATAGTCTAAGAGCTGGCTGCAAAAAACCTGGCCTATCGAGTAACCGGATGAAATATGTTTTAAATAATACTACTCACTGTATCTATTGAAAAAATCATTTAGTGTCAGGGCAAATATGGTGCATAAAACTGCTATGTTGTTTCTAAGGTACATTTTTTGGACATGAACTGTACCAATCGAGGAACCGCTTGAAACTAATTTTAAAATTTAGTTATAAGTGAATAAATAATAATTATAAACAAGTGCCTCGTTCAATCTGGTGCTTACCCCATTGCACAACACTTTTTTTATTTTTTTTTTTGTTGCGTTACTGTACCCATCGAGTAACCGTTTTAAACTATAATCAAATTAAAGTTTAAATATTTCTTATTAAAAAAATACATTAGTGCCACCTCTATTCTAGTGACAAATGCCTGGCACGATACTTTATATCCCATGCTATTACTTATACGACCTATTATAGAAACATTTGAGTATAAATGAATAAACATCTGATGAACAATTATAGTGATTTTTAAGTAATTTTTTTTATTTACACGAGTATTTTATAAAGTATAAAAATGAAATACAGTGCAATTTTTTTCATATGTTCTACTATAAAATTATTAAAAAACTTAAACATCTAAAAATATACATTGAAACATATATATGGAATTATCATTAAATATCATCATAATCATCATCATCATTATCGTCATGATCATCGTCACTACTGTCATGATCATCGTCACTTTTGTCATGATTATCATCATGGTCGCCTTTATATTTATAATAACATTCAGGATTATATCCAGCATCATTTATCGTTGTAGGAAAATTAATAGCGTGATACTTATGCTTTTTTTGCTTACGAAACACGTGCATACGTTTAGCTTTTTCAAAATGAACTTCATCGAAATCTTTCAAATTGTTAGCACGACCACACAAAAATCACATCTTCATTGTTATCGTTTCGAAGCACTTTTTGCACTTTTTTAACAATAATTAATAAATATACTCCAAAAAATTTTGAAATGCTTTAACAGAACACGTGCGCACTGCACCAGAACTAGTTCAATAACTGAGACGCCCAATGTTCGCATCAAGTTTGGACAGCGTCTCCATGCATCTTTTTCTAATGTTAAATCCCTCTCTCGGTAGCATGGAGCTTGAAGAAATATAAAGTATCGTGCCAGACATTTGTCACTAGAATAGAAGTGGCACTAATGTATTTTGTTTTAATAGGAAATATTTAAACTTTAATTTGATTATAGTTTAAAGCGATTACTCGATGGGTATAGTAACGCAACAAAAAAAAAAAAAAAAGTGTCGTACCATGGAGTTAGTACCAGATTTAACGGGGCACTTGTTTATAATTATTTTTTATTCACTTAAAACTAAATTTTAAAATTAGTTTCTAGCGGTTACTCGGTACAGTTCATGTCCAAAAAATGTACCTTAGAAAAAACATGATTTTTTTAATAGATACAGTGAGTAGTATTATTTAAAACATATTTCATCCGGTTACTCGATAGGCCAGGTTTTTTGCAGCCAGCTCTCGCTCTATTATATCTATAAGTTTTTAAAGCTTAAAGATGAAAAAAAAAATTATATATTAGTCACCTAAATCATAAGCCATTTAGTGAATTTTCAGGTATTAAAAAAATTAAATTATTTTTTAAATTACACTTTATTTTGTATCGAAAAAATACAAGACAGTCAAAGAAATTAGTTTTTTCTCTTTTTTTTTCTTGTATTCCGAGAAGTCACTTTTACTTTTGAGGGTCTAACAGTAGTTCACTAACATGTTTGGGTTTCTTTTTCGCTATAGCTTTTCTGCATTTGAGCAATTCGCTGGTGAGATGTGTCGCCGTGTTTGTCTGAAACTGCACCTAATTTATCAGGGACGAATTTCAAATGGTAATGAAACAAATGCCGCCTAAGTGACATGTTTCAATCTAACGTCTTGTAACATTGGATGAACTATTTCTGTGTAGTTCCCCGATTTTTTGTTACCTTGGAAGTTGCTACATACAATTTTGGAGGCAGTCCAGGACCTTCTTTTGCCGAAAGTGTATTTTTAAAACTTTCGTCTCAAATTTCCGTCTCTAATAAAGAAAAAACATTCCCTTTTTTATTCAGGGCGGAGGAGGTAAATAAATTCTCTGCTGGTCTACTGAGGGAGCATAATGTTTTTACGTACAGCCATTCTTACTAACGTCATAATATTGGTTTCTGGCTCTGCTGTTCCATTTACATAAAAAACAAACATATTTAGTGTAGCCGTTTTGAAATCCTATAAGAAGTGCGACAACTTCTGGATCAGCCTAGATATTCCTATTTTTGATCTTTGTATTTTATGCTTTAAAATAATATATGCATGTTCCCGTACGTTACTTTCACATTTACAGCATAACCCACAAAAAGAGATGGTTTTTTGTTTCCACTAAACAATAACAGTCCTTTAAAACTTGTCTTCGAAGAGTCAATAAACTGTCGCCACTCGGTAGATTAATATGAAAGGCCAAAATATAGTGATAATGTTCTGGTTAGTTTTGTACGTTATACGATATTTATAAAATTATCGAAATAACACATTAGTTTAGCGTGAAAGATTTTCTTGCAGAACGGTGTTATAATTCAACTCTCCTAATAATATTTTAAGGTTCATTTTTTTCTTAGCAATAAAAATGATTTCTTCAAAAATGTAATCTGGTCTAACCAAAATATATCTTATATTAAATTGCTTGGAAAAAAAATGTGGCAATACCCAGGCCAGGGATACCAAATTTTACTTACAGAGCGTTATAAAATATCTCGCACACAACGGTCTAACAGAACTTGATGATAAGCAAAATATTGGTTTTCGAATAAATATTTCATCAATTTTGGTGTTTTGGTTAGTTATAACGGTAAATAAGACATTTTTTGTGTACATTTTTCAATTTAACATAAAACGTGTTAACAGTTTTGTTAAGACTAAAAACACTTAAGTCAGATTTGCGGACTTCCATAATTGACGTCAAAACGATTACTTTATTACAAAACTTACTTTTATGTTTGACCAGATTTGTTTGCAAATTATTGTCACATTTTTGCAATTATTAACATATAACAATGTACAGGGTGGCCGGCCATATTTTGACCCATTTTAATCGAGAATAACTTTGGAACAAATAAAGGTATCAAGATGCGGTTTTTGCAGATGCACTTATATTTTTTTAAAGTTTATTCTCTCCTTCACGATTTTTATTGCGACATTCCATTAGCTCAAAAACAAAATGGCCGATTTTCCATTATAGGACAACTATGTTATTTTAAATGGAACACCCTGTATATGTTTCTATATTTTCAAAATTTAATCTTTCCCTTTAAGAAAATGTAACACAAGCTATGGTTATCTCAAAAAACAACGTATTTATTGACCTTCGAAAATTGACTGCATGTCGACCAACAATATTATTTAACAATTAAAATTTGCTTCATATGTTACAAAAAAGGATCGCCAAAGGTTTAGGTTATTCAAAAATAATAATTACAATAAGGTTTCATTACTTTTAAAAACTACTGTAAATGTTGAAAATGCCTTCCGCCGACTTCGACGCACTTATTTAAATTGAAAAAAACTTATTAAAACTATTGACTAAAAATTCTTCACGAATATTTTCTATTATGTTTCGGATATTAATTTTTAATTCCTCTAAATTTTGGGGAAGTGGACTATAACACCTCTCTTTCACATATCCCCACAGAAAAAAATCTGGAACAGTCAAATCTGGTGAACGAGGTGGCCAGGAAATAAGGCCTCCTCTTCCAATCCACCGGTTTCCAAAAACGTTGGTCAGTGAATCCTTGGTAATGTTAGCATAATGTGGTGTAGCCCCATCTTGTTGAAAATAGACGAAATTCAATAGATTTTCTTCTTGCAATTGGGGATAAAAGAATATTTCCAGCATATCAACGTAAGTCCAAGGTTACAGTTGGTTCATGAAAAAAAATGGCCCATAAATTTTTTGCTTTGACATACCACACCAGACTGTGACTTTTGGCGAATCTCTAACGTGTTCGTTATATTGTCGAGGATTTTCTGTTGCCCAAAACCTGCAGTTATGCTAATTTACTTTTCTATTGAGGTGAAATGTGGCTTCGTCTGACATTATTAGTCTATCCAAAAAATGTATATTGTTCCTTACTAAATTTTGAATTCTCTGGCAAAATTCCACCCTTTGTGGAAAATCAGTTTCTTTTATTTCTTGTAACATTTGAATTTTGTATGGCTTTAATTTAAGTTCTTTTTTCATGATTTCTTGTACTCTAGTTTTAGGAATATGGACTGAACTTGAGATTTTTCTTGTTGACAATGTTGGATCTTCCTGAATTATCTCCAGAATTTGTAACGTTTTATTTAGCAAATTCTCATTGTTTACTAATTTCTTTTTACGGGCTAAAGATCCTGTACTCCAGAATTTTCTGTACCAGATTTTAATTGAATTTTTTGTGGGTGGAGCTTTATTAAACATGTTTCTAAATCTTCGCTGGGTTTCTTTTACTGATTTGGTTTCGGCAAACATAATAACACATTTTCCTTTTTCGCTTAACGAGAACATTTTGCGCTTCCTAATTAAAATAACTTGTCAAAAATGACCAACAATGGCTGACAATGAGGCTTGTTGCTATTATGGAAACGAGATAACTTTGTTTCCACAGGCGACTTTTCAAAAAATCCTTTTAAAATAATATTCCTATTCGACATACAGTCAATTCTTTGGAGGTCAATAAATGCGTTATTTTTTAAGATAACCATAGCTTGTGTTACATTTTTTTAAAGGGGAAAGATTAACTTTTAAAAATATTGAAACATATACAGGGTGTTCCATTTAAAATAACAAAGTTGTCCTATATCGGAAAATCGGCCATTTTGTTTTTGAGCTAATGGAATGTCACATAAAAATGGTAAAGATACGAGAATAAACTTTAAAGAAATATAAGTATATTTGCGAAAACCGCATCTTGATATCTTTATTTGTTCAAAAGTTATTCGCGATCAAAATTGGTCAAAATATGGACGGCCACCCTGTATTATTTACCACTGTGCTAATGGATTTTTATTTATTAAATAATTTTTTTGAATAATAAACTTCCCCACTATATTCCATTTGGTTGTGTTTTTATTAAAAAGATCGTATTTTTAATTAAAGAATTATATTTTTCTTGTTCTTATTTTTATCAATAATTTGTTATAGCTATGCACTTGTTTTGCTGTAACTGCTGGTGTTTAACTTTCTTATTATATAGAAAATTATTATCTAAAAACAGCCGTTTTTAAATTAAAAAAAATCCTCTATGATAATTTACTACTTTAACATGTTGTAAAGTTATATTGTGCGTAAGCACAAGCAGTATTTATTAAAATTTTCTCCATCATTTGCTGAAAATAGCAACAGTTAGGAATAATTAATCTCACGTGGTAGTAAAATTACCTATTAAAACGATTATTGGGTCGGGCTTATAATCAATTATCAGTAATAATTTATTGATTATAGTGGTTATTAATATTTTAAAGTGTTCACAATTAATTATGTTATTGAATTGATGTACATATTCACTTATACAGGGTGGGCCAACGAAAACTTAACTTCCCGATTTTTCGGCAAAAGTTCATCGTGATTTTACCGATTTATTGGTATCAATAATTATTTAGGTATGGTATAATGATAAATCTGCGTAGCCCCATAAATAATGGTGAAAAAGATATGAAGCGCCTAATGCAAACCTCTCCTTCTAATGCAATAATGCAAAGCTCACCCGCTCAGAGTCTAAAATCACCACATAAGTGCTTTTAATTTCTACTTTAAAACCTTGACGCCAAATTTTAATGATTTAGGTAAAATTAGTTTTATTCCTATAATGATTGTAAGCGTATAAATTTGCTAAATTTGCATGGGTATAAATTAAAATTTCTTTATAGGCTTTCAACCAACTTATTTGGGTCAACATTGTTTTTACATTATTTAAATATCCGGTGAAAACAAATTTTGCGAATCGTGATTAGGCGTGATAAAATGTATTAATAAATTGATTATACTTCGAGTATACTGTGCGAGTTCAATCCAAGTAGAACACTTGTTCATTTTTCGTTTTATTCAAAACGATTACATAAAAGTAACACTTTTCTTTTATTTATTAATGTTTTATTAATTATATAAATTAAATAACTAACTATATATGTTTGTAAATTTTTACTGTACTATTTTAGTACGACCTATCTAGAGGGCATCAGATGCATATAGACTGATTTGAAAGTTTAATCGTTATTTAAGGAGTCTGTCTACAAATTAAATCATTTATTTTTGAAAATTAGTTCACTTTCCCTCCACTAGAAGATTGCAGGCGATATCAAATTTTATAGCTACTAACATAAAAATTAAAGTTAATTTTCCAATTGTGTTGATTGAACCTGTGGTAGTTAAATTGCGAGAGCATGATGATTGTGAATAATGATAATGATAGTTCGTGTGCTCGAATTCTACCTAAAGCACAAACTTATTTAAATACATTATTTATTAACAAATAAGGTAAAAATATACCCTTAAAAGGGGTTTTCTGTTTAGTGTAAGTTTTTTAATACCTTTTATATAACGGGTCTTCGATTTTTAAAAACATATGCCGTTTCGGATAGCCTATTTTTAAATATGTAAGAAAAATAACAAAGTTGGTATAAAATTACACTGTAAAATATTTACAAACGTGATTTTATGTATTTTTAAAACCAATACCTGAAAATCGGCAGGTAATTGTAATAAAACAAGTTAAAATTACAATACATATATTGTCTCTCCGGTAGCGTAGTGGTCAGAGCCTCGGCTCGCCGCGCCTGCGATCCGGGTTCGAATCCCCGCCCCGCCGGGGAGACGTATTTAGGTAGTAGTTATTTAAAATAACGTCCGTGGTGGTACTACCGCGTTGTCTAAAAGGTGCTGTGAAATGCAATATTTGCATGTTTCAGTGCTTGGGCAGCGTTGACGGAACTGGGGCAAAAAAGATGGGTTAAACATCGGAAAACCCGGCACTCACGGTACTCTGGTACTTAGAGTATATATATATATATATATATATATATATATATATATATATATATATATATATATATATATTATTATATGTATATGTCTAGTATATAGTATATATGTATATGCAAATCCTTCGTGAGTTGTCACAAAGATAAAAAAAGGGATCCTTACAGAATAGCTTAAAATAATACACTGACCAAAAATTACGCTAATACATACTTGTAAAAATGCAGATTAAAAGTACATTCTGCTGTGTTTTTTTCGGATATTCTAAATAAAGAAGTCTAATAGTATTATATAGTACGTGTATTTGTTTAATTTTTTTTATCCTGTGATGTCTGTGAACATACATTCCCTAATTTTTATACAAGTTAACCTTCTGGGTACAATTTTAATTGTATATTAATCATTTGGGGGAGATTTTGGTGTACAGGTTTTCATACTTGAGCATCACTGAGTTTTTATTTTGAGTTAGAAAACTTTAAATTATGTTGAAATTTTTAGAACCGGTCTTTTTTTCATTAGATAAAACAATAGTCGAAAATGTGTTTAAAAATCCCAAGTTTTTTTTTAATGGAACACCCTGTATATAATTATTTTGGTTTCTGACTTTACTCTCATTTCAAAAAAAAAAAAAATTTATATAATATATATATTTATATATATATATATATATATATATATATATATATATTATATATAATATATATATATATATATATATTATATATATATATATAATATATATATAATATATATATATATATATAATATATAATAATATATATATATATATATATATATATATATATATATATTTATAATATATATTTATAATAAAAAAAAAAAAAATATAATTTTTATTAAAAAATTAATTTAATTTTATACACATTTTCGTGTTTTTTTGTTTTATCTGATGACAAATTCTGACGGTTCAGTTAAAATATTTCAACTCTTGTAATTTAAAGTTTCTTTTTACTCTAAAAATAAAAGCTCTGGTGATGCTCCAAAATATACGGAAAAACCCTGTACGTACTGATACCTACCATATCTTTGTTGCATAGGGCTTTTAATCTTGCAGTATGAATAAAACATTTTTACTTATCTCGTAAAATCCTTCCTTCACAAAAATAAACACATAACAAATTAAAATGCCCTAAAACCGTCAATTATTAAATTCTACAAACTAGATTTAAACGGGAAAATTGGCTAGATGCTCTTCTCCATTCGTCGAGTCGAACAGAATCACACCACGCGGTAGCGACGCGACGTGTAGGTTTAAAGAAATTAACGAAATGGTACATCTACATATGTAATTTTATAAGATATTGTAAATTTGACAAAAACTTGACTAACAATTGCTAAACCAGCTTTTAACCGCTATTAGCAAGTTAAAAGCTCATATTTATGGTAAATTACCTATAAATATAAAGTAAATTTCTAATTACGTAATTTAATATGCAAAAGTACCCAATTTTTTAACAGTGTATTTTTAACAATATTTTGTTTTAAAAACCAGAATTGCACAATTCTGACAAAAAAGACATACTTTTTATTTTAGAATCCACGGCATATTATCTGATAAACCCTGGTATTCTATTACAATTACATATTCAAAAAATAAACAAAATAAAAATGGTATAGGTCATTTCCTAACCATCTTCGTAGAATTGGCGTAAAGCCAAAGCAATTATTTTTGGCTTTCCATTATGACCTATTAATATTTCGTAGCTAAAAACAGAGGTTGTAGGGTCAAAGCTGAAAAAAATCGTCTTCTTCCCTATAATATGTTAAAAGCCAGTTCACGAATTCAGAGTCAATTTGAATGAATCGTGTTTATGTTAGAAAAGTATTACGGCTAAAGTATTTTCTTATATATTGTAATAATTTTCTATTGATAATTTAAACATGTCTGGGATTTTCGTTATAGTCAACTGTTGCAACGTTTTGACCATTTTGATGAGAAAATAATAAAACAATGGGTAGTTACTTACCATGTTAATATGATATTGGCAGTCATTGTTTTCCGAATCAAAACGTTTATTCTATCTATCCAAGTTAATGACCACATACTTTGAATGTTATTAAGTAGATGCCAAAAGGCCGAATGACCAAACGGAAATTTGAAATTGGATTGTAAAGTTATTTTGAAGATAGGCTTGTGAAATAATTCCAACATATTTATTAATTAAAAAATATCGTTTTCCCAGAATACTTAATCAAAATACACCCACTTGGCTACAGTTACATAGATAATAAATTTTGCTGCACAAATATTGTAATAAATAATTTAATTTCGCAAATATTGGGAGAGTTTAATCTAATCAACGCGCAAAACACAATATTTGTTTAGGTCAATCCGCCCATCGAATTCCAAGGATAATTAATTCTTGTCTAGAAATAGTGCTTTTAATGTAGTAAGCACAAATTTTTAAATATCATTCTTTAAGCTGGCAGTTTTAATGCCTAAAATACCAACAATTTGGGTAGTAAATTCTCGAAGGCTTGTTTAGGGTACCGTGGGTGTCGGGTTTTTTGATGTTTAACTTTTTTTTTCAGTTTCGTCGACGTTATTTTAGTACAAAAACATGCAGATGATGCATTTGCATTGCGTTATATAAAAGACTGTTACAGCTGAGTTACCCTCTATTAACATCTGGTTAATGTCATCCAGACGGGACCTACAGTTTAACGTAAAATATGAACCACACATTTAGGCGCGTTTGCACCAAAGTTAACAACTAAAAGTTGACAAAAGATTGTTTGTAGAAAACTAAAAGTTGCTCTTCTCAAATTTAGAGAAACAAGTGGAAAACTTGTTGCCAGAGAATTGGCGCGAAAGGTTTAGGTAGTGGTTCTCCAGTTCTCCACTAGTTTTCTACAAGTTGTTTGCGCAAAGCGCGCAGCAACAAATCTTCCACTTGTTGTTGTCAACTTTCTTTGATTTTTACCGACACTCCGCGGGAAACTAAAATTTAGTGAAAGATTTGTCTCTCCACCAGTAAGAGACAGAAAAATTGCTTTATTATGTAGAAAAAGCAACAAATTGCCGCAACTTGTGGAAGACATTGGTGTAAACGTGGCTTTAGATTTTGTCAAGGGCCTTGTTTAACCATGTAGACGTAGACAGACTCCTTTTCTAACTTAGAAGCATTTGATTAAATCAGAATATTTCTTATTTTAAAGATTTGGAGTGTTAAGTACGCATATTGTAAAAATATGTTTAATTAAAAAGTTACTGCTGTAACAGATTACTAGTTTATTGTACTAAATAAAACACTTCGTATTATCTGACTTTTTAATATATTTTTTCTTATTTTAATGAGAGGAAGAAGCCGAAAGGTATTCATTTACTTTTAAAACGTCCCGTTTATTTTGTTTAATATTTTTTTAAGCTAAAATATAAGACACGATCAAATTAAATATACGGTATTTAACAAAAAATGTGTTAAGCGATATGACTTCAGATTTAGATCGGATCTTAGTTTTGCTGAGCATTAAAACCAAAACTCTGTTTTAAGTTTTAGAAAAGACAAACTTTGTGGTTTAAATATGGCACAACCAAAATATGCATTAGAGATTTAAAACAAACAGAGAGCCAAGTCATGCTTTAAGTTTCGAGACCTAATTTGCTGTGTTAAGTGTAAATACACGTTGCGTCAATAAATTAGGATATTTAATTTTTTAACTATTTTTTTACTGACCGTATAGTAAGCCCTGTGTGTTTATATGAAGAAGATTACCCATCAAAAATATTTTATTATACACGGTGTTATAGAAAAAATTAATGGGCGACTTATTATTTACAAAACAAACCTTTCTTGGTTCACTCCTTAATGAATATTTTTAGTTGTTTACACCTTTTTGGCTCTGGTTTTATACGGTTTTTTTTTCTTTACTGTTGATTTTATCATTTTTTTCTCTAAGATTACTTAATTTGCTGATTATTAATAAAGAGTAACAACACGTCACTTTTTGTATGTATAACAGTTTTGTATGTGTGACATTTTTGTATAAGACACTCAAAATCTTACACTATATTATGCAAAAAGACAAACTATAAAGTGTCATCTAAATCCGTCAGATGATGGATCTGGCTCTGGTCGTAAAAGACGTCTACCCGTCTTTTTTCACACGACACCACCCAACCATTTGTCGTAAAAATAAAAGAAAATGGCTAATGTTAAATTTTACTCCAATGTTTCTAAAATAAATATAATATAGCATGCACGAATCTCAAATCAATAAAAATCTATAAATACGAAACTGGTTGATACATTGTAAACACAAGCTTCTAAATAAAACGTATTGATTTTATAAATGTAGGAATTTCCTCATGCACTTTTTAAAATAAAAGTTAAAAATAGCAGTATTAGGTATGATCTGCAAATGTTTAAAAAACCGAGTACATTCGTAGTCGAGCGATCTTTGCAACCTAGTGGTCACTCGAGTTCTTTTTTTACTTGAAGCCCAACTCAACTTCTAAATGTATCCATTTAGCGCGGCTGCGGCCCGAAGTGGACGCGCGCGGCCTCCTAAAACTGGTTAGACCAGCTATTCTCAACCGCTGGTCCGGCGGACCACTATTGGTCCGGCGGAGAACATTTTACTGGTCCGCGGACATTTTTTTCTATCCGCGAAAAAAAATAACTTATGAAAAAAAAAAAATTATAAATAAATTTTAATTTATAAAATTACGAAAAAAAAATATCACTGGTCCGCGAATTTTTTTGACAAATTTTACTGGTCCGCGGGCCAAAAAAGGTTAAGAAACGCTGGGTTCGACCACGGCAGTGTTCACCTTTCCGCCGCACCGGTTTGGTATCCACTTTTCGAGGCAACGATAACATACACGCCGCCCGCGGCAGCCGCGCTAAATGGATACGCACCTAAAGAAAACAGAACAAATAATCGAAATTATCATTGATTCTAGACATTTGGCCTGGCCTGACCGAGCGGTATACAGCTACTCAATATTTATTTCAATGAAAATGTTTTAAAAAATCTGCTGAATTGCGTGGGGATAAGGGTAGCATAAAAAATAAGGCTCTGTCCCCAGCTGGAAATAGGAAATATTTGTAAATTATAGCATTGTAATTTTTTTTTGACTTTTTGACTGATTTTTAAGTTAATATCCATTTAAATGGTAGGATTAGTATCGATTAAATATCGATTATTTATTTGAAGCACATATTCTTAAAATCTACGCAATAAAACTAAATGCTGAACTCAGTATATTGTCAAAAAGTTCAATTGCGATTAACCCCAATATCCCTAACTTCCAGGCCATTTTTACCCGACAACTTTCACAAACAGATCAAGGTCGAACTAAAAATTCGAGACGTCAGGAGGCTCCCGAATAACGCGATATAACTTAATGTTGTCAGCGATGATGATACGCGGTCATTAAGTTACATACTGGGAGTAGAAAAAGTTTAAACTCCTCGTGGAAATGATACTTAGGAAGTCTGTATATAAGAAGAAACTAAAAAGTCGGTCGCTACGTGTGTCCAAGGTTTTAAATCTTATTAACCAGATTGAATATTACAATCAATACAACAAGCTCATTGGCTGCAGTGTCAAGGTCAGCACTTAATCCTACTTGTATTAAAACAATCCATCAAGTACTAGTTTAAGAAAATCAAGCCCAAAAATCAGTTTGCAATGTGCTTACAATGTTATTTAACACCGAAACACGCGTCTTGTCTTTAAGAAAAAGTTAATGTACAAGATTCAATTCTTAAAAGAGTTTTGAAATAAATGCCTAAACGACTGGTGTTTTTTTGGATTTTTTGTATTTAAAATATAAGATTTTTAAGCCATAGGAAGGTTGCTATTTGTATAGATTTTTAGTCAAGTTGTTTGCCGTATGTTTATTATGTGGAATAGCTAAAAACAAACAAAAGCTAAAAGAAAAAAACAGTCATAAAGATATTTATATTTCATTTTTTAAGGAATTGTATCTGTTAAATTAACTTAATTTTAGAAGACAATAATGATATTCTGTTAAATAGCATTTTTAACATGTTACCGATGACCCGTTAATGTTGATAGTCTAATTTCATGGCTGAGTTTATACGTAAGCTTAGCGGATACTAAGCTACAATGCCTACGGTAATGACCAAAACGATAATTAATGACGGCTACTGTAATGAGTATAATTACACTTTTAATGAACAATGCAAGCTTGTTTTCGACAATTGACTTGTTATAAGAATAATAAAACATTTATTTTAAAACCTCATCTGTAATAAGGTTTTACGAAATTGTTTTATATATGGGTGGCACTATTTTTATTTTAACCTAATAATAGAAAACAGTAATTTGCATTTGAAAATGACTTTATTCTATATTTTCCTTTGCAAGACGCCTTGGCGGTATTTAATAAAGAAAAAAGTTTTTGGTAAAGATTTTTACAGATTCATTTGGTGTTTAATATTAAAGTGAGGAGTCAAAACTTTTGAAATGAACTGTAGTTTTAATTTTAAACTACTTCGCGCTACGAGTGCAATTCAGCTGTGCAAGCACCACTTGTAGAGTGCTTAAAAAATCGAAAATGACTGAGTTTAATTTTAATCTTGCAGATGCAATCAGCTGCAGTACCTTAGAAGATCAAAAAATTCATATTTATGCTGGTATGTGGTTTTTTGGGTTTTCAGAAACAAATAACTTTCCAGTAAATTGCACGTTGTCTCCAAGTATTTGTGGCCAAAAATGTTTTTTGAAATTTCTAATAATATTGTGCTGTAATTTGCACCATAGATTATAGGAATCTTTAAATTCTTATTTTTAGTCATAAAAGAAAAATGTGTTTTCATTGTTATTACAATCAGTTGACAATTTGCAGACGGTAACAACTGAGATAATTGATTAATCAAGGAATTGGTTAGGTAATGCTGGTAACAGGTTCTTGTAGTACAGTTGTGTTTTTAACTTTTTAAGGCGTTGTAAGTATACTCATTGTTTTCTGTATTTTTCATTTGGTTACACAGGGTGTCAAATATAACGTATCCCAGAGAATAAAGCGGCTATGTTTAAACCGTAATAAAAACAGTGTTGTTTTTAGAACTAAAGGTTTGATAAAATATTTAATTAAAAAAAATCTTGATACAGAACTTTAATTTTTATAAAGGAGGGAGGCCTTCATTACTGTCTAATGGTGTAATAAAGGGATCATGTGGTCTGCCTCCCATCTATTACTTTTGACATTTTTTAATATATATATATATATATATATATATATATATATATATATATATATATATATATATATATATATATATATATATATATATTATATATATATATATATATATATATATATATATATATATATATATAATATATATATATATATATATATATATATATAAAAATATATATATATATATATATATATATATATATATATATATATATATATATATATATATATATATATATATATATATATATAATACTTGTAAAAAAAATTAGAGGTTTAAAGTAACAGCACAATACCTGTTTTTTGCAAAATCTCTTAAAACAAAAGCAAAAAAAAAAAATAAGAAAACGAAAATTTTTGTGAGTTAATATGAGTTAGTTTTACCAAATTTTTAAAATTATCTTGAAAACGGTGGTTGACTTGCCACCGAAACGTTGATTGATGGTTTTTTAATAGGCAAAAGTTTTTTTTAATGAAATTTGAAAGTTCGTAATAATTCAGATTTTACGATACTTTGTACGCGCAAAATCTATATCGTGGGACCTGGACCAAAACGGTTCCGTTTGGCGAGTACTCAAAGAAGATTTCTTAAAACATGAATTCGCCATAACAATAAAGAACATTTCTACAATTACACCATGAAAGTGGTTTGCTACAACATATTTTATAAAATAGCAGGAAAAATAGAGAAGTAAAAATTACATCACAGGAATAAAAATTATGGACTATAGCGATAGTCCTCCACTGAACTGAATTAACATAATACCATAATACAAGTACAATTTTAGAAATTCATATATATATATATATATATATATATAAGAGCTGGCAAGACTTTTTCCGCGTTTATTATTGTTTAAAGAAGTAAAATATGACTTAGCTACTGGTTTTTCACCATTTATGTTTATAATAAAACAAGTTGCAGCTATTAAGTTCATAATTAAATTAAGAATGAAAAAAAAAATGAATCATTTGTGTTAAGGTTTTCATAGACTACCAGAATATTTTTTTTCGCTGACCTCTTTAGCATACGTCACTGTCATTAAGTACCGTTTGGATATGCGCTAATTATTAGGCAAAGCACGTTTTGTTGGCATTACTTTATTCCAATCTGGTGTTAATGGTCTTTAAACCTACATACATAACAATGACGAAATATATTATTTTATTTGGTACGATAGCACATACTGGCTGGTGGTCTTTATGCGTACAGCGTGATCCAAATTAAGTATTCATTAGTAATATTAGTAACTTTTTTTTTAATATACAAATTGTTTAAACTATGGACAGGGTCATAACACGAGTACTAAAAATTGCCATATATGCGTTTTTGTAAGCATCCAATCAAAAATGTTGAAATAGCCATTGTGTGTAGAAATACAGCGTAGAATCTAAAAAAAATTAAGGAAACAATTTGAATTGAATCAAAAGAGATTAAATAAACATTTGCTTAATGGGACACCCTATTTATTGGTTCGTTTTGAAAGCGTCCAATTTTTTCTGTAAGGTATAATATAAACAATTTCGTAGTTATTTGTAGGAACAACATAATAAATTGAATTTATATCAAAATTGGAAAAGGTTACAATAAGAACCTGAAATGCTAAAACAGTAAAAGTCCATATTCTGTCCAAGTCCAACGTTTATTACTACTTTTAATACGGGCATGTTTAAATTGAGGCCCAAATAGGCAGGTATTAACTTTTTTCCAGTTTATGTATGGCAAAATTGCGGCCAAAAATTATTGGAATAATTTTAAGTTGATTAAGCCATGGCAGAAATGCGGCCCAGACGGAAAAGTTTACTGTTCCTACTTTTAGTGATTTATCACGTCTAAAATATAATTGGGAATAATAAAAAGCCGCTTTAACTAACCATGACCGACCAAAACTGAGGGCTTTTGAATTTGTCTAAATTATCCCGTCGTAGAAGTTATTAACAAAATTATAATAATTTTCAATATGATATTTATTACGGGCCGCAATAATTTTATTCAGGGTAACCCTTATTTTTGGGGCGCAATTTAGTTATTATTTTCACCTATCTGATGATTTGGGTCGCAATTTGACAAACTCGTTTAATTCACATTGGTAAGAGTAAAACATACTTATTTATTAGTAACATTATTAATAAAACAATTGTTATAATTTTAATGTTTAATATAGCCGTCATTATTTTTAAATCAGGCCAGGAAGTCCCTTTTAAATTTTTCAAGACTTGCCGTAATAATATAATTTTCCCTGTTTATTAGGTTAATTTCATGGATATTTTGGATATTAATAATTGAATTATTTTCTAATGTAAATCGCAAATTTCTGCTGTGCAGAACTGGATTTAGGACTGTGGAGGCCCTTAGGTAGATTTCTTGTGGGGGCCCTATATCTTACTATTCAAAACAAGGTCCACGAGAACGAGTAGTTGTTTTTTCCTGCTGAATCCAAATCTGAAACTTGGTTTTCCGGAAAAGTGATCAGAAAATTTTTGTAAACTATTTAATTGTTTAATACATTGCAGCTAATAGACTATTGAAGATAGAAAAGTGTTCTCCAATATTTTTTGTTCCTTATAAAAAAGAAACAAAATGGCGTTTTCTAAATTAAAATTTGTCAATTAGAACTGAAGATATTGCAAATTTAATGCAAAAATATTGCAAAAAAAAAACGATTTTTTCTAACTTTTCCGTCATATCTTGACTTCTATTCAATGTAGAAAGTTCCACAGCCGCTTGTTTTAAACTTAAAAAGTGAGACATGATAGACCTCCAAGAAATACACCTCCTCAACGGATTATTTTTGATAAAAAAAAGGAGCGTAATTTGTTTATAAGCATTTTCAACTAAGAAATATTTAAAATATCAGTGACCGAAGTTTTTAAATCCGAGCTGAAATCATACTTGTGCTTAAATCGAATATTTTGAGAGTATTGTGGTGGCTCCGGGGCAGTAGCTCCGCCTGCCCTCCCCCAGATCCGGGCCTGCTCATGTGAAATAAATTAATTCTGTTTTTACCAAGAATGAATACGATATCCATTTTATTAAAACGGGTAGAAAAAATTAACCAAAAAATGTAAATTTTATATCGTATTTCTTTTGTTTCAATTTATATTATTTTTTAAAATATTCTTTCGGTTTCTACAGAAAACAAAAATACACAACACTATTTTCCATTTTTTTTTTAAACGAGAAGAGCCACAAATGTGGAACTGTTACCAGACTGAATAATGTCCCCAATATAGATAAGTTGAACTTCCGTTTAGACCTTCGAAAAGTCAACACACGTTTTGAAATTTAAATAGCTTTGTTGGAAAACGACCGCTAAAGGCGCGAAAAAAGCGTGTTTTTAATTTGCAAGCACTAAAAAATAAGTTACTACTGTCCAAATGCGCCGTGAAAGTGTGCATGATGTTTTAGGATCATTGCCAACCCCCTTTTCGAAGCACTCGTAGTGGCGTAACCTTGCGGAGATCAAAGTACATTCTTAGTGGGAAAAAAGGGCCCTGGCTGACCTAGCGCGTTGTTTTTTACTTCCGAGTTTTTAGATGTGTCAGCGAAAAGAACTTTGGGCCGTTTTGTAAATTTTTGAATGACCGAAGTGTGCTGGTAAAATGATCGCCTGATGACAGCCCCAGTCACATAATTAAAATAATACTTAAAACAAGACAAGATAGATAAGTTACGTACCAAAACCATTTTTATTGCTGCTTTTTTTGTGCACTATATCCAATACATTAGGTAAACCTAGTCAATATAGAAATTAAAATGTAAAATTATGGTAATCCCCTATTAAAATCATATTATATTATAATGACTCATACATCAGTGAGTATACAAATGATCAGATCCAGCTGTTTTCAAGGATGCGTCGATAACTTTTATAAAGAAAAATGTTTATTTGATAGTCGATCTTAAACAGAATATTAAATAGATTTTTATATTGCCATTGTCAATTTTATTTTGTTGACCCTTTAGAATGCACTAAGGATTAGCTAAAATTCCTATTTAAGATCGGCCTGTCTGGGAATGACCCTAATTGGTAAGCAACACCAAACAGTTGGTCTTCTTTGTAGTTTCTTATATGTGGTACTTTAAAAAAGTATATGACTGGTGCGCATGAAACAAACGCAGTTTTTTGGTATTAGAATTTTAAATCTTTTGGTATTTACTGTGTTTTGTTAAGGTCAATTGTGAACCGATTTAAATTAATATTAGCTGATCCGCAAATAATATTGTTTTATGAAAGTCTTAAATACAGTGCGTGAAAATAATAATTTAGGCGTTCATGTAAACGATATGAAGCTGCAGCCTGCCCATTGTCAGCGAAGTCTTGTCCCTAATCTGCTTGCAGTTTATAGTGTTCAAGTGTTCAACGGGGGGTTGCTTATATTGGCTGTATTTAATTTAGGTTTAAATAGACTATAGGTGTAAATATCAATTTTCTATTTTTGTTTCAGGTAAGTGACTGGTCATAAATTCGATGGAGGCGGTAAGACAATGCTTTTCGAATATATTTAGGTAAATTCGCATTATTGTTTAAATAGAAAGAAAAATTTAAAGCTCATCCTACTAATCAATATTAAATTTATTCAATATTAAATGTAATTTACATAATTTTGGTATTATAAGTCATTTAGATTTTTTTAATTAATTAAATCTTATAATAAAACACTAAATCTTTATATTCTACAATAATAATTAAAATCCAAAGCCTCAACATTTTTTAACGTAGTAGAATATTAATTTTGTGTTTTTTTGCACGGTTAGATATATAAAAGTCAATGTTTTTCTGTACAGGGTGTTCCGAAATAAAACAATTAAGTTTTAAGATTTTTAAAAAATAACAATCAAAAACCAGTATTATCTTTATATTAAATAGAATATTATGCAGCGCAGGTAACGCCCCTATCGACTTTTATTGGTCATTTCAAAGTCTAATCGATTACAACGCACTATTGTAAAGGGGGCGTCTATTAATTACGTAAGGCGATGTTTTGAACCCCCTCCCCTTTACCTCTTGGTAAGATACCGTGTGATTTCGCGTGACTCCTCCCCCCTCCCTAAGGGTACGTGTTTCTTATTCTTAATGTAAACACGTTAATCTGTACTTGATTGCGTTGGATTTATTAAAAAAACTTAATTTGCTAAATTATTTTTATTTAGGACTAGTTAAAACCAGGCTTGCTAGGTGTACGGTATTCTAACGAACCATTCGGTATTTTCGCCTTGTGTTCGGTGTTCGGTATAACAAAAATACCGAAGTATAGGCGGTTCGGTATTTTTTTTCTGATAAATTTTTCTTCCTAATAAACGATTCAACTGTCACATTTTACGCAGTCGACAATCGATGTTGCCGTTTCGTGCACGCGCTTATTGTTTTCGAGCCATTTCGCGGATTGCGAAAAAAAAGGTAAGGTTTTCCATCCATCTCTTTCTTACGCGCGAACGCAGGAGTGTAGGAGTAGGATGTTGTCATTCGAAGTTTGTAAGTCATTCGTATTCGCACTCTCGCACAGTCGTACATGATCGGCTGAATTATGTATACGATGTAATTTCAGTCTGACATGTCGCGAAATGCATGAAGCAGTTAAAGCAAATCAGACATTGCTGGAAGCGTGCATTAGTGAGAAAAAATATAATTTTTATAAGTTAGGTTAGCTAGTATAATAGTACTTTGTATTTTAAGTCAATAATATAAATAAATGAATAAAACTTGTTTTTTTTTTCTTACTGTTCGGAACTTATTCGAAAAAGTCCTGGCAACCCTGGTTAAAACTAGTATTTAAAACTACTAAGGACGTAGTCTGGAATCACAGTTAGAAAATATTATTAAGATTAGTCTATTGTATTAGCTTGTGTAGGATTAGCTATAAATTTTAGTGAAGAAATTTTACTTATTTTAATCCAGTTGTCCCCACCAATTTGAAACGCAACATTGCCTTGTAATTGTCCTCACTAGAGTACTCACTTATATACTCACTGTAATACGGTTTTTAAATTATCAATAATTTTACACAAAAATAAAAAGAAACGCCAAACACACAAACTTACTTTTAAATAATACTAAAAGTTTTAAGGTTATGTTAATGTTATCTGCAATATAATTAAAGTACATATACGATGCATTAGATTTTGCATTACGTTTTAGTCGTGTATATTTAGAAGCTTAATGTTAAAAGTTTCATAAGATATTATGGCAGCGTTTTATCCAATTAGACTTTACAACAGTGCGTTGATTCGATTTTGAATTGACAAATAAAAGTTAAAAGAGGCGAAAGGGGCGTTACTTGCACTACACAATATTAGCTTTGTTCGCGGGTCACGTTAAGAACCGATTCCGAATTAGAATTGAACCGTTCAGGATTGTCTTAAGGCGCATGTCTAATTATATACCGGTTCCGGATTTTTATTTACCGCGAACGGCGCGGATTTCAATCAATTTCTCCAACAGCTGACTGTTTAACAACCTGACTTTACCAAGTTTGTTTTTTTTATCAAGGTTTATATTTTGTTTTTATTTCTGTTGGCACCAAGTAATAAAATACCCAGTCATAAATAATGGATAATTCCGCACGTGATAAGTAATATGTAATTATTTATTTCAAATATGGTCTTAATTTGCATTGCATTGCTTTTAGGAACATCTATAAGTTCTAATAACTCTTTCATATCCTCATCGCTAGAGGACAAGTGGTCGGGCATGATCGATAGAAGAAAATATCTAGGTATCTAAAAATAATTTAGCAGATAAATAAATAATTGTTAAAAAAAAATAAATAAATTTACTATTTCTATCGATTTATAAACAACTATATTACTGCTTTATACTTCACAATTAAAATAAACTAAACTAAGAATCAAGAAAAATTAAGAACTTTAATTAAGTAACAGGTTTGTATGGATCGATTTATACTTCCAATTAAATTTAGTAGGTATTAAGCTAAACTAAGAAGGGCAAAATTCTTAAGGTTCACCTCAAACAGCAAACAGATGATGAGAATGTTGATATTGCGCATGAACAGCAGAACCGAACTTTTAATCCCATCAAAAATTCGGGGACCACAAGAACCGATTCTGAATCAGTAACGAACCAATCCGATGTTATCCGCGAACGCTGAACTGTTACTAAAAATTCAGAATTGTGTTACCGCGAACGACCGTTTTTATATTGCGCATGCGAATAGTCCCTGAACCGGTTCGGAATTGGACCCGCGAACAAAGCTATTATGTTTAGAAAATTCTCTTCCAGATTACTCATGTAATAATTTTTACATGCATTGGCCTAATACGGAAATTCTGATTACTTTTGATACATCTCTATTTATTTAATTTTATTATTTATGGTGACCTTAATATGTAAAGAATTATCAAAAAAACTTCATTTTGTTATTTAGGCAATTTTGGTTTTTAAGCCTTGTTTTTATTTAGGTTTTTAAGTATAATTTTTGTTTAGAATGGTATAAATAAAGAAAACATGTTTTTATGTAAAAGGCTCTTGCAAACCTTTTAGTTAAAATTCTAAAAGTCTTATTTATATGTTTTTTGAAATCCAATTATAATAAATTAGTCTCCTTTTTGCAAAAACCATAGGTGTTAGATTTATGCAGGGCCCAGTTTTTATAGACCTGATAAAAATATAAGGCAATTAAAAATGTAACTAGTTCAGTATTTTGCAATTAATATTGGGTTCGTGGTCGATATATCCAATTTTGGAGTTAATAACGTGTTTTGTAATAGACTTGGTAGAATAAATATTCGCATTAAAAAATGCGCCGCAATTATTTTAAAAAATATTGATTTGTTTCCATACTCACTAAAAAGTAGGACAAATGCTAAATTTAAAAATATTACCACTTGGATTGAGTAAATAACGTGGGAAATAACATTTTATGTTCGGCTAAAAATGTTTCCTGTAGAGAAAGTGTCAAGCTATTTTTAGAGGTTTATGAATCGTATTTATTAGTAGAGTAGGAAAAAAGAAAATTAGATATTTTTATGAGGCGTTTCCCAATGGAAATTATGCTGTTAGGACATGTAGGCAACAAAAGTTATTAAATAAGAAATTATAAGTAAAATTTTGACATGTTAATATATATATATATATATATATATATATATATATATATATATATATATATATATATATATATATATATATATATATATATATATATATATATATATATATATATATATATATATATATATATATATATATATATATATAATGTGGAAACAAAAAAATAATAGATAGACTTTAGGTAAGCCAAAATCAATGTTATATATATATAATAATATCCTTTATAATACAAAAATTAATAAACAATTCTTAAAACCTTATAAATTAATTAGGTATACTTTTTAAAATTTACCGTAGTTTCTGCAAGAAATTACGAAACAGGATCAGAAAGGCAAAAATTAACTTTTATTCAATAAATTTATAAGTTTTTTTGACCTAAATGAAAAATGTTAATTGAAATGGGGCATGAGAAGTTAAAAAATATAATCAAGAAAATAGACAGTTTCTGCTTAATAATTTTAAGTTACTTAACAATAAATGCCTTGTTTAAATTGAAAAAAAATAGTTAACTTACTTATTTTAAAAATCAAAGTCTTATCCTAGAATTATATATATATATATATATATATATATATATATATATATATATATATATATATATATATATATATATATATATATATATATATATATATATATATATATATATATATATATATATACAGGGTGGCGCAATGGATATTGACGATTTTTAAGACGCCACTGTCCGAATATGATTAAAGTGAAGGGGACATTTAACCGCCTAAAATATTCCGCATGTAATGCAGTTTAGTAGCCATGGATACGTGGTCAGTCAATCAACGCAGCTTTTGCGTTAGGGCATATCACCGATCGGAGTCTTTTATTAAGGTGCAACGACAGTTTTGGCGTGAATATGACATTCCAAGACATGGTAGAATTACTAGGCTGATGAACTACTTAAAAAATTTACGAAAAACCTTTGCATTCCAAAAAATTTCCGTATAGTGCGGTGTGCAGAATCCTAAGCCCGTACTTTTTTGAAAAAAATTACCTAACAGTGATTGTAACTTCTTAACGGTATTTGGAGATGCTTGATGAAATGTTTTACTTGCTGAACTGCAACGACAGGGGGTAGAAAATAACGTCTTATGGTTCCAGCAAGATGGAGCAACAAGCCATTCTGCGCGAATTCGCGTGGCTGCTTTAAAAAACATATTCCCTGGAAGACTTTTATCCCATTATGGCGATTTTAATTGGCAACCGAGGTTACCAGATTTGACCAGACCTGATTTTTTCTTATGGGAATGTTTAAAGGCTGGGATTTTTAAAAATAGATCTGAAACGCTACAAATTTTATAAGACAAGATTACTTGAGAAATCGAAGCAATAAACGAGGATATGGTTTTACGAGTTACAGAGAATTTTCAATCACGACTTCAGGAATGTTTGGAAAAACTTGGTGGCTATTTAAAAAGCAATATTTTCAAAACATAATTTTTGTTTTAAAACTGCATTATATGTGTAATAAAAATATATGTTTTGCCCCTGGTCGTTTTATTAGTATATCCATAAAAGAACTCCAAAAACCGTCAATACCCACTGCGCCACCTATATATATACATATATATATATATATATATATATATATATATTATATATATATATATATATATATATATATATATATATATATATATATATAATATTATATATATATATATATATATATATATATATATATTATATATATATGGAATTTTAATTAACTATAAAATATGTGTTCTTATGTATATTATCAAACCCTATAAAACTATGATATGTTTTGTAACCATATTAAATTATTAATATTAACTTTATAATTACATAAGTGAACCTTCATTGTTTTAGTTTATGTTTACGTAGCTAATTGTTCCGTAATCTACTTGACTTCATGTCTTGTTATGTCACTACTTCTTGGGTGGCTGTTCTTAAGTAACGGTGTACGTCTTCGTAGAGTCTTCACGACGCCGTATTTGGGTAGCGTCATTTAAAAAAATTGTTCTAAACTACATATTATTATACTATATTTTATTTTATTTATTCGTAATTGTACACCCTTCCTGCTTTTCAGTGTTGTATAATTAATTATACTAAGTGACAAAGAAAGGTAAACACCTATTTATATACAGTATATTTTAATAATTTTATTCTTACATGTATATCAGGTAATAGCTCTAATAAATCATTAGGTTATTAGCTGAATCGGATGAGTAATATAATTAAGTTATTTTTATATTTTGATTATTTATTTTTTAAAGGAGCTAAAGGTTTTTTAAGCATATTATTATTAATAAAGTATTTGCCTTGTTAAAAATTCTAGAGTTCACTTAGATAACGTTGCAACAAACATTAAGTTGGTGGTTAACTAAAAAAATATACATTCAGTTAAATTTTACAAATACGCATTAATTTAATAAAAGTAACTCAAAAGTGATTTGGTTGTAGCTAGTTTAAAAAAGTTTAGCCAAATCGGATAATGAGTAATATAATTAAGTTTAATAGTGCGCTAAACATATTTATATAAATATAAATATTTTCTTATACACTAATTGACACCTCTGGGTATTGATTTGATTTCTAATTAGGTGGTTTATGCCCTCTTGGGGTATTTCTTTCCACCCTATCTTTAACTCGTGCCTTTGCTGAGGGCCTGCTGTAGTTTCAGCAATGTGCGACCTAGAATAAGAGATCAATGGATCTTGGGGGCCATTGTAAGCGGTTAATGTGGTGTTGATCAATGAAGTCTGCGGATATTCTAGAGCCATGTGGTCTGGCGTTGTCTTGGCGAAAAATGGAATTTTTAATTGTCTTAAGATATGGAAAGACATATTATGATTCCATTACTTGCTAAATGTACCAAGGGGAAGGCATTTTTCCTCTTATAAAGACTAAAGGTACCCTGCTGCAATATTCGATGGCACCCCATGCCATTACACCCACGAAATAATTACCATGCCTCTCCATATCAAATCGTGAATAACGTCGTTTACCACACCGTCTTACCGTTGTTTAACCATCCTGCCTACTTAAAGAAAAGTGAGATTCATCAATAGAGATCAACAGGTTCCATTTCTGATTTCACAGAAGTCTGTCTCTACGTAATGATGCAGAGACAGACTGCTAGGGTCGGTTGCGGTTACCCTTCATGTTCTTGACACCACTGATTCATAATCGCTCTAGTCGAACCAAAACGATCTTGTTGAAGTCTTAGTCGGCGATCTTGACGCTCTGTCGTCGTTTCCCTTCGACGTCCGGTGCCCCTAGCTGTGTGTCCTGGGCCTTCTTGGATCCATGCCTGATAACATCTTAAAATGGTGTTTAATGATCGGTTTCTTTTTTTCTTTCTCAGTTGACAAACTTGTCTCAAGTAACCCCACAATTTGCTCCCTCTTAAAGTCACTAACCTGACAAATATGAACTTGGGTCTTTTAACTTAAGGCATATAGTCTGTTAAACTAAAGCACTTTTAAACAAACCCTTTAAGTATTAAACCCAAACGCGATCAAAAATTTGTAAAATTTTATGCAAGGCTGAAAATTTATTCATTTTTTACTGGACTGAAAATAAATACGCCAGCAAAATATTATTATAAATAAGATTATAAATACTAGATGTTACCTCTCTTTGTCACCTGGTATATGAATTATATTACACAGGCCCACAAAAAAAAGTGGTGTGTTTTGGGTGTCGGACTAAGATTTTCTGGCGTATTTTGTTCGCTGAATACGAATCTGAAGTCAAAATTGGGGGTCAAACAGCAAGAAATCGAAAAAAGCCCAAAAAAACCGATAGGGTACATTTACCGGCAGAAACCTGCTATCACGGAATGTTTGGACTACGACTATATAAACTATAAGAGATGCAAAAAATTCAACAAAAATTGAGCTTTTTAAATTGTCTATAAAAAAAGTTATATAAACATTTTTGATAAGATAAACATAAAGGAGATATAAACGAAAATGTTATTTTGACAACAATTTAATCCAAAATGGGAAAAATATATTTTTTATTTAATGTATGTCATTTTTGTTTTTTTTTTGTAATTATAAATCTTTTTTTTATATATGTAAATTCCAAGTCACCTAAAATTTGCAGAAAAAATCCAAAAATAAATAAAACATTAAATTTTCAATTTTTTTTCTAGGGGTATGCCTTGAAAAAGACCTGATAATTCGTTTTTTTGATTATAGCTTAAAAAATATTGCATTCAGACAAAAAATGTATATAACTTAAATTGAAGGTTTTGTAAAAATACATAGTTTACGTCATATGAAGTTTCGTGTATCTTTTATATTTTTTAATAAATTGACGTTTTAAACTTTAAAAAAATCGTTATTATCTGAAACTACGCCTTTTTCCAATTTTGACACAAGATTCGTGTTTAGCGGAAAAAATACGCCAGAAAATGTTAGTCTGACACCTAGCCACACACACACCACTTTTTTGTGGGCCTGTGTTATTATTAGGTAAAACGATATTGTACTTTCTACCATAGCGCTAATATATTTTTTTAAATAGTCCTGTCCCAATTTATTTCTTAATTTTAAGTTGTACACGAGCATACATTCGTTTAATACTTTTTTTAAATTTTGTGAAAAATTACTTTCGAATTATGTAATAGCCTCATAAAAAGGTTGCTGATTTTTTACGATTATGATATATTCTTATTACCTCACCATATTAACATCCATTATATCACGTCAATAAAATATTAATCTTTGGTAGCTCGAGTTCACTTGTTACCAATCCGTAAAACAGGTGTTTATTTATGTATTTTGGTTCTTATAAAACAACTAGCTTTTAGCCGCATATATTTCCGGAAATTTTTCATCACTAGTTGCCCCTATTGATAGAATGTTATGATTTTTAAATTATTTTGGTTTTAAGCTAAAAAATCAAATTTGTATGTATTTTTTGGCTTTTGTCACTTTTCCTGAAAATAAATTGGCACAAATAGGGTTACTTTTAGAGTTACGTAATTTTCCTTCTTACATGTTACTCAGTAGGTTAACTAAAACTTACTTAAACACAGGCACAACAACCAAGTAGAAATTGAAAAAAATATATATTTTTTAACGTCTGTGAAACAAGATATTAACAATGAGGAAGTTGCACATTTTTTTATTTTTTACTTACAAAGTTTCTAAAACTATAAAGTGTCAATTGCCATATATTTTTCTGATTTTCAACTTACTGTTGTTCTATAAAAAAATGTTGAAATTCAAAATAATTTTCTCCTCGCCAAAACGCAACTCGCAAACAAGGATAGCTTGCTGTTACGTCACGATCCGGTATCGGTCAAAACGACTCTCTGTCACACTCTCTGTTTTGCTTGTCATTTAAGCTGCATCAAGGTGATTTTGTTTTATGATTTTATTAGTTGGGCGTGTTTCTTGAGTGCCGTTTTTATTTGCTTTCGTTGTGCTGACAAAATATTGTTCTGTTATAATTGTTTTAAAAACTAGGCTTCATTTATTATGACTTCTACTGAAGCTGGATTTGTCCAAGGGCAATCTGATAACTTGCCAAAAGTTGATGCATTATCAATGTTTACATTTTTGGGAAATAACCCAAATTTTATGGGAGCTGAGTTAAAAGGAGTAAAAGCTACAAGGTATGTATTCAAAATTAAACATTATTTTAAAGTAATAATAGTATACGTAGTGCAGTGCTGTTTTATAAAGTAAATGTAAAAGTAAAAACTTTGGTAAAAAGATAACCTCAAAACCTAAAGAATAGATTTTGTAAAATAATACCTTATCTGTCTTACCGAAGGGATCTTATTAAAATAGTTTTTTTTCAGTTTGTATTCAAATGTGGAATTATTATTAATTATGTCTAATTATTTAATAAAAACGAGAAAATGATATTTAATATTTGAGAAATGTTGTCTGTTTTTAAGGCAAGTTAAATATTGGGTACTTACATTAAAATGATCTTCGCAGATATGTAAAGTAGATTTTACACTAACTGGACTTTTCTTCAAATCCCTCGTCATCGCTATACACCATTTCTTTCGTATTTTTTCATCTTTTGGAACGTTAAAAAATAATTTGTTGGGGCCGGTTATTGTTGTGGAACTACATAATGGCACTACACAACATTTATAGTATTTATAATAATTTCTGTTGAATTTGCGGTAGGCTCTAGGTGAAACATTGTAACAAATTTAATTTGCGGTAGGCTCTAATTAAAATTTATAGTATTTATGTTCCGGGCCTCTTAAATCCTCTGTTACATCCATGTTCTCTCGTTCAAACTTTAAACCGGCTATCGTCACACACTAAATCAGGTTTAATATTATTATATATAATTAAAAAACTCGTTTTCAAGTACACTAAATTGGCCACAACCCGATGTAAACACAAACGGAATATCCAATGATTAAATGGCAGCGCTTGGGCCAAGCGTGGGCCGACACTTTGTTTATCGGATCTTGACGTCACACGTGGCTTAACCAATCAGAAGCGTTTTCGTTGACCTTGTAATATTTAAAATTTAAATAATTAATTATTCAATAATCGCTTAGTTTTAAAATATTTTACAAGCACATATCAACTTTTACGGGCATTTACTAAATTTTAAATAGGTTTTCAATAAAAAAAAATATATATGCAACTTCCTCATTAAATTGTGCATAAATAACATTGTCGATATCTGTCATGTGTGAAAGCCGGGCATTCATTTAGAAATATCTCGAAAACGGTTCTTACGATATTTTTTAAAAACTAATGCAATATAAATTAAAGTATTAAACATTAAAAAAAAACTCTGAATTTTTAAATCGTTTTGTTAAAAAGATATTTATTTTTTAAAGTTTACATAGGTCTGTTAGTTATTAAGAAATAGTGTACACTATTTAATTCTTTTTTTACGTAATAGCTCTTATGGAAGGTGTAACACCTAGTTGGGTGCAAAAAGTGTAAAATACTGTAAAATATTACTAAATAACGAACAGATCTTGTGTGTTGTGTACAGTCTCCTACAAAAATAATATTTTCCAGCATTAAGAACCTCTAACTTCTGGTAAATCGTATTCGATCTTATTTGGAACAGCGCTAAATTTGTGGTCCATTCAAAATACTGTATCACGAATTAAACTTAAGTAGAAACAATTATAATGATCCGTACTGGTACTAGTCCCGGCCCGTCAAACAATCAATTTTTGTTAAAGAAAGATGGCCGAATTCGGCGCGGATGGCATGGAAGAGACAAAGATAAAAGATGTTCATCCGAGATTGGGGTTTGACTTGTGACGGGCCGGACTTTACTTAATATAAGGCGATAATTTTGTCAACGATTTTCGCGAGTAAAAATGTGATAATTTTCGTGTAGCGGCAGCAATAACATGGCAGTGTGGATAACAAAGAATATTAGTGCATAAGTGGAGGATTTAAGGTAGTTAAGTAATGTATCCTTTTCATATCTATTAAACTAAATAAAACCTAAACCAAAATCCCACTGTTTTTCTTAGTAATAAGCTAGGTGCTCCCCTAAACCCTATATTGGACCTGTGCTTATACCTCTTTCTCATTTTAATATTTGAAGCAAGGAGGGGGTAGCTTTTTGTACCTTAACACCTTTTATCATAACTGTATATTTTACCCGCATGTGCACTACTTCCTCAAGATATTAAATTTGCGATAATTGGAACCAGGTTTTTTCTGAAATGTTGGACTTAATTAAGGGGCGTCCATAAATTACGTGGGGTGTTCAAGGGGGGGAGGGGGTAAAGCTAAATCTTTTTAAATCTCACTTAGGGAAGAGGGGGTCTTAGCAAATATCACGTATTTTTTTTTAGTATAAACATGTGTGAAAGTAAAGTTAAATTAAAGTAAAAAATGTTTGTAAAATGAAAATATGGCGAAATTTGTTTGTTGTATTTGTCCGAACCCCGCGATTACAATCAAAACACAAATTTTAAAAAAATCTCACGTGAGATTTGGAGAGGAGGGAGGGAGTTAAGAAAAATCTTACGGAATTTCACCAAGGGGGCGGGGGGATTTCAAAAAATCCTAAAAAATGCCTCACGTAATTTATGGAAGCCCCCTTATCTGTGTTTAGGTTTATCACTATTTTAAGTTTTCTTGAGTACAATTTAAAGAAAAAAATAATAAGATTATAAAAAAGTTTTGCATCTTGCGGGATTTGAGGATCTTAGGACTTCACGGATAAAATATTAATACGTTAACCGCGCGGGCAAATTCGCAAGCGCAAGTGCGTATTGAAAATATTATTTTATGTTGATGTCAAATATGTAATTAATAATTAATTAATAACAAAAAAAAAATATTTTAGAAATGACAAATTCGGAAACAAAACATTTCTGCGTATACGCGAGAACCCCAATATTTAAAAATAATGTCTTGTGCCAAAGCGCCTAAACACACTTTTTCGTCCATGTAACAACTTTTGAATCGCGCAACCGATAGCCTTTGCGGGCCATATAAAGGTTCTTGGATTTTTACTGACAAAGAGAAGCGAAATTTTATTTTAATTTTACTTCATGTTCGCTTTGCTACAATGCAGCATTTATATTCTTAAAACGATTCTACAAGAAAAGCTTTTAGTTACGCCATTGGATAAATGGGCTAATAGCAAATGCAAATTCTCGGCCCTTGTTTAAAAAACGTTCACATGTTAACTTTCTGGGTCAACATGCCTTGTTTTGTGTTGCTCTTCTAATTGTGTCAACAGTTGAGTGCTAAAGGACAGTTAAATTTCCTACGGACATTGTGTTATTTGTATAGCTTTAAATACAGCTAGAACACAAAGTCGATATCGATACAGGGTTTCCAAAAATTGTGTACTTACCTTAAATAGGTACGAATTACTCACTTTAAATAGTTATAAATTTGGTGATTATTACCATATTACTTTAAATTTTAATATTTTTGAGGAGAGTACAATCCCAACAAAACACTTATGTAAAATAAGGGCCAGGGCCAGGTTGCTATCCAAAAATCTCGGTCTTTTAAAGCACTGAGATCTAAAATTAGACTACAGTTTTGTTTGACTTGGCATTTTTTTTTCTTAATACGGACAGATCAGTAAAGAACTTGCCAAGTCAAAAAAGAGTGACAAAAAGTTATGGACAGAACTTTCTAGTCTAATTTTGGATCCCAGTACTTTAAAAGGCCGAGATTTTTGGATAGGAACTTGACCCTTATTTTACATAAATGTTTTGGTGGGATCTCTTTTCGTTTTTCAGAGTTCAGTTCAGTTCAGTGGAAAAAATGGAAAAAGGCGATCTCGTGACTTTTTTCTCTATATACCTTACTCTGTCCTTTAAATCGCGCCTGGTTTGGGGTCTGAAAGGTAAAATGTAGCAATTTTTTGTTTAGTGAATAAAATCCTGCCTACATTTTAAATTCTAAGATCATTAAGACCTTACAAACTCAGGTTTAGCCAAATTGCAAATTTCTAAACTACCCCCTAAATATACGATATTACCTTTCCTGTTTTAGGGCGCTCCGAGAAAAAATATGCAGTTTTTCAAATTTTTTCTTTACTTCTGTCCTAAAACCTATTTACGTACTAAATTTTAAGTTTCTACGCCCTCGGAAAGTGCCCCATAATAGTGATGAGTCAGTCTTTCGGTAGTAAAATGGGCGATTTTCAAACTTGAATATCTCAGAAACAACTTCACATAGCTTTAACAGGTAACTAGAGTACTTATATAAATTTACTTACCAAATCTCATATCTTTATGTGGAACGATAACAAAGTTATGATTGAGGAGAAAACACACTGAAACCTTTCGTGTAATATACACTGTGTACTATGTGCGTCCGGCCAGAACTTGGCCTCTACCGTGCGTCTAGATAGATGTTTCTATACGTTAGCCTACCGTTCCTTTTTTTTAAATATTTCGCAAATTGGTGTTAAATTTTAAGTCTTAATTACCCCTCTGTTTGCAGTATTTTTAAAACTAAGTTGACTTAGATTTTTAAAACGGAGTTGACTTAGATTCTTAGAGCATTTCAGTTTCAAACCCGGGGATCTGCAGCTTAATCACCGGTAGTACACAAATTTGTTGTAATATTTTAATTACTTTTAATAAGTAATATTTTTATTATTATTTTCCCAAACTTATTTGTTTATTTCCAACTCTACTAATTAGTGTTGCACCAGTAATGATTTAAAAAAAAATCAGTCTGTTAAAAAGGAAGAAGGCACACTAAAGAAGTTTAGGTCGAGAAAAAAAATCTTTAGTTTAAAGAAAAAATATTTCTTCTACTGTCATTAGGATGTACACATATTTTTGAGATACCCCGTATCTTCACACAGTTCGCAATTAGGTAGTAAAAACTAAAATAAAATCTTACAGAAAAAAATTTATAGCTTACTTTTCGAACCCCACATGAATGTTTTATTTTTGTTAACGTCTAAATTAACTTATCAGGATTTAATTGTTCTGTTTTATTTAATTAACGCTCAGTTAGTAGTCACAAGCCCAGACATTTTAAGATGTGGTATGGAATGTGTCATCAGCACCGAATTGGACTTTAAAGCACGGCACATGGATAAGTTATGTTGTTTTGATAACATTACCATAAAAAATGTTCAGATTTTTAGTAGTTTAAACGCTATGACAGAAACCAATTGATATAAATATTAGAACCGTTAGTTTTAAGATAACTTAAAAATTAGAGAATACAAACGTATTTTTTCGAATTTCTTTTAAAAAAAATACCTTGTTTCCAAAATGTGTCCCCTTTCCGTAAGTGTTTATTAAATCCGATTGGGCTTACAGATAAAATACTCTTACAGTACATTATCAGTTGTTACGTACTAGAAACAACTTCTACAACAACTACAACTTCTGTGTTTCTGTCAAAGTCTAGCGTTATAATATATTAATAATAATAACTTCAGTGGGTCTCTCTTGCATTCTCGCCGCTTGTGTAAAACATTTTTATAATCTGAATGAAGTCTCTTTCAAGGAATATTTTATTTTAATCAACACTAAACGCTTAACTTTGACAGAAGAATGACCTTTTTGTGTTTTGGCATTAAATTTCACATATTTAGTGTTATCTTGTTCTTTTTTTTAATTTAAATTGCAAATTTCTTTTATAAATTAAGATAATTCTGTTGGTGACAAAACAAATGAGACGCTTTTTAAAGCGAACCATTAAATAAGGTGACTTATTAGAAAGTAGCTATTTTGCTTCAATTTAAGTCATTTTCTTAAGTATTATTTTAGCTTCTACGGGCTTAAATACATAAAATGGCCTTTTTATATATTTTTTTAAATATAAAAAAGATACAAATCGGGCCCTGTTTTATGATCCTGCACTGTCTTGTGGACAGCAAAATATTTCTGTATTAGAAACAAAATCTAGTACCAAATTTTTTCTAGGTAACCACAACATACCGGTATCATACTGGTATCACAGCATAACTAACAGAAAGTAGCACCCTTTCATGGGTTGACGGGAAAGTACGGTCATTTTTCTTGCGGAAGTTCAGCCAACGTGTTGCTAAAATATAATATGTTTGCTTTAGTTGAATTGTAATCGTTTCTTTCGTGTTTTGTGCTTAAAAATTTTAAAAGCGCCGCCAGGGAGAGATCGTGCTGCCTGTTCGTTATGCTGTGCACAAGTAAATATGTTACGTGGTAAGCTAGCAAAAATTTGCTTTAGTTAAGAAAACAGACGTATTCATAAAAGGTATAAAAGGTGTAATAAGGAACATAATTACTCATAATAAATACATACAGTGTGTCCCAAAAGTCTCGGAATGTCTAATTATCTGACGAACTATTGAGATACCTTGCATAAAATTTTAAACCTAAAGGGATAACAACATTCTGCGTTTGCTGGTAGTACCGGCGATGTTACCAGATATTTCATTTTCGAGAATTAATTCAGTGTCATGTTTTTATGTTTAAATGGGATACTTAAGGGTGGTAAACTTACACAGGATTGCTCGATCATATTTAAGCCTATATTCGCCAAATTTAAATGTCAATTAGACATTTGTGGCCTAGTCGTTTTCCTTATTTTTTTGTTTTCAATTTGTGATTCGGATCGCTTGGAAACTTCGTGTTTTTGGTTTTAGTTTGAGCTTTTTAGTCATTGGAACTTTGGTTTTAGTTTGTTTTTTATCGCATATAGTTGATTTAAGTTTTTATTACTGTATTTTTAGTGTAGGTGCAAGTTACAGAGACAGGAGTCATTGACTGTTCGTTATTTCTTTGAACGGAATTTATACATAAAAAAATATTTATTATAATAAATTATATTTATTTAACTTTATTTTAGATGATTTTGAATGTTACTACCTATTTTCAGTAAAAAAAAAATAGCTAAATGGGAAAAAATGCATTTTAAATGTCCTTTGTATGTGGTGATGTTTTACCAGGATAAATTCTTACTTTTATCAAATGGTTAACATTATAGATCTAATAGTGGGTGTACACTTAAATTAGTTTTTAAAAGTTGAATATTTAACAGAAATTATAAAATAAATCTACACTCTTGGAATAACGGTGATGTTACAAACATAACCTAAATCTGCGGACAAACAGTTAAAATCAAGCACTCCTGTAAGTCTGTCACCCTTGGGGATACCTACTTTTTTACTGTTTTTTCGAAAAAAAGGGAAACAGCGAACGCAGAATGTCGTTTTCCCTCTAACTTTTAATCTTCATACAGTAGTCCCAATAGTTCAAGAGATAATTGAACATTCCGGGATTTTTGGGACGCACTGTATGTAAGAGACAAATACAGGTAACGATTAATCGCCTATATCCTTTATGTGTAAATATTATTTTTACGCACATCCGGATATACCTGGCATTAAGAATATAAAACATTATATGGAATTTCCTCTTAGGGCAGAGTGATATAGTACAAAAATGTAACCATAACGTGAACAAACATTTAAGCTATACTTCCAGGAATGTTTTGATTTTAAGCAAAGATTATTTCCGAGAATGCCTTTTTGCGGAAAATGTACTTATTATGTTTAAATAATATTCCCATAAAGTATGTTTATGATTCACAGCCAAAATTATTTTATCATTTTATGAAACCACAAATAGTGGAGAATTCTGCCGGAATTTTAGTTCTGCTTAGTGCAAAAATACTTTATCTCGTTTCAGTTCTTCCCCCGTATTTGGTTTTTTGTTGGTGTGAAATATTTTGAGATGATTGTTGTAGAGGAAAAGGGTTAAAAAAGACCGTCTAATATATTGAAAGCAAAGATTTAAAATTTGAAAGGAGTTAGTGTGTTTGATGAAATCTTGCTTTCGCTTAGAAGTAAAGAGTTAAAAAGGTGGGGGGGCGGAACTCATACAACGTTAGTATAATAAACAGGTCGAATGAGCTACTGAACGGTTAGAAGATTAGAAGAGTTTAAAAATGCAAATTTAGAATGAATATAGAAAGAATTTTTGCAAAATGGTCTGGGTTTCCCACGCCATGGACTGGAGAGAAACAATGTTTGTGTAAACATTTTTCCGCAAATCCTAGAAATTTTTACAAGAAAAGAAAATTGGGTTGTAACTAAATCAGCAAAATTAAAAAAAAAGTTTTAAGAGTATACATTATGGTCCATAAAGTGTGCAGCAAATGGAAACTTTTTTATTTATAACTTTGCAGAAAATTGTATTCTTAATAATAGTAGTAGTTAGTTTTATTAAAAGTTAAAGAATATACACGGCATGCAAAAAAAATAAATAAAAACGGTTTAAGTGTAAAGTATCCTTATTTCCCAAAATATAACAAAATGTCAAAAACTTCAAAAGTTATGCTTAAAATCTTAAAAATCAAGTGGCCTTCTATTAAAATGCTTTATTATTTTTGGATGGTCTTTAGGTTACTCTTATATACACATATTTTTATTATTTTGATTTAATACTAAATACTTAAAGCTAAAAGTTTTTTTTTAAAACATATTATTATTAATAAAAAGAATTTGCCAAAAGTATTTGCCTTGTTTAAAATTCTATAGTTTTCTTAAGCCGCGTACACATACAGCGAACGAAGGCGAACGAACGGCTTCGAACGAATTCGTTCGGATAATGTGTACGTACTAACGAATGGATTTGAACGTGTTCATTCGCCTTCGCAAAAGTTCGCTCAAAAGGCGGTAGATCAAAGAAAATTCGCGGGAGTATTTGTTCGGGCTAATTTATATGTGGACGTCTCTGCGAATTAGTTGGCTGTGGATGTTGAGTTGACAACATCAGTTAATAAAATGGAGTGGAATAACGCAATAACCATTGGAAGTCGGTAGAATTACTCTGCAAAGTTTAAAGCCTATAATCGATGCTTACGTATCCTACTTTTAAATAATGAAGCATCACCAACCACGTTTTCTTCGCGAGGTGTCTAGTTCCTTATAATAAAAAAACACTGCACTAGCAATTTGGATGTCATTCGTCATCAGAGCCATTAACGTCGGTGTATATCCCCGAAACAAAGGCCCAAAGAACAGGTGCGTTCCTTAGACGCAATGATATAAACAAACAAATCTCGTCTAAATCTTCCAACATTTGTCGCCTTCTTCGCTGTATATGTACGAGAATTAGATACGTTGCCAACAAACAAGGCGTCCTGTAGCAACTAAAACTGCGAATCAGTAAGTGCGAATTCACAGAAATAACGGGACGAATGCTGCGATGCGATTGTCGCAAACGTTCTTCTTCGCATAGTGTCCAAAGCAGGGCTTCCTAATCAATGATTAAAAAAATCTACGATGCGACTCATTTTTTATATTATTTAGTAGTCATCCCCAAGAGCGTCCTGCAATAATGCGTCAACAAGAGTTGACACAACATCTAACGCGAAGGATCAATTCGATGCTCGTGAGCTCGTATATTTTTACGAGATACGCATTAATTTAATAAAAGTAACTCAAAAGTGATTTGGTTGTAGCTACTTTAAAAACGTTTTAAATCAGAAGAATAATAAAAAATGTACCATACATGGGTTCTAAATTTCTAATACGAGGTTGTGTTTAGGCATAATTTTTGAGATATTTACTGAAATAGGGGTACTTTACTCCTGGGCAGTTTTTAACTTTTTTGACTTTTAATAAAACCTAACCGCTGCTAATATAGTTTGAGATCATGCACCAACTCTTATGAAGAATAACATTTTCTGATAAATTACAAACAAAAAAGTTTGCTTACTTATTGGAACACACTGTATAAAAATAAAATCATATTTTCATATTATTGTCAAGTTACAAAAGCTATCCTCAATCGATTAAATTACATTTTTTACATATAATATAATTAACCATTCTCTTTGTCAGCCTTTACAAGTTTTTTTCAAAACAAAAAAAAATAATATACGCCTTTAACCTACCCTGACACCTTATTTAGAATTACATTAATAATAATTTCTTGGGTCAAACATTGTTTTGCTAAGAAACAGAAAAATTTGCATTCAGGACAAAGAAAAATTAATAAAATGTTTTGTCAAACTTTATAATGTTGAGATCATCGCCTTTTTTATAAGTATCGTACATCATTATATGGATCATTAGCAAACATTATAAAAAAATAAAAATTATTGAATTGTCAAGTAAATTTATTAGGTCACCAATTTTGGCTGCTATCTTAGCCCCCTTGCTACAAATATATATTATATAGAGTGATTTAAGAATGTTTTGTTATAAAGTAAGCAGGATTTTTTTTACAAGTGCTGGTATTTAAGGCTTTAATAAAAAAATATAAGCCCTAGTTTTATGTACAGAGCAGGTAAATAAATTTTCTGCTGCTCTACTAAGATTCATTAAGAACGGTTTTTAGACCGAACACAATGTTTTCACGTAACGGCCGTTGTGTCATCACGATAATCCTTCTATTTATCAAACCACATAGTTCCTCACAGATGCAGGTTTAGAAGTGTTATACTGAGTGACAAAGAAAGGTAAACACCTAGATGTATTTAATCATATTTATTAATATTTTGCTTACATGTTTAACTAATGATAATAAATAAATGATTAGAGTTTCACCCACTTTGGTTATCGTCGAACCGAGTTACAGTCAATAATGTGTCACAGATCCTCGATGTCTTACACACTCATTCGTATGCCGGGGCATTGTTCTGATGAGGCGGTCAATGTCCTCCTGGGGTATCCCATTCCACCCTACCACCAACTCATGTCTAAGTGCTTCTAGAGTCTGAGGGGGATAGGGTAAGTTAAGCAACCTTCGGCCGAGCATGTCTCACACATGTTCTATTGGAGAAAGATCGGTCAATCTTGCAGGCCATGGTAAACGATTGATATGGTGTTGATCCATGAAGGCTAAAGTTACTCTAGCGACATGCGGCCTGACGTTGTCTTGTTGGAAAATGGCATTTTCAACTCTCTAAACATATGGAAGTTCCTGAATGTAACGAAGGGCGTCATGTTGCCTTGGATAAAAACTAGAGGTGACCTGCTCCCAATAGATATGGCACCCCATACCATAACACCCACGATCTGGTGGATATTCCTTTCAACATTGTGGATTTCTTCTTTCACCACGTCTCCTTCTTACCCTTGCTCGGCATACCCAAACAAAAGCGCGATTCATCGCTGAAGATCACGTGATTCCATTCTTGATCCCAATAATCTCTTTTGGCACCATTGCAGGCGGTTCCGTCTATGCTCAGAAGTCAGTGGTAATACCCAATGGTCGGCAAGAAAAAAAGCCCAAAACTTCTTATTCTCCTGTAAACTGTACGTGTCCCAACCATCCTTCCATGGTCTTTAAACCACAGATCTGCAATCGCTCGAGTAAATCTAAACCGGTCTATCAGGGCTAAAAATATTAGTCGCGGATCTTGACGCTCTGTTGTGCCCCTAAGACGTCCAGTGCCTCTAGCAGCTAGCTCTATGCTGCCGGCCTTCTTGAGTCCATGCTTGATGAGATCTCACTATGGTACGCAATGAACAATTTGTTCTTCTCTAAACTTCTCTAAATAAAGGTCCGGCTTCGCGTAAGCCTACAATTCGACCCCTTTCAAAGTCACCTAACTGGGATACACGAGCAAGTCTTCACGCACGGGGCTTCTTGTTCGTTAAGCACGTAAAGCACTTTGCTACCAATTTTCTGACTATAGAATCACAAAATGTGAATAAAAATCGTAAAATTTGCAAATCAACGAAAAGAAAAAAGTGAAAAAAACGGGTTTAATAAGCCGCAGATTAGGCTAAAAATTTAATGATTTTTTGTTCGACTTAAAGTAAGTTTACCTGCAAATAATTATTAAAATAAAGTACAGTATACTGGGTGTTTACCTTTCTTGTCTCTTTTAACGGGTTTCTGTTGGACCCAAACAAGTGTGAACACAGTACGCGTTGACTTGTGTTCCCAAAATTTTGCAGTGGCGGTTTCTATAGTATTTAAACAAGTTTGATCACTGTACGCCTTGAGTTGTGTTCCCAAAACTTTGCAAAATTTTTATGTGATATAATTAATGGCGTATATTGACTATAAAAAGTGGGTAGTACAGTAGTGTACGCCACTCACTGTAATAATAGTAGCGATTAATGATTAAGGCTATTAAGGCGTTAAGGGTTGAGTTAATTAATCGTCAAATAATCCTCGAGTTACATTTTTTTGTAGATTTATTTTATTGTTAATAATTGGTGGAAATCATACTTTAATTAATAATAATCATATATAAATGATCGCGCTGAAAAAAGTATGTATGCTTTGTTTCAAAATGTATCGAACGAATACAAAAATTATGACGAGGGGTCCTCCAACTCGGCACCTAAATTTAAACTAATATTTCTTTTTTTGAACCATTTCTGAAATTATTGCTTAAAAGTTTTTGCACGTAATGCCAAAAAAAATCATAGATTAGCGTAATTTTTAAAATCGCATGCTGACTAGTAATTTGCCACCATACGGACATACACATAACGGAGTGTTTTATATTCCCAAGGCGCACGTTAATGTTCAAACGATTGTTTAAACATATCCTTATAAGCCCTAACTACTGTTTTGTCAACGTTGTTTATGGGTTTTAAACATTTTGCTGTAATGCGGTTATATTTAGAATTTAATAGCGGTGGGTCATTCCCTTAAATGAGATTAAAAAAATAATAAAATATTACAATTATGTAATTTAATCATAACGGGTTCTTATTCGAATCCGTTCTTGTAATTTAATTATTTACTACATAACAGCTGTTTTATGCATACGAGAGTTATTCTGAAAATTATTGGGCTGAAAATTTACACATTAACATTTACACAATATTTGCAATAAAAATACTAAACACTTTCTTAAAGCAAGAGAGTTGAGAAAATACGAAAATCGGCGCAGAACAATTTTCGGTTTTGGTAATGTCATTGGTAAAAATTTGTTTCGATATTTTAATTTATTTTTAAAATTTTATATTCTATATTTATGAGTTATTAAAAACATAAAGCTTTTAAATACTTTTAAGAAAAATGTCTTACAATAAGACATATTGCAAATAAATGATTATCCATATATCTGTCTACCTGTTAAAACTAACATATATGTCGATCACTGATGTTTTTTCTCTTTAAATCAAGGAGCTAATGCTTTCTCATTATTTAAGTTTTTTTTTTCCAAAATATAGTACTGAAAAACAACCAACTGTTGCAACATTTAAAGGTAACAACTTCCTTTTATCTACGTACACCTGACACAAAAAGCTGAGACCGACTGAAGGTTCGTTTCGCCCAAAAACCGGCTGAACTTGGGTTACGCCAAAACTCAATGTTCGTATTGATTTTTGACGAAAACAAAACAGATTGAGCATGTTCATGTTAAAGTTAATTATAAATGTCATAAATAAATATTTTTGTAACACACTTTTATTATTATTTTTTATAACACAAGGTATGTCTAAACAAGTTTTGGTTTTGGCCCAAAATCCTGTTTCGGTTGGACACTAACAAAAAGCTTTTTCTTTAATATATTTTTGGCCTTTCCAGGTTATTTTATTAAAACTTTCTTTAAAATTTTGGTTATAATTTTTGCTATAAATTTCACTAGAATTCTTGTATATATTAAACGGCTCTAAAAGCTTGTCTATAAAAAAGAAATAACCAAAACTTGTTTTTTTTTTGTTACAGATACGCAAATTGCACTACTTGTAAGGTTTTTGCAGTTTTGCCTAAAAGTCATGACACTTTCCATAAGACCAATAACACATATAACTTTATCACTATTTCTTCATTCTGAATGTATCTTTTATTTGAGGCAACATTGGTAGTTTTACCCAGTTTTTTGTTATGACAATGACAAATGAAAATTTTTTGTTTATGTTAGATTTGCTCTGGTCTATGTAAGAATATGTCAAAAAATATATAAATAAGATAATCTTACCTTACTTGGGAAAGGCAAGCGCCAACACACACAGCTATCGATTTCATCTGGCTAGTGATGACGTTAGATTTGGCCGAAGTTTTGTTTTTAAGCGCAGAAAAATTATACTGAAATTGCATTGAACAATGATATAATAAAAATAATTTTCAATAAAACGTTTTATTTAGTAAACACAAAATATTTTGGGTTCCTGAGTTAAAGACTTATATATTCTCAGTCATTAGAATGATATGTGCCCTTTCATTATAATGACTGAGATTTTTACAACGACGCCATGCAATTTATTTATATTTAGTGTTTTTCTCTGTAAGCTGGGCAACTTACTGTCCCAGGCCGATATAATATAGTTCATTTTATAATTTGTACCTAACTTAAAAAGATAATCACCTAATTTACCGCGGCCCATCGTACAATATCCAATAAAATAAAGTTTATTACATCAAAAATATTTAAAATCTAATAAACTTTTTACTGACTGTATCAGAGAAATCTATTTTTTAATTAAATAATACATTTAAAAATACTATTGTGGCTTTTATTTAAAACTACCCCAATAACATTTAATACAATTAATCTTTATTTCTACGTTGTGCTTCGTATGCTTTATAGCAGTTTTAACAAAAATATTATTCTGAACACTAACTAGGGGAGGTCGGGGAAAAGTACTAAAGGGGTGCCAGTAAATTTCCAAAACTATTTACAAAAAACACTCTTTAATTAAATCAAGTAATTATATTTTACAAAGCCGTAAATTAACTTTTTAACAATTTAAATTATCAAACAAAACAAGGAAAAACTAAATATTAAAAGTCTTAGCAAAAAGTTTTCCTTAAGACATAAATGAAAAAAAGAAAGTAAAATATTAACCCAAGTTGAAAAAGGAGGGTGTGAAATCGCTGTTTTAGAAAGGATAACTGTCTTCTAAATCTTATGCTGTGTATTTTATACACATACAATTTATATTCATTTTTATATTTAGTTAGAGACATTTAATCACTTTTTTTGTTTTTTTAATGGCAGTCATAGACGGGAAACTTAACTCGACATGAAATAAAGTTAAACTTAATTGGTTAGCAAACTTTTTAATGATTTTATTCAGCAAACTGAGGTTTTGATATTTTTTAGTCTAAAAATTTAAGTCTTTGGGATACTGCCTTGAACATTCCCCTCATTATATTTACAATACCGTTGTTTCTTTTCAATATTTTTGGGTATTTCCATGACTGACAGATCGGCCTAAAAACATTCAATTAACAAATTCAACTAGGCATTGAACTTTTTGAAATTTCTCACAAGTGGTTTACTAATCCTGACAAGCTTTTGTTTTAAATTAAGCAAATAACTTTCTTCAAAACTGTTCAAAATTTGTAGCATGAACATACATTTTCAATAATTTACTGAATGCACTGGAATGAATCGAGCTGCTTTTTGCCAAGTGAAGTTGACCATAAATCGATTTTTCTTATAAACCCCTTAATTTTATCTGTGGCTGTAATTATATTAATGTCGCGACCTTGCAAATTACTGTTCAAAATATTTAATTGTTCGAAAATATCAGCAAGGAACCTAGTTTCAAAAGCCAAATAGGATCGGAAAATTGATTTTCATATGGGGACTTCTCATCTTTCAAATACATTAAAAAGCTCTGCTCTTAAGTGAAATACTCTTTAAGACGTTGCCCCTTGAAAGCCACCTTACTTCGGTGTGATAAAGAAGATTTTGAAATATAGCACCCATGTCTTCGCAGATTTTTCGAAAAATACGGGTCTGTAAAGCTTTTTCTTTAATGGAATTTACAACTTTAATGATGGTTTTCATAACACAGTCCATTTCAGGAGGTAAAGCTTTTGACGCCAGAGCTTCTCGATGTAAAAAACAATGTCTCCATGTGGCATTAGGCATTATTTCTTGTAATCTGACGACAAGACCAGATTGATGTCCTGTCATAGCTTTAGCGCCATCCGTGCATATAGCAATACATTTTCCCCAGTCAATAACATATTTACTTGTGCGTTTCACAAAACTGTCGAATAAACATTTTCCAGTGGTATTGGTCTCCAATGGGGAACAAAATAAAATATCTTCTTGAATGCCATTATTTGTATCATATCTTACAAACGTAATAAATTGGGCACAGTTAGATATATCCGTGGATTCGTCCATTTGAAAAGAGAAGTACGTGCATTTATTAAGATTTTCCACAACTTGCGCTTGAATATCTTCTGCCATATCACTAATTCTTCTTTGGATAGTATTATTTGACAGAGGTATTGTTTTTAACTTTGCAGCCTCTTTTTCACCGATCATTATATGTACCATTTCAACAGCTGCTGGCAAAATCAGATTTTCAGCAATTGTGTGCGGATTACTAGTTTTGGCAACGCGATAAGCACTTCATAACTTGCTAATAATGCTTTTTCGTTAGTAGTGGTTGCCAATTGAAAAGTATCTTGCTGTTTGTGAAGGACGTTCAGCTTTCTTTCAAAGAATTCTACGGGTTTGTCTTTTATCTGGATGTTTGCTATTTAAATGTCGAAGTAACTTTGATGGCTTCATGCTTTCGTTTGACAATACTTCTCCACAAATAACACATTGTGGTTTATTGGAAATAATGGTAAACCATATTTAAGATAATCATCACTGTAAAGTCTGTTTTTCTTTATTACTGCCACTTTCAGACGTAGATGGTTCTGCACTTCTTTTTAAAAAATTATCCATAATTTGTAATTTATCGTAGACGTAAATACGAACGGGAATACGTAAGTCGCAAAATATTTACTCATTACTTAATACCGCTGCATTCGCCACAACGCGCCGTTTCGAACTGAGGTCTCATTGCACATCGCCGCTTATATAAAGCCGAAACGAGGCTACGAGAACGTTCAGTGTCATCTACTAGCGAAGTAAGGAGTAGAGCCTTCGCGAATATCATGGAAAAGTATTGCGTGTAGACACAAACAAAGATGTCGCGGTGTACAATGTGCAGTCGACTTTTATTATTTATTTTTATTGTAAATGCTAGTCTGGCAGAATACTACTAGTTTACTAGTGGAACAGATCGCAATTATTAAAATAATTGTTGAATTTTAAATGTATTTAGTTTAAACTTAAACAGTAAAGTAAAATAAAATTTGAGAAACCATCAGTTGTAAATTAGGCACGCTATTTTTGTCGCTATTTTGGTTTGGGTAATGAGTAGGGGGTCGTGAACAATTTTTTTAACAAAAAGGGGTCGCGCTTTAGATAAGTTTGGGAAACACTGCTTTATAGGCTTGCCCAATGATAATAATTAAATAAAAATATTATTCTATAAAAAACAACTAACTAGGGGACTGTTTGTCGGGACAAAAGTACGTTTAAAGTTGCCCAGTAAATGTCCATTAATTATCTATTTACAATTATCAACCACACTCTTTAATATATACAACAAAGTGAAATATAATTTGCATCCGTAATTATTAACTTTTTAACAGGATAGTGTGATAACATAACATAAACAAAGGAAAAACAACAAAAGTTAAAAGTCACTTAGCAAACAAGTTTCACGTGGCTATTTGTTTGACGACATAAATCGTCACAAATAGACAGACCAACGTAAACCATACTGTAACCAAGTTAGAAAAATGGTCAGTGATGTGAAATCGTCTGTTCGTCTAGAAATGGATAAACTGTAAACCGTCTAAATGCTATCTGTCTGTTTACTTTTATCATCGACTTTTGATATCAAAAATTTACTATGTACAGGTTAAATATTATATTTAGATAATAAAAGGAAACATCCATTAAATACACTTCTCTAATCTTTGTTTATTTTATCCAGCGACTGATTATAAATTTTGCAGGATTAGTTATCAGTAAATTCGGGAAACTTAATAATCTATTAACAGACAGATGCACAAAGAAAGTTAAAACCGCTTTAATTGTGTTTGCATTAACCTTTTTTTTAATGATTTTATAATGCAGCAAGTATCTAGAGGTTCTTTAGAGATATGTTTTATATTTTTGTCGTGAATTAACGTATTATAAAGTCTTTGTTGGATACGTGCCAAAAATTCCCATCTTTATACCCTTTACAATGGGACCGCTTCGGTCCTGACTCTGGTGTATAGCAACTGAGTGTGCTTGGAAATATTGACTCCTATGAACTGACAGATCGCCTGACACAAAATAAAAAAAAAACATTCAAATTACCGAAACAATTCAACTAGGCATTGAGACCTATATTCCCCACACTAAAAAGAACCCCATAACTTCAAATCACAAACCGTGGTTTTCTAAATCCTGTGACAAAGCCAGACTTTTAAAACTTCAAGCCCACAAAAAGTTTCTTCAAAACCCCAGTCCCGAAAATCGACAGGCTAGCATCGAAGCAAGAAATCAGTATAATCAGACCATCTCAGATGCAAAAGACCGTTTTAACAATCGAATAAAAGATAAAGTTCTCTCTTGCTCAAATGGCAGTAAAGTTTTTTGGTCCTTTGCCAAAAATATTAGTCAGAACTTTTGCACAATTCTTTTCCACCCTAATCTCTGAAGATGGAATTGTCTCTACCTCCAAAGGAAAAGCCGAACTATTTGCCAAACAATTTACTGCCAATTCTACGCTTGATCCTCCTATTAATCTTCCTCTTCCAACAGTTGTCCCTGTTTCTCATAAAATGTCCGATATAATTTTTAAAGTCAAACAGATCAAGCGTATTCTTTCTTCTCTTAATACTAAAAATCGTCTGGGCTGGATGGCATACCAGCAATCGTCTTAAAAAAATGTGCTCCCGAGCTTGCACCCATCTTAACTCGCCTCTTTCGAATCTCCTACGACACGGGCATTTTCCCGGAGAGTTGGAAAGCTGCACGTGTGCAACCTGTCCCCAAAAAGGATCAAAAGTCTCCCTTCTAACTATAGACCTATATCTCTTCTTTCAGTTGTCTGCAAGGTAATGGAAAAATTCATTAATTCTCAAATCTTAAAGTATCTGGAAAAACATAAGATCTTACATGATAGACAATATGGATTCCGTCACAGTAGATCCACAGCTGATCTCTTTCCTTTGTCTCACACAACTGGAACAAGTCCCTTGAGTTTCTTGGTGAATCCCAGATCGTTGCTCTTGACATATCCAAAGCTTTCGATCAGGTCTGGCATGATGGGCTTCTTAACAAACTTCCTTCTTACGGTTTTCCACCTAAGCTTTGCTCTTGGCTTTCCAGTTTCCTTTCTAATCGACGTATATCAGTTAGTGTAGATGGTCATTCCTCCAGCTTCTACCAAATTAATGCTGGTGTGCCCCAGGGCTCAGTGCTGGCACCCACGCTGTTTCTTCTACACATTAACGATCTTCTCTCTTCCACAATCAATCCCATTCATAGTTTTGCTGACGATAGTACCCTCCACTCTAGTATTTAATTTCTTAAGCCACCGTGTAATTCATTTTGAAAACAAGCGCGGTCAAGAGATATCTCTTCACAGACCTCAACTTATCTTGTTGGGCGCCAAAAATCGTGTTCAGTTTAATGCCTCAAAAACACAGTATGTTCGCGTCCGAAAAGTCTGCAATGTATCCCTACATATGAGCGGCCAAGTTCTCAGAACAAAGAGTCGTTTAATCTAGTCCCTTACTTTTGAGAATAACCTCAACTGGCACAAACACATTTCATCCATAGCTTCGGCAGCTTCAAAAAAGATTGGATTCCTCTTTCGAGCCAGAAAATATTTCTCTTCTTCCAATCTGTACACTCTGTATGTATCCCAAATCAGACCCTCTTTGGAATATTGTTCTTATGTCTGGGGAATGGCGTCCCCTACAACACTTAGCATTCTGGACTCCATTCAAAAAAGAGCCGTTCGTTTTATTAATGATCCAACGCTCACAGAAAGGCTTCCTCTTCTTGCCCATCGTCGAGCTGTAGGGGATCTGTCGCTCTTCTATAGGTATTTTCACGGCTTCTGCTCAGAGGAATTGGCCAGTATTATTCCTTCTCTGGCAGCTCCCAACAGAGCAACACGTAGTGCAACTTTTATGCATCCTTTTACAGTTCAGTTAGAGAGGCCCCGAACTTCCCGCTTTCTTCGTTCCTTTATTCCTAGAGTGTCAAGACTATGGAACCTGCTGCCCGCAGAAGTTTTCCTTCTCCTCCCAATCTCCAAAAATTTAAGTCCTGTGTGAACAAACTCCCTCTCACCACACTGAAGACACCCACGGTACGTTAGTACTTAGGCATTAGCCTTCGTGGACTGTCCCAAGATAAAAAAAAAAAAAAACATTCAAAAATCAAAATACTTATCCACTTTTTAGTGGCAAGCTTACCACCGTATGGTTACTAAAAATCTGAATACTCTGTATGAATGAAGGTGAATTTTGGTTTGGCAACCTTATTGTTTTTTAAATCAAACTTTGACTGACTACCCACTGGACAGGAACACTAGTTTTTTGTAGGATACGTACAAGAATATATGTGGTTCATTTGGGGTTCGGTGGCAGGTATTTTTATTCGATAACAAAATATAGGCGACAAAAGAAATGTAAGAAAATAGAAACGTTCTTATTATGAAGCACAGCTGTGTGTCACAAAATATATTTGAGAGAAATCAAGAAACTATTCAAAATAAAGAAAGACCATTATAACACAATAAATCCCCATTGAAGGCGGTATTCATTCAAGTGGCATTTTTATAAGGGATGATATACTCGACATTTCTTATTTGTCTAAAGAATAACCAGACAGTTTTATTTAACCCACTGTTATACAGAAAAATTTTGTTAAAAGATATTGTTTAAGGTACTCCAGTGAAACTTAAAAAAAAAAAATATTGTCAATTTTTTAGTGACTAGTAATGCCGCCAAGTCTCCCGAGAGAAGGTGAGATATTCTCGGTCCTCACCTTCTCTTATTTCGCGTGAGGTATTTCGACCAATATTTTGACTTACAATGATAAAAAAATTTAAGCTTATATAAATTAAAACTTTAATTAGAATTAAAAATAGTATGGAGTATGTACAATTAAAGATTAGATCATATATTTTATAAAAGCTCGTATTTTTTTTTTGTCATTGTGCGTGAAAATCGTGGTCAAAAGACTTAGAGAGAAACGAGAGGAGGCAAGATACCATTATCTCCCGTCTCTCGATATGAGACGAGGGACCTCGATATACTATTGGTGGCAAATCAGACGCAGTTTTCTAGATATTTAAGAAATTAAAAAATGTGCAAAAAATTAATCAACAATTAAAATTAAACTTATTTTAATTTTTTGTGGAAATTTTGGGAGATTCTAAGAAGTTTTTTTATAAATTAAGACGTGGTCACAAATCCCAGATTTTTTTGCTGTGAATGTATATCTTTTTTTTATTTTTAACAGTAAAAAGGGTAGGGACTTAATTTCTTTTAAAGTTTTAAAAGATAATGTATTATTTAAATTAAGGTATATTAAAGCTGCACAGTTATTTTTATTTAATATTATAAAAGCACTTCTTTTTAGTATGCCTTTTTAAAAAGTTTCTGTTGTGGGGCTTAGGTTTTTGTTTTAAAATACCTATAATTTTATTATATATAATTTATTTTTAATAATTAGACTTGTTTTGCGTTGTAAAAGCATGGAGCGATCCAATGTACCTCCGCAGACTGGAAAACGTCCTTGGAGTGGCTTCATATTATGATGGATCACAAGTGTTCTGGCGTGGTATAATGTACGGCTGAAGAACAGAACTAATTCGTGTTCCAGAAATAATGATAGGTCAGTACTATCTTCAAAATGTGATCAACATTTTAATTAGACAAGGTAATAGGCGTACATATGGAGGATAGTTTAGAAGTAGTACCTATTTGTATAACGTTTGTGGTGGCACTACCGCGTTTTCTAAAAGCTATCATAAGATGAAATATCTACATGTTTCGATACTTGGACAACGTTAAAGAAACTGGGAAAAAACTTGTCATTTTTATAGACGCTTTAAGAGCGGTTTAGCAGATTCTATAGGACAGCAACATTGTCCGATTAAAGCCACTGATATCTCACGACTTGAAGCTGAGAGAACAATCTAATACAACTGCTTAAGAACCTATTGATGCCGCAATTGAAGAATGGAGGGACATTTCTTAAATTACTATTAATAATCTGATTGAAGATGAATTTGTTTTTTAAGTTCCTTTGTATATTTGTTGAAGTTTTTGTTTATTTTTGAAGTGTTTTTGGCTGTTTTCATTATATTGCAATTAATAAATAGGGTTTATTTTTATATTTGTGTAGTTTATGCTATTCCTTTTACTTTTAAAAAATCCTATTTACTATTACTTATACTTGGGGGATGCAAGACTTTTTACGGTCGGTGTAATTTATACATACGTACTGTACGAGTAAACATTACAATAATTAAGAAATTGGAACACTTTAAATTCTCGGGTTTACCAGTAATTTACTGTCTGGGCTTTACTGATATAAAATAATGTTAATTGGATTGTAGGAGAGCCTTTTTTTACAGTCCAATTTAATTGTTTCAAAATTAAAATAAAGGTAAAGCCGCGTACAATACCAGCGTTTTTTAGGTACAAAAAAAAACTGGGATAATCAGTATTTTTTACGCTACTAACTAATTTAACATGTATGGACCAAGCATCAGTATTTTCACCTAGTATTTGTTGTGTATATAATAGTTTCAACAAATACAACTAAGTTTATTTGATACTATGCGCTATATGTAGTTGTATTTGTTGAACCTATTATATACACAATAAATACTAGGCAAGAAATATGATACTGCCTTTATAAATCCCTTTGGTCCAATACATATGCGACTGGGCTCGTATAGGAGTTCCATGCTTTTAATGTGAATAATATAATATGGAACAAGTACGGAATACTTCTAGGAATGCAATGTTTGCTATTTGTATTTTTGCAACTAGTATGTATTAATTTCGTAGTTTTTTTTCTGGACACACCTAATTTAAAAGTATTTCCGGATCTTTGTTTGTACGCATTTTACACATCTATATTCGTATCTTATATTATACAGGCATAAATTTATAGGCAATAAATATTTTAATTAGTATCGTAAAACACAACTATTTAATTCAAGCATGTGTAACTAATTATGAAATCCCACAAGAATTTTTTCTTGGACCAAAGCAACAGTCAAATTATGTCTTTCCATAGAAACTCAAAATTATATCGGTTTTTATAAATCATTAAATAACTTAAAATAGAAAAGTAGGTAGGTGGTTACCCATTAAATATTTCGTTTTAAATTATTTCAATAATATGCTTAAAAGCTATGTTTTAAATGTTAAATGTAGGTTGTTTTCTTTTCCTTAAATTACTTTAAAACACCCAAAATTTAAAATTTTCAATAACATAGAATAAAAATCTATGTGTTTGAAAGATTTTTTTTTTCCAAAAAGACTATAATTCATGTAAAAAGATTCTTTTAGAGATGGGCTTAACGGTATAGCCCATCTCTAAAATAATGTCTTTTTGCAGGAAATATGGTCTTGTTATGATACGCCGCGCCGTATGAGATCGCTTTGGTCCTGGTCCCAGAGGTTAGGTTCTGTGCGTACATAGAACGGATATTAATCTAAAAAAGGTACTAAAACTGAAATAAATAATTAAAGGATTTTTTTTTGTGTTTTTTGGGTTTGTTACAGACGATCTGAGTCAGTTGATTTTGTCACAGACACAAAATCTATACTACGGAACAAGGACTGAAGCGGTCTACAATATAAAACATATCGACAATATCTATATCGTATTAAAAATTTAATACTTGAAATATCGATACAATTTCTATGTAACTCTCCATGACCATCAGTTGGTATGCCGAAAAGTCATTAAATGGACCCGTTGCATAAAATAATTTTGGTCTAAAACCCGTCAAATATTTTCCTTTACCTATTAAAAAAAACCATCTTTTAAAAAATACCTTTTTTCAGAAAAAACTGTTTTCAGAGTACAGGGTGGCGCATTTTGGTTGTATCTACAGGGTATTGAGAAAAACGGAACAATTTTGTTTGTTCATTCTAAGGTTAGATTTTTAAAACAAATTTGAATGTGGTAAAATTTCAAGGCTAGCTCAATTTATTTTGGAGATACATTGCGTTTTTAAATTTTTGTCGTTTTACGAGGGTCCTGTCAATCGGTTATTATTAGAGATAGAGAAAAACTTTAAATAGCAGTATTTTAAAAAAAATTACGTATATTCCAGTGGCGTACTGATTCTTTTCTACCAGTTAAGCTTTTCGAGTTATTACACAACTTGAGTTGTTTTTTAATGGAACACACTATATATTATTTTACCAGTTAACTGTAAATTAAATTACCTTTTTAGTGATACCCCACACTTTATACATATACCTAAGTCAGCTGAAACTTTTATTTTTGTATTTTTTTTGTTTTTTATCCAAACATTATTAAAACTATGAAGCGGGGGGATTATAATTAAGTTTTATTTTTATGTTAAAAATCTAGTTAAATAATAACCTAAATAATATAATAATGTAAACATCAAACTGTTTTTAATTAAATTTCAAATTATTATAAAATTCACTTTAACTTTAAACTTTATTATTTAAAACATAATAAATTGACTTAAAAATTTTTTTAACAAACAATTTAATAAAAAAAAACTTTAAGCTTTAGGTAAATGTGGTTTTTATTACTATCGATTGCAGCAAATGGTTTGACATTTGTCTAGGGTAAAAGTCTACCTAATACTTGGTACCGAAAACAAGTCTGTCGATATGTACTGCTGATAATAATGGTGTATAATTGTTGAAAAAAACCCAATATGTTACATCCATAGACATAGCGGCTTTCAGAAAGGTTGAATTTTTTTTTTTGCTTCTCAAATTAAGCCCTGCTTGAAATACTGCTTTTTTGTGTAGGAAAGCGTTTTGGCGATTGTCTTATAGCCAGCTGTGATTTGTGTATAGTACATATTAAATAGTATTGCAAGTCGGAGGAGGACTTTTTGTTTAATTTTAGAAAAAAAGTAAATATTGAAATCATTATTCACTAGTAAATAATAAATATTATTCTAAAATTATGTATAATGGACAAACAATAAACTGGTCATGAATAAACTAGTTTTCTGTTGGTAGAATAACTGACCAAATGAATTCATATATTTGGCAACCATTAATATTATTGTTTTTTTTTTTGCAGGTAAGCACATAGTAAATGGTGATATATTAAGGAGGGTGGTGAGTTGTAGGATTAGAGTTGGAAAAAATACAAACCAATAGTAACAAATACGAATTTTCCATTTAAACTGAATCTAATTTCAAGCTTAAAATGATAGTGTGTGCTAGTTTTTTATTTTTTCGACGAAATACATCATACTACGTGTTAAGATGGAACATCGGCCTAATAACTTGCACTTACCAACTCTCATCTGTCTATTATTTTAAGTTTTAAAGATGATGAAACAATGAAAGTTCTATTAATTTATCGACATTCAGCGGTTTATTCAGGTTTTATAATTTTTGGAATGGTATTTGTGATAAATGTTTTTTTTTCTATGATTACAATTATTATGAGAAGTGTCGTATTTTAAAATGCCATCAAATGTTATTTTAGAAAGGCTATTTACACGCGAATTATATTTTTTATTCGAAGAATACGCAGATGGATTGAAAAAACATTTATATGGGATCCGCGTCTGTGTATAATAGCCTTTTGAAACATTTAATTCACAAGTTACTTATTTTTATAAAATATTTTTAATTTTTACATACCATTTGGAAAATTTGTAGATCCGTGTTTGTCTGTTGGCTCTTCAAATAATTATGTTTATTTATCGTCTGCATGACTGTGTATGTTATTAACAATTAGAATTGCATAACATTATCTTGGGAACCTGTTTGTATTGTTATAAAACTTTAATCCTGTCTTATTTTGTATAAAATTGAGAACAGGCCGTCAAATTTTTGTATATGTATGATCTACCTAATAAGGCTTAGTCTACTATATAAAAACAAATAATTTTTAAATAAAGTTATTATTTTGTTAAACACATTCCAGTGTTAAAGTAACAGACTTATAGCAACCTTCCTGCGACTTCGTAAACCTCTTAGAGAAAATATTTTTCTATCTTGCAAATCAGTTTTCCTCATCTTTTGTTATAAGTTCTTTATTAGAAAAAAAACATTCATTTCTTTCGATAAGGGGGATGTTCTAGCATTTGGATACTTAAATCATGAAACGCAATTATTAAATCACACCACTCTATGCAGAACATACAATATCATTATACTGCAAATAAAAATAGATACTTTTGGTCAGTTTTTTACATAATGGAGGAAAGTTGTTAATAAAGAGGTATGATAGTCACCAATTAGTATTTTATCGTTTTTTTTTTTAATAAAGCTAGATTTTTTTAAAGTCTGGTTTGGTTTAGCTTTACATACCAGAACTTTGTAAAAGCAATGGAAAGGAAGCATGGCCTTTTCATTCTGCCATGCATCTAAGATAAACGATTTACCCCAGTTTGACGATCTACTAATACAAAGTGGATTGCACCGATATTTTTTAGTGCAGACACCGAAATCGTTCTTTTAAATCTTTCCTTATTTCAGACTAAATATTTACCTTTCTGGACTGACAGGTAGTGAATTCGTGAATCGGGTGGCAAGGAGGATTGTAATTACAGGACTCATACACGCTCTATTGATTTCTCAAACCAATTTGTTACACCCATTATTAAACAGTAAACTTAAGTGATAAAAATACATACATTACCTAGACATTTTTTTTTTTTCGTTTTTTGGACTGCCATAAAACATTTAATAAGCACATTCTGAAAATGTAATTCGCAGATAGCCCTTTATGTTCACATGATAATCAAAGCAATGATGATTTAAACGAGAGAGTTTTTAGTAACAATCATAATAGGCAAGCAGTTAATTATCTTTTTACGGAATTAGTATGTATTATTTTTGTTCAATTCGGCCGTTTTAAAAAAATGGAATATATGTGCTCTGGATGAAAATCCTCCCCGTCAGACTAATGTGTTATTCGACCTATGTAACCCTTACACTGACTTGTAAATGGTCATATCACGTACAAAATCGAGAGAATATCACCAACATATTTAGGCTTTTTCTATAAACCTATTAAGTGGCTATTGTTTATTGACTTTTCAAGGACAAATTTTAAGGCAGTTATATTCTTTTATAAAAACTAACAACCATCTGTTCCCGTGGGTCATGCTGTAAATATGAAAGACGCACGAGCATTTAAAAGCATAAAATGCAAATATTATTAAAGGAGTATGTGTGCCGATTTAAAAGTTGACGCCCAGCACTGCTTACAAGACTGCAGAATGGCTACAACAAATATTGTTTTTTATGCGAATGAAGCATCAGAGTCCAGAAGCCAATTGTAGGTCATTAAAGAATGACTGTTCCATGAAAACGTGGTACCGGGTTTAAAAATCGTCTTTAAGGAGTTATTCTATAGTCTAGAAGCCCGAAATTTTGGGCGTTTTTTGACGGTCGATAAAAAAACAATTAATATTTTGGCTATCCATTTTTTTTATCATTTATTTATATTTTGGGAATTAACAAAAAAAATGCATCAATAAAATATATTTCACAAGGTTAAACGCTGTTGAAGTAGAGGGGAAAAAAGAGCGTGTCCAACTTGTCACGATTCCCTCTCTTTTGGTCATTTGAAAAATAAAAAATGGTAGATTCTTTATCAGTACAAATGTAATTATGGCAGGAACCAAAAAAAAATTAAAAAATTCTCGCAGAATGGCGGTTTCTCAAAAAAAAAGAAGATTTTTTCAGTTCTTTTTTAACTTTTCCGAAGTTTTAAAAATAGTAAAAATTAAAAATTTCGATTTTTTGTTGGTTTCTGCCATAGAGGGATATATAAAGAAAATTTATGCTAACTTTTAAGAAAACCGGTCTATTAAAACTTTTGTGACAAAAGTTAAAAAAAAAAAGATTCGAGAAAAACGCGTTTAAAGTTTTAACTTTTGATTCCAGCTTCATTGCGCCGAACAATAACTTTAGATATAACTTTTAAATAATGCGAATTTCAAAGAATCCATTTAAGGAGATATTCTTGGATGTCTAAACTATCGAAAAATAAAAAAAAACGACGTTCTAGACTAGAATACCCCCCATTATCCCTTAGTAGAGCATTAAATGCACATAAAACAAGAGATTATAAAAAATCCTGTCAAAGCATCAGCATATGAAAATGCCTTTTTTATTTTAAACTAAAATTCGTCCGTGTAAATGAGGCAAAGCTTAAAAAAGGAATTTTTGTTACGCCACAAATACAAGAAGACAAAAATTTTAAACCTTCACTTTTGGGCAAAGGTAAATAGGGCGTGGACTGCCTCTAAAAATGCATGTAGCAACTTTTTTGGTAACAGGAAATCGGAAAACTACACAAATGTAGCTGAAAAACTATCCAGTTTTAACAGGAATTAGGTTGCAACATGTCACTGAAGCTGCATTTCTGTCATAGTCATAGTCATATACTTTATTTGTTCCATTATACAATAATTATGCCACTTGGCATATAGAACTTGTCAATTTGTCTGTCATTCCTATTTGGAATTCTAGTCTGACAATTTGGGTGCGATTTTGGGTAAAAAATTTTACTAGCAAATTGCTGAGATGGAGAAGCCGTACCGTGGAAAATGGACCCCAAACACGTTAGCAGACTACTGTTGCACTCTCAACCGATCTCTTTATATACAAGCTAATTTTTTTATTGTCTTATAATTTTTTCAGTACGGAATAAAGTGTATTTTGTAATAAAAAAAATACAAGGGAGTAACAAAAAAAAATAAAATGAAAAAGTGTTATTTAAGTGAGTGGTTATACGTTAAGTATAGTTAGTTAGATGGGGTCTACTTTGTGTTTTCGTTTTGTAATCCCTACTTAACCGGGCCCACCTGTGTTGTGTTGTAACTGTTATCGTGGCTAAATGAGAAATTTTCATCATCATTAAAAGCAAAATTCAAATATAGTGGGAATCAGAAAGCTTGGATTAATATTTCTGATGCCAAACACTTCTAAATTGCTGCAATTTTATACCTTTTACTTACTTAAAAAACTGGCACATTAAAACTTAATATAACTACAATTTGTTTGAGAAATCTAATTGTTAAATATTGAAAAGTGTAAAATCCACTTTAAAGTTCTAATCGTAGGAAAATTTTAAGCGCTACTTCTAGGTATTTAAGTAAAATTAAAATAGCAGTTTTGCAGTAGTTTCTTTTACAGTGTTTTATTTAGAAAATTAGTAGAGCGAAGTGATTACCAATGCAGAAAAAAATTAAATGCCTGGTCTTCTATAAACATTAAAGCTAAATTATAGCTTATTATTATTAGACAACTGTTCTTTTTAACGTTTTTAGGTAAATTGCAAATAGATACTTTGTTCCTGATTTTTATTATGCTATTAGTGGATTATATATTGTACGTTTTAATTAATACGGTTGTAATTTTTACTTCGTTTTTCCCGCTATTTTCATTATAAGTAATTTTAAGTGGCGGAAAATATTTGTGTAACTAAAGTATATATATATATATATATATATATATATATATATATATATATATATATATATATATATATATATATATATATATATATATATATATATATATGAGGGGGGTCTTGGTATATATATATATATATATATATATATAAATAATTTAATATATATATATGTATATATATATATATATAATAATTTAAACCCATAAAAGATTGATGTTTAACAATGAATACTAGTGTACCGTTGGTGCTGGGTTTTTGGATTTTTGACCCATTTTTTTCCAGTTCCGTCAACGTTGTCCAACCACTGAAACACGCAATTGTTGCATTTCACAGCACCTTTTAGACGACAGGGTAGTGCCACCACGGACGTTATTTTAAATTAGTTCTACCCAAATAGTAATTTATTATAATAATAAATAATATGATTTATTAATTTAGGACTTTCGGGAACAAGCGTTGTACATGTATTTATGTAAAAACTACAGTTAAAAGTTATTAGTATTGTGACAGGAAATACGAGGTAAATGTATTATTAAACCTTTCAAGCGAAATTTTAAGTCGTATTTTTACCTCTCTAATCATTTAATTTTTTTACATTGCAATAACTTCTTGTTGCGAGCTTTTATACCTTATTATATGTTAAATGACCTCAAATATTTTTTTATCGAAACAAAAAAAAATGTTTTTTATACATAGCATAGATTCCCGAACACTAAATTAAAAAAAAATAAATACATTATGCGTTAAGTTTTAATTACGGTTACCAGAACTAACCCTTTCACTCTTATTTGCTAGCGAATGATCTAAATTGTTTCACACCGTGGGTGTCAAGTGGAATCAGTTGCAGTTTATTAATAAGGTATTTAAGATATGGAGCTTTGAAGCTGAAGGAATGACCAATGCAGTCAGCGGATTCCACAGTTCAGACACACACGGAACGGATAAGATGGGAAGTTCAGGACGTCTCCTTCTAAATTGAAAAGCTAAGCCTGAAAATGTCACTTTACGTTGGTTTATTGGAGCTGCTAGAGGAGGAATGATATTGGCTAAATCCTTAAAGGAGAAGCGGTGAAAATTCCTATAAATGAGCAACAGACTGACTGGGATCACAACGGCTCTTCTTGGGATGTAATTAAAAATGCTAAGAGTTGTGGATGACCTTGTATCCCAGACCTGGGGCATTCCAAGCAGGGTTTGATTTGAGATACATACAGAGTACGTGTAAACAACGATACAGTAAAGCACTTTTAATAGACAAAGTGTCTGATGTAATAATCCAAGATCAACAATAAATAACACAGAAGACTAATGTCATGAAAAATAGGACACTTGAGAACTATTTTTAGTAAATTTATTGATTTAAATCAGTCAAAAACACCAATGTAAATTAGGTCTGTTTGTTATTCAGAAATAGTATACCTTTTACACTTTTACGTAAGCGCTCTTATCGAAGGTGTATTTTAGTACTAGGTGTGTACAAAAAGTGTAAAATATTTCTGAAAAACAAACATACCTATTGATAGCTCTATCCAGCTCCGATTAAACAGAGCTCTGACCTTGCTAGGACGGTCTTGTTTAGTATCCATGCATTTTCAAATAATTTTCGATTTGTTTGAACAATAAAGTTTGTTTACAGCATAACAAATGCAAATACTCTTAAAACGTAAAATTAATATTTATTAAAACTTTAACAGATCCTACTAATTTTTTAATTATTTTCCAAAAAAAAGATGAACTACACATTTTGCACTATGGTACATGGTCAAGTTTTTTTTACGGAATATCAGCAAAAAAACATCTGGTTTGATATGTTTTATAAATACTTAATTTGATTTAATTTGAGGCAGACATAATTTGTAGGAAAATATGTAATTTTATTTCGATTTTATCAAACTTTCTCTTTAATCGCATGACTTTAATATATACGTACTTTTGCGCTTTTCAATGTGGGTTTATGCTGATATCAATAGGTTGTCCACGGTAATTTACCTAAAACGGTATTGTGTAAAGTGCATAATTTTGTACAGAGCCGGATTTAAAATAAATTGTTTTAATGTTTGTTTATGTAAACTGATCAACACAAATTTCTATTTTTCTGTTAGGAGTCGTCCATTATTCACGTGATGTTATTTAGCATTTTTTTAACCCCCTACCCCAAATCGAAGTAAGTGGCAGCAACCCGATCTCCCCGGCACGGTTGGAGACATCATCTGGTATACGGATGGTTCCAAAACCGAGCAGGGAACTGGAGCGGGTGTGTACAGTGAAATGAGGAATTCACAATTCTCCATTCCACTAGGAACACACAGTTCTGTATTTCAAACGGAAATATATGCTTTACTGCACTGTGCAAAAGAAAATAACAGGAGGGCTTATAAAACAAGCGGATCTGCATAATAACAGACAGCCAAGCGTCACTAGGGGCCACTAGTAAACCCCAAGGTAACGTCCAAGCTGACATGGGAATGCCAAAAAGAACTGGAAGTCCTGGGAGAACGCAACAGAGTAACTCTCTTGTGGGTACCAGGACAATCGGGGATAGAAGGCAACGAAAAAGCGGATGAACTAGCGAGACAGGGATCATCCACACCATACTTTGGGCCAGAACCTGCCCTTGGAGTGACCAAAACCACAGCACGAGGGCAAATCAGGGAATGGATCCGAAACAAACACGAAGAATATTGGGGAAATCTCAGTAGAGTAAGACATGGAAAAAGCTTCATAAGAGGCCCATCCAAAAGAACGAAGGAAGAACTACTCAGACAAAGTAGGAAAAGACTTCGCATAACAGTAGGGTTGCTAACAGGGCACGATAACCTAAGAGGAAACCTACACAAGATAGGCTCATACAATGAGGACCCAAGTTGCAGAATGTGCGACAAGGGGGAAGAAACAGCCTACCATATCCTGTGCAATGTAAAGCATTGAATCACAAAAGACAGGCATTATTTGGGCAACCGGAAATGAGCCCACAGGAATATATCAACCAACCAGTCCCGGGGTTATACAAAATTGTAGAAGGAACAAGACTAATGGGAGGATTGATATAAAAGACAATGGGAGATTAGGCACAAAAAGCCCATGAGGCTGCGCTTCTTCCGGTAGTTAATCAAGACGGCTCCCAGGGAAGAAGAAGAAGAACCCCCTACCCCTCTGGTGATACATGGAGAGGTTTAAGACTAACCACCCCCCTACCCAAAATCACGTGTATTTTTTTAGTACAAAGTATCTTAAAACTTTTCGAATATTATCTTTAATTACGGGTAAGTATAAATCTAATTCAATTCTGGAAAATTAAGGATCGTGATAAAAATGGGGAATCGTTGCCTGGCAACGGCGAGTCCAGCTCACACGCTGCTTTTCGGTTGTTTAGAAATCGCGCGTTTAACCCCCGGATTTTTGTCGAAACCCCTCTCCCCTTTCGAACCTTACGTGATTAATGAACAACCCCTTAATTAGTTAGTTATTGATAAAAATATGCATTACATATTTATTTAAAGGGGAGAAGTAACATAATCTTTAAATATTTCGCTTTTGTTGACGTTTAACAGTTGTTTTCAGAAAGACGATAGACTCTTTACATAAAATGTATTTTGAATTAAAAACACGTTTAATCGGTTCCTTTGAATATATAAGAATCATACGCTAAATATTTTTTCTAAAAAAATTAGTTTTTGAGTAATTAACATTTAAAATTCATGTCAGGCCATTTTAATTTAACGTCAGACCAAGATGACTTGTAATCGGTCTTGACGACACAAGGCAGATGCCTGTGCCCGGGGTTGCCACATTTATTAGATTTTTACTTTTTTAATAGATTTACCACGGTTTCTCGTATATTCTGGTAGACAAGTTTTTTTGGTGGATATTTAAAAGATTTTTAGTTTGTTTTTTTTATGGTCCTATAATGAATACAGGGATATGAAAATAGACCCTAGTTACCTTACTTTATAGAGCAATGCAAGAAAGTCATAATTGATGGGTTCTGGCAGACGGTAAGGTTATGAGGAGTTACGATGGGAAATTGGAATATTAAAGCATATCTCATCATACAAAACAAATGCTGTGTTTGCCTTGAACGTAAAATGCGAAATAACTTTTTAGCTTTTAATCGCATGAAAAATTGACGATCGTAATAAATCTTTAAATAAAAATGTCTTTTCAATATTATTTGCGAAAGAGGGTTTTAAAGGAAATATGCATTCTACCAATTTTGATTCAGATTTACCAATGTTAAATTTAATAAATAAATTTTATATAAATAATTAAATATGACGGTGATAATAATTAAAAAAGTAAATTTTATTTCGATGTTAGAATATCATAATTTCTGTGTTATGTTTTTTTATAAGTAAAGTTATTTTTTGTTTCGCTGGTGTAATGAATATATTATTTATTTATATTATTTTTTTTAATGCCTATAAATCGGAATAGAAGTAAGAAATGCATTACACCAAAGAAAAAATTTAAAAATCTATATAATTTTGGTTATGTAGCTAAATACATTGAAAAAAAAACTCTAAAATGTACAATTGCGTTATTAAATTTATACTATTATTTAGCCAGTTAAATTATGTGCAGGGTACCTATTATATGTATCTGATTATGGCAAGATTAAAGAAAAAATTTAAAGAATAAGAATAACAAAAATTAAATAACAATGACCAAATTGAATTTAATTAGACATCAAAAATTGCGTTGAGTTTAAATATTTTTCAGCAACTTTTTGTCGCTATATTCGTATTGCTTTATAAGTGTAGCATTACATTTTGATATAAATCAGTTGGATAATGGAAACGGAAACGGGGTAGTAACATAAATTATTTATAACATCACAAGATTATTCATTATATTTGTTATTAATAATAATCGTAACAAGAAAAAAAGTTTTATAATATCAAAAACTTACTTGGGTGTAGCTACATTATGTTTAAAAATGATATTGAAAAAGTTATAATTTTTTAAAAATAAAAATTGCATAACTAAAATCGTAACTTTTGTACAAATACAGGTACAGGTACAAATTCCAGCGTCATATTTTTAACACGAGTATTTTTCGTCATGTTATTACCAGAAAAATGTCAGTTTAAGAGGTGAAGTATTATTTCTAAATTATTTTCTATTGATTCTCATAAGGAATTTCCAGCGTTTTAAGTTATTTGTCCTATAGCTATAACACCTATTTTAATGACTATGACGGTCAAATAAGCTTTTCATTAAAAATACCATTTTTAACAACATAGTTTATTTATATAAATTATAAACTTGTATTCATAAAATATTAGGCAGAAATCACACCCAAAATATACATTGGTTGAACTAGTCCAATCTTCAAGCCCTGTATATAAACAACCATGCGAGTTTAGTTTGTATTGCATTTAAGCGATTAGATACGTTTTGTTTAATAATTAGTCCATATACCGTTAAGAATTATTGACCTTATAAATAATGTTGAAACTGTTTTTAAAAACAGCCTAAACTAAAACATTTGTTTGTATTGTAGTGTTTGCCTCCTTTTTCGCATAATTATGGTAACATTGTTTAAAGCAGCTCAGTAATGGCATGGCCTTATTTATTTTTTACTTTACCGATTTTTTCTTTTCTTCAGTTAATCTCATTTATAGTTTTGCCGTCTGCTTTAAGTCTGATTTGGGTGATGCACTTATCTTTTTTACAGTAATATTAAAAAATTTTGTTTGGTTTAAAGCCACAAAGGCACAATCATTTTCGGTTTCTTAATTCTCATTCCATACATATAATCACCCCGCAGTCCTGCAAAACAAAGAATCTTTAAATATTGTGCTTGGATTTCTTTTTTAAGTCAAAAAAAATATTTACCTGTTTAGGATAATTCAAAACTGGAATAATTTAGTGTGCAACAGCCAGGTAAATAAGCAAGAGGAAATTTAAAATATTTAAATTTTCCCTGCAACTAAATAAGGGTAATATGAAAAGCCTGAGGTAATATTCAGATTATTTTCAATAAAAATCGTAGGTAATTCTCAGCAAATTATTATTTTATTTTTTTTAATATAAAGTACAAAACAAAACAATTTTATGATATTTATGTAGAGCTTAATAATTTTATTTTAATTATTGTTTTTATGGTTATGAAATTAATTTTTTAGTTAGCAGTTAAATCCACATCTTAACAAATAAAATCTATTTTCATTTTTTTTTTAATGTAAAACCCAATAATTTACTTTTTCCAAAAAACCTCCCATAGCTCACTAGCTTAACGGTCTGTCCCCTATGATTAGAGAACTCCAGGTCATGAACTTCGACCGAGCACATCTTCACCTTTGTGTCTACAAGGATGTTGTCTATACATTTTTCCCCTCTGGTAGGATGAAAAATGGTCTGCTTTAGATTAAAACTCTCAACAGTATCTAAAATTTTGTCATTTGTCAAAGAAAAAATATTAAAATATCCTAATAAGGTAGTTTGCTTACCGGATGGTACAGAATCGAGTACGTCAGCCATGCTATCTAAAAATGGCTCAAAATGCCGGTACGGCATCAATACACAATAAGCACATTTATATTAAAATCAATTATACAAACACAACATATTTTTAAGCACTTTTCTATGTTAAAATGACTTACAGTTTGTACCCCTTTATGTTAACACACTTGATTTTATGTGTTGCAAGTCAGTGTTCAGTTATACATAGCACAGCAATGTCTTTATCAACAACATATGCCTTAAATTCATCAACTTTGTTCCTAAGAGATTGCACGTTGGCATGAAATATCTGAAAATGTGTCTACTGTTTTTTATTTGAGATGTACGTTAGGGTGGGCCGAAAATGGTCGAAAAAAATAAACTTGCTAAATATAAAATGCAGTAGTGCTTAAAAGATGTCTAGTTATGTTTTAGTATATCACACGAAATGGGCCGGACTAAAAAATATTTAACCGGGCCCCGCGGGGCCCAAAAGGGTCAATTTTTATTTCTGTGAAATATGAACCCGAGTAGTAAAATTATGATACCTTACGTTATATTGAATATGTGTAAAAAATTGGGGTATCTATCTAAACTTTTAGCCGGGCCCCCGGGCTCATAATGAAAATATTTATATGTGATTAGTAAGAAGTGCATTTATTTTTTGTGCAGCTCTTCGCTTGTTTGGTACTTAAAAACATATATTTTTATAATGAGATGAGTAACTTATATAGAACAAAATATTTTTAAATATTAAGCAACCTAGTAATCACCACGTGGAGGTGGCTGCACTCCGAGCCCTTATATATAAGCGTAAAAGTCTGTTGCTGTTGTGATTCATCTAGAGTGAGCCATTTTTCCCTCTATTTCTTTGGGATAAATTTCTGATGCAATTTCCATTTTTAATACCGGTGCAAATCAGGTCATGAACATCAACTGCAGGCAAGTCGGTGTGGATTGTCTAGAACTTAACAATGGGCAACATTTTACATTCATTCAAAAGTGCACCTATCGGACCTGAAAACTTTTGGCCCTTTTGTATGTCCATCCAATTTTTGTAACACATGCCGCAGTGGCAGTTTGTTAACGTGTAAAAGACATATAGCCCACTGAAGAGGCCTTCCCAAGCGTTCTTTAATTAGGCGAATTACACCTCTTTTACAGCCCGTATTAAGGTTGGAAGTCACTGGCGATGGCGTGGTGGCTTTTTGCAAACTAACTGAGATACCATATCAGAATTATACTTTTTTGTTTGTTTTAAAGCAACGGGGGCCCGGTCAAAAATTGAAATATATTAACTAATATTTTTTTATTGACTCAGTATTATGTAAGCTAAGTGAATTTTACTACTCAGCATAAAATTTTTAGAAAAAAATATGACCCCCTTTGGGGCCCCAGGGGCCCGGCCAAATATTTTTTAATCCGGTCCATTTTTTGGGTGCAAAGCTAAATCCATCATATGCAAGTTTTACACGCTACTTCACTTGAGATTTCCGAAAAAAAAATTTCGGCCTACCCTTATGTACGTGTCACCCTTCCCATGCTCTGTGGATTAAGAAAATAGTATACCAGTACGTCAGGTGGCCAGAGCTCAGGACACAAAACTTGGAGCGCTCTTCCAAAGGCACTGTCAACTTCAAAGAACTGTAATATGTTTCCCTTTTTGTATGGATTTTTTCGCATTTACATCAGACATATGGATTGCTACAAAACCATGGCTCTAATCGCACCAGAAACGGTTCATGCGCAAGCGTTAGTTAACATTAAAAGTAGACTTATGCAAAATACGATTTTAATTAACTCTTAATATTGCAGCAATTATCGATTTAAGATAAACTTAATTCACCATTTTAAGCCAGTTGTCCTTACAATATACAAAAATAATCGCCCTTAGGTAATGGTCAGAAAATATATAAGGTTAATGCGTGGATGATATTACTTTAAACTATAAAATAAAAGTCTAAGTACCACATAAGTAGTCAAAAATAACCATTATTTTTATTGTTAATAAATTTAATTAACTGCTGTAAGTACCGGATGTTTGTGTAAGCGATGTTTTATTAATACTTTAGAAACTTTTGAGTAATTGTGTTTACTTTTTGGCAGTGGCGACAAAAAACTAATTAATTTATGTAATAATATATACATTTTGGCAATGACACTATATATATATATATATATATATATATATATATATATATATATATATATATATATATATAATATAATATATATATATATATATATATATATATATATATATATATATATATATATATATAATATATATATATATATATATATATATATATATATATATATATATATATATATATATATATATATATATATATATATAATATATATATATATATATATATATATATATATATATATACTGTACTTATTAGCGGATTATAACAAAAAGCTACAAATCTAATGAATACACAGGTCTGCAATGGTTTTCCCCCAACAAAATTAAGTAGTAATTTAGATAGATATTTAGTATCTAGCTAAAAAAATATTTAAAATAGTCTATCAAGTAAGGTTCCTGAGAAAAAAATAATATTCTTAGTATTGCAAGAGGTTTTTTTGACACCCTGTATACCCAAATTTTGCATTTTCGAAATCTACTGCAAAAGTAATTGGGCTATGCAACAGAACGTTTTCCCATCTTGAAGAACGTAATTTTTGAAAAAATCGCATTGTAAAACGCACAGGTCACAGTTTTGACAAATGTCAAAAAAATCCTTCACCGATTTTTGAAAGAACTACGCGTCTCGAGAGCGAGCAATCGATTTTTTTTAGAAAGCAAAAATCTTTTTTCATTCTCTATCCGACTGCATACTGTTTTTCAAAAATTTAAAAAAAATTATTACTCGCTGGCTTCATTTATGACAGCTAAAGACTAAAAAAATGTTTTTCATTAATTTTTCTAAAAATTTAAGGCAAGCAATTTTCGACCCTTCCGCTTCGATCCAGCCTATGCTAATTGGTAAATTCCAAAAAAAAATTGACAACTTTTTTCTCTCCCACCCTGTATACTTAAAAGTCACATTGGCATACCTAAAACCGTAAGTCTTGCTTAAAACTAATACTGCTAATTTTGTCACTAAACGTTCGATTTTATATTCATTATATTTTATTTTTTTATAAAAATTTTATAAAAATCTGTAAATATGCATATATTTCAAAAAAATAAATCGCGATGTGCAATAAAAAAACAACACTGTATTTTATTTTAACATACCTAAACAACTAAAATAAAACATAATTAGTTAAAGGGGAAAATGACAAAAATATGTCGCAGGCCTGTGATATTTACCAAAAAAGTCGTGTACCAGAATTTACTAAATACCCTTGCAAGTCTTCAAAAAAAATATGTGGCAATGCTGGGCACAGGCGTAGGTTCGGAACGACCAATCACAAGTCGTTTTGGTCGGACGTCAGATTTAAAGGGCCAGATTTTACTTTTAAATGGTAGTTACGCCGAAACCTAATTTTTCTGAAAAAAGATATTTATCAGGTGGGCTAAAATGGCGAATAAAGAGATTTAATTTTTGACTTCAGAAGTTTGGACTAAATAGTTAAAAATACCGCCTTAGAGCCTAAATAAGGACGCAATATTCTAAATAAATCTACCATGGCCAAGGGGGAGACGCCTATCTAGTGCTGAGTTCGGTATACGCACTCAATTCACTCTTTTCACTCTATATGTCGCTAAAGCCGTTCGTGTAATGGTTTTGGAGTAAACAGCGCACTTAAAAACTCGTTTGGGTATTGCAGAGTAGAGCTTAAAGAGTTCACTCCACCTCCCGAGGATGGATTTTAGGAGTCGGCATCCGTAGGTTGTGTTTGGGTTTCAGTTAAACTTTTTTCTGGTTGGTTGTTGGTTAATTTGCATAGATATTTAATGTTTTTGTTTTATGAGAGGTGTTTAAGTCTGATTTGTGGGTATGTGTTACCGTCGGCCAACTGTTTATTTCTAGTCGGCAATAACTTCTTTAATAAAACCTAATATAGGCACAAGCATATTAGTATTCGTCGTACCTTAAAAAACACGAAGAAATTACTTTAAATAAACAATCAAATTATTACATTAATGTCGTTGGGTTTTTAAACTCTAGTTAGCGTTCGGTTAGTCCATGCACCTAAAGCTCCGTGGCCATGTGATCAAAACTCGACTGTAACGCCGCTCCAGCTCCATTTTAATTCCCGAACCCACTTTAGATAAAATATAATCCAATATAATATGACCAATCCGGTGTATTATTATTTATAAACATACCACTGAGTGTTGCGATCTTTAGCAATAGCTAAATTCGGAACGTTACACTTCTTTAGCAATGCTTTTTACCTGGCATTGTTTGCAAAATATTTTTAATTGTCCTTTTTTATGCCGCCATTAAATCAGTTGTTATTTTAGACGAGTCTGCACTTTTTTGTGTGGTTGTTACCCAAAAGTAGTTTCTAGATCATGTGGATTTAGAATTGTTTTAATACGTAATTAAATTTCATTTGTATGTTGAAATATTAGAGCAATTGTTAAATTAACCTCGGGGTTTGCCATGAGAACTAATTTTATGTAATAGTCTAAGAGCTGGCATCCACATTGACTAATGAAAGAGATACAAAGCTACACTTTTGTGTATAATTAATTTATTGATAGCTTAATAAGAAAATTAATGTCTGGCAGGGTTGACGTGGTTGTAGAAGTACCCCTAAATTACTAACTAACAGTCTGGCGTTTGCCACACAATTCTATTGGATGCAGATACCTGCCAGTCAAGAATAAAGTTCTGGAAAAAGGTAATATTTCGTATTTCGTAATGTCTTTCTACAAAGCTGAAAGGAGGTGGGTAAAAGTCGGCCTTTTTTCGCCCCCCATATTCGTGAAAATTCAATGTTTCAATTTGGCCCATTATATTACATTAATAAGTCAAATCATCTTTATTTACATATACAATGAATTGGTAAAACAATCAGAATGGGAAGTACCAAAAAAAACCTTTAAACTTGCTATTTTTATTGAATTTTTGTTATTTTACACGTTTTTTGATTTTTTATTTTAAAAAATTTTAAAATTCGCTTTGTGCACCAACATAATTTATTTATCTTTAAAATAACACTTAATAAGCTTTATAAACTAGCATTTATTTATTTTGGTGCGTTGTGTGCATCATGAAATTTTATTAAATAAAAGATCAAAAAACGTGTAAATTGGCAAAAATTCAATAAAAATAGCAAGTCTGAAGTTTTTTTTTGTACATGCCATTCTGTTTTTTTGCCAATTCGTTGTAGATGTAAATAAAGATATTTGTTATTATTCTAATACATATAATAAAATGGCTAACCACAACTAACCACAACCTCTTTTAAAATAAATATTTTTCGAGATACCTAAAGAAAATATACTGACAGCCAGACTATTCTGGTGCTTACAAACACACACCAGATTAATACATTGTTTAGAATATTCAATGATAGTTCGGTGAGATAGACGAGACGAATGTTGGTGCAGAAGCGAGAAAGAAAGAGTCAAGTGCAATTACGATTATGGTAAAATAAAATGTTTTCTTTTATTTAAAAAATATATAGGTTATAAATAAATTTGAAATAAAACCAATATAATGTTCATGTGTGTTGACACCAAAATCATTTCTATTTTATTTTTAATTAACTATTTTTCCCTTTTTTATTGTAGTTCATTTCATTTTGTGATTTAAATATATATATATATATATATATATATATATATATATATATATATATATATATATATATATATATATATATATATATATATATTTATATATTAGAAGTAACAATATAAAAAAGAAAAATATATTAAAAATTGACGCATGTGTATAGGTCGCATTGTATACATGCAATTAATTTTAAAAATTTATTACCTGATATGCGTTCATCTTATTGACTTAATTTAAGTAAAAAAATGTGTACAGATGATGGTACAATATTTTCATCTTGCCATTTAGGAATATATCGGTCTTCATTTATTATTAATCTATAATCTTCTGGTTTTAATATTGCTGGGCTTTTTAAATTTGCGTTACGTCATATACTAGTTATGCATTGTGTTCGTAATTGTTGTTTTAATTCTGATTGATATGGCGGAAACTTTGATGCATTATAATTTAAAAAAATAAATTGAAAGGTTTATTTTTATTCTTTGAACTATATGTTATAGAGGGTGTCCCAGAATATGTGGGCAATCTCTCGGAATCTAATAGAAAACCTAAAAATATTATGACAAGTTTCCATAAACTTTTTTCCTATGACCCTTTCCTACGGAGATACAGGTGCGTAACGGATGCCCCTGGAAATCGTTTTTGTTTAAATAACTTTTAAAATGCTAGGTGTAATTTAATATTTTTTTAATATGATGGTTACTTAATAAGTATTCTTAAAATGAACCCAATAAATCATATTTGGCTTATTTAGTTTGCCAGGGACGGACTAGCTCTGACACAACAATAGCAATTTTTTTAACACCCTGTATGATAAAGGCTCGACAATATTATTTTTGGATAGCTTTAACCTTAAACTAAAAAAAAAGGTATTCTTGATTGACATTGATAAAATCAACTGTTTACGAAAAAAACATATCATAGTTGGTCATTTTTTTTTACATTATACAGGATGTTTTCTAATTGTACGTCAATATTTAGGGAAACAATTCTTAGGTCCATTTTAAGAAAAAAACTTCATGTGAACGTATGTCCTAAACGTCTTAACTTTTGAGATACAGGGTGGTAAAATTTTCAAAAATTAATATCTGTAATACCACCCTGCCAGACATTGATTTTCTTATTGACCAATTAAAAAAATTGTCGAATAATTTTTAATTTGACCTAATTGGCAAATACTTTTATTTCATCCGCTCTGAAAACCGGTTTAACTACTAGTAGCCCAGGAAATGAAGCTAAAAAAGTGCAAAACCTGAAATTTTTTTCAAAATGCATAGATTTGCATGAAAATTTGGAATAAGGCTAAACTTACCCTCCTCTTCAAAATCTATATTATGCCGATGGGCACTCTTTATTTTATAGGGGTGAAAACTACGCTTTACTGCTAAAACCTATAAAACTATACATTAAAGGTTAAGTTGAGTAAAATTTGACCCTAATAAGTCAAAAAGGTATTTTGTTTCTTTGAAACAATATCTTCAAAATCTTCATTATGCTGAAGGTAGCTTTTTATTTTTTAGGGGTGAAAACTACCCCTTATTGCAAAAACCTTTAAAACTTTCATATTAAAGCTTAATTCACATTAAATTAGGCTTAAATAAGTTAAAAAATAAGTATTGAATTTTTTAAAACAATATTTAATGTATTTCAACCCTTGAAAATCAACCCTTATTATGATTTAATAAAAAAAATTGTTTACCCTAGAAAAATTACCATATTGTCAAAATTGTAATTAAAAAATGTGACTTTTCAGAAGTATTACTAATATCATTTTGTAATTTTTTAATCCTTAAAAATCCACCCCTTATAATATTACAATGCAAAAACCGCGGATTTCTTAAAAAATACATCGAATCGCATAAAAGCAACCCCTATTATGAAGTAATGAAAAAATATATATATATATATATATATATATATATATATATATATATATATATATATATATATATATATATATATATATATATATATATATATATATATATATATATATATATATATATATATATATATATATATATATATATATATATATATATTAAAGATAAAATTAAAAAACGTACAAATTACATTAAAAAATAAATTGAAATAAAAAGATGTTTACAAAAAATGTTTTAGAATTTTTTATAATAATAGATTGTCGTTATAAAAAAATTAGTTTTTTAAGCATACCTTCTATAGTTTTTGTGATAAAAAGTTCTTTAAAAAACATTTTGTTAGTTTTTTAAAGAGCTATAAGGTCCTAAATAATAAAACTGTTTAAAACTAACTTTTTTAAAGGGGCGAGTTTAAAGGGCTGAAACAAGGTAGTACTCGTCTATACGCACGCGTTTTAAACGTTTATATCTCACTAAATTTTCCTCATACAGGTAATTAAAAAAAAGCAAAATGTTTGTAATTTAAAAAGCTTTAATTTAATACCCAAATAATTTTTACGTATCTCTCTTAGTTTTTGAGTTATTTTGAAGAAAAGGTGATTTTTTATTAAAATCCTGAAAAATATAATTTTCACTTGCAGCTCCATTGTTTTCAAAATTAAGAAATTAAAATCGGTTAAAAATTTAAAATGTATTAAAGATACATAGATAAAAAGAATTTAAAAAGTCCTACGACTTATTTTAATTAGGGTGGTAATTAGGAGGTTATTTTCGAAGATTTTTGTACTCAAAAAATTTTTACGATACATATCTTTTTTTTTAAGAAAGGTCTTTGCAAATGCTTTAAAAAAGTTATTATTAGTTTTCCTCGACAAATACGCAGATTTTGCGTTATTTGCTTTTGAAACTAAAATTTTGTGTTTGATGAATAACAGCTAACCTTTAACAAACCACAACTTGGTTTGTATTGGTCCTACAGCAATTCCAAAAAAAACATTTTATTCGTTTTTTAAAAAGCTACAATTTTTTTGATAAAATGCATACTTATCGAGTTATTTCCAAAAAATTGATAAAAACATTGACTTTATCGACGAAAAACTCCGACTTTCGATCGCGAATAACCCGAAAAGTATGCATTTTACAAAAAAAATGCATGGAGCATTTTCTGCTTGAAAATCAGTTTTTTATCGATTCCTGTGGTCAAAATATATTAAAAAAATTCCGCCCCAAGGTGCCATTCGGCATGATATAGATTTTGATTCTTGGACTATTCCCTACCTGCTGTCAAAATTTCAACTAATTCTATTTATTTTGAAAAAAATGCCAGGCAAAATGGGTCGTTTCCTGGACTATACATACTCGACATAATTCTATGTCCCAACCGACCTGCACAACTGAGCTTACTCAAAAAGATCATACATCTGATCTGAGCGTCTATGAAAACCTTAAACTAACGTAAATTTTAATAAGTGACAATATATTAATTTTAAACAACTTGTTGGGTATTTATTTCTTTTTCAAGCAAATTTTAAACATCTTTTGTATGTTTTGTTTCTCACACCATGAACTTGGCGACGATTACTTATTTATAATTTGATATCAAAAATCTGGCCGCCTACTTTACAAGTGGGAGTATTAAACAATTTTATTGAGATAATAAAACATGTGTTACAATATTTATGTTTTATTCGACATTTAAAAGCATAAGTGGCACTGTTACATCTTTTAATCAGTTAAGCCCGCTTTACATTAACTTTAACGATGGCGCTATATTGTAATACATATTACACAGTTAAAAAAATTACTAAGTGACAGGAAAGGGTAAGCACCTAGTATTTGTAGTCTTGTTTAAATAATATTTTACAAACTAGTTTTCAGCCCAGTAAAAAAAAATGAATTTTCATCTACGGGTTATCATTTTTTATTCTGCGTAATTAAAATTTTACAAATTTTTGATTATAATTGCAGTTTAATATTAAAAGAGTTTGTTTCAAGGTGCTTTATCTTAGAAGACAACGTGCCAGGAGTGCAAAGACTTGGTCATATTCGTCAGCTTATTGACTTAAAGAGGGGGTGAAGTGTGGGTTTACATAAGGCAAATGTGTCAATTAAAGAAATTTGAAGAAGAACAAACCGATCTTTACGTATCGATTTAAAATGTTATAAGACATGCATCCAAGAGGGCCGCGGATACAGGGCTAAAAGCACCGGACTTCGTAAGGGGAACAACAGCATCAAAATCGGCGACCAAGATTTTTGGCTGTTAGAGATCGCTTTTTAGGCTTTCTTCTTACCTTCCCCATTTAGTCTTACCATTGTCTCCTGACCACCTACGCAAAACATTGTACGGGTGCAGGGACAGACTTCGATGGGATTAGGCATGGAACCAGGTGATCTTTTGTGATAAATTTAGCTTTGGTGGGGGTATGCATAAAGGTCGAGCAATGGTAAGGAGGCGACGTAGTAAAAGATGTAATCCACAGTTTGATATAACGAGACATGGACGAGACGGCGTAATAGTATAGAGTGCCATTGGATATACTAGAGGACATCTTTAGTCTTTATTAAAAAAAACATGTCCTTCCATATTTTAAGACGATGGAAGACCCATTTTTCAACAAGACAACGCCAGACTACCATGGCGCTTACATTCGCTTGATCTCTCTTTGATCGATTATGTGTATGACATCCTAGGTGGCAGATAGTTGAACTTACAGCACACTCCTTAGACTCTGGCAGCACTTAGACTTGAGTTAGAGGTAGGGTGAAATGGGATACCCCAAGAGGATTTTGGTCATTCAATTGGGCAGAACATATAATCATTTATTATGGTTCTCTTCTTTACATGTAGGCATAAAATTAATAAAATATTTTTTATATAAATAGGTGTTTACATTTCTTTGTCACTGAATATATATGTTTCCCATTTCTTGTAGAATCACTTACAATAAAGTTAAGGCATATGGAAAAAGTATTTTTTGAAGTCTCGGTAATATTAAAAATATTAAAAACAAAAGTTTATAAAATTGAAAAAAAAAAAACCTAAAAATACTTGCTTAACTGCTAAAATGCTTTGTACTATAAAGGATAGTTTCCAGCGAAAATACACCTAATTTTTTTTGTATCTGATTTGGACATTATGAATGGATCACTTTATTACAATAAAAATTTATGCAAAAATTGTATAAAGCAGAATTAATCGCTTAAATAGGGTATTTTAACATTATTTGTTCAAAGTAGTAACATTTACCTTTACTACTTTAAAAGTGGATTGCTAAAAAAGTGTAACTAATATTTATTAGGTACAATATTAGCGTAAAATATTTTATACTTCCTGAATAGTCACTAATATTGTAATAAATCATGTCATCAAACTCCCTAGAAACGAGAATATTCCAAAATAAATGCAGTTTAATTACCTTACTAATGATAACTATACCCGGTGCCCGTTGCAATGTCAGCTGCTTTAATTAATAACTTGGACTGATTATTATCCTAATCGTCTTGTTTTCTCTAGCGCGTTCACCCTAATGACTTTCTGCAATTATTGATCCGGCGAAACCTCTTTAAATATGCATTTTCTTGCAGTTTTACTTATATTTTAATAAATAAAACAGTTGTTGAAATATTAATTAAAGCTACCTATATCGTGACAATTATGTAAAAAAAAACGCTGCTCGCTAGACTTGCAAGAAGGAACCGCTCTGGTCCAGGTATCAGGGTTCAAATCAATTGATCCCTACGAACTTGCAGATCGCCTAAGAAATAAACCAAAAAACCCTTAAAAGTTTTGGTTGATTATAGTTTTTATAATACAAAGTAAATATAAAAATGTAAGTTAGAAAATAAATTTTTTAATTTTTTTATTTTTAAAACTTTTCTTAAAAGTTATTAATACTTCTGAGAATGTAAGGGTGAGTTAACTTTAGTTTTAGTTCTTGTGTTGACTTTAGGTGAGTAATGTACCCCTTAGATTTTATATTCCGCCACAAATAAGTCAAGGGGTATAATATCAGGTGACCTAGCCGGCCATTCTAACGGGTCACGTCTGCCTGTCCAACGTCCCGGATAATTTTCGTCAAGCCATTCTCGGACAGGCCTATAGTAGTTAGTAAGAGGGTGCATCATCTTGTTGGAATGTTACATCCATGTTAAATTTATTTGGGTGTGACTGGACTACTTCTTGAATTAAGAAGGTGGATGCTATTTTGAAGCATATCTAAATACCGTTGCCCGGTTAAATTTTCCATAAATATTGGACCTATGATACGATCACCCAAAACACGTAAGGATTTGTGTCTGACCAATAACGCACATTATGTTTATTTACTGTTTCATTAAAAACGTACTCTCATCACTGAAACAAATGGAGTTAAAGTTAACGTAACCTGGATTCTGGTTTACGCGTTCAGATATGACGTCACACACTGCAGTCTTCTGTCAGGGTCGTCTTTCGTTAGTTGGTGTAATATTATTAATTTATGTGGGTGAAATTCGTATTTTTTTAGATATTTTGTCTATGTTGCTTGTTGCGGATTATTTTCAACTGACCCTAGATTTTCAACTTGCTTTTCTTCTGAAATAGATTTTTTTTCTGATCCCCTTCGCTAAAGTTGGTACGAGATTTTGGATTATCCGGAAACCGTTGACTAATTAATCTTTTTACTTAGTGATTGTACGAAGATTAAACATTTTATGTCTCAACAGGCTATCAAAACAAATAGTAACTCTCAAAAGTACAGATATAAAGTAATGCCAATAGCCGACTAACATTGAATTGGTAGTAATATTGTCCTGCAAACTAATTAAGGGATTTAAAATATTTTACAACTAATATTCCACATTTTTTAAATTAGTAAATGAGTTAAGGTTCGGTTGAAATTAATTATTTATTATTTATTTGTAAAATATTGGATTTAAATATCTGTTGCTTGTAAGTTTGGAATGGCTAGGCCGATTTTTAAAAACAAAGCGCTGTTGGGTAGAGAATCGAAGGGCCGTTAAAACGAGCTTAAAGCGTCCTCTTGGCACTGGGCCACGTGACCACAATAATTTTAATGCCAAAAAGTAGTTTCAGTGATACCCTTTTACCTAAAGTTTACCCGACCTCGATATCTTGTCCCGTTTAAACGTTAAGAGGGGGGGGGGCTTTTAAAACCCGCACTGTAATACCTAATAATAAGGCACTTATCTTATGACATATTAGTTCTAAATTTAAAGTTGAAAACTAATAGAATTAATAAAATAATTTTGAAATTTCGTGTTGTACTTTATATAATTTCCTTTTTCCTATTCATGTAAATAGGTCATGATTATTTTTCTTTGTTTTATATAATTGTATTGTAGTTGTCGCTTTATATAACTTTTTATAAAGTTATTAACTAAACCATTAATTTATTTTTATTTTATTACTTATTGCTAACCGTAGGTTTTAATGATGTTACATCTTTATGGCATCTTTTATGCAAGGAATATTTTTTTATTCATTAAATTTATATAAAAAGTTGATGTTACTAGCTGTTATTGTGTGGTAATTTATCATTGTGAAGGACAGTGAAGAAGTCTCCTGTAAAAAGGTAAAACCTAGTAAGTCGATATTTGGCACATTTTGGATTTCTGTATAATCCGAATGTGCTGGGTTTTGCCTTTATACTCCAATCGCATGCTTATATCAACAAAAAAAAAGTTTAGATGCTCTGGAATTTCCTCGTCCTTTCGTAGTGAAAACTCTATTTTTTTTTCAATAAAAATGTTAAGCAACATAATTTTTAAATGAAAAATTATATTACACTAGAAAAACCTAGTACAAAGAAATAATTTACGAAACAAATTAAATAAACCAGCATTCAAGAGTAAAACATAGCAAGTAATTTTGCTATGTTTTTCAACTTAAAATCGATATGTTTTGGGAGCATATAAATTTATAACTCAGTTTACTATGTTTTTCTGTAGTCGATTACAAAATAATTACGTTAGAAGAAATAGTTATTTTTATTAAAGTATACTAAAATAATAATATCAAATTTAAAAGGTGCTTCCTGAAAAACCCGCTAAAACTTAGAAAAAAAATATTTTAACTTTTGCGGCCCTCTTATGCCAACACTTTAAACTAATATTTGCCCTCCTGAAAACTGAAAAAGCGTTACTATGTTTTACCTTCTCACGGGAGAAGCTTAAAACTACTCTCTTTTTACCATTAAATTTATTCACAAATGTGGCTGAGTTAAAACTGCAACTGTCATTTTCAAACAAAATTATAATTCTGCTTTTTAATTTTGTTTAAAATTTACTCTGTTGAGTAGAGATTGCGTCACATTTGTCAAGAAATTTTTTGGTACAAAACGGAGTAGTTTGAAACGTCTCCAGTGTTCTTGAACTTAATTTACTTTGTCAAATTATATTTAATTTTATGTTTCTTTGATATTTATCACTTAACTTTTTCATAGTTTAAAGATGTATCAACGATAAATTTCTGAAAGAAAGGAAGGTGTTTACTGGGTGGTTTGAGGAGAAAGCGGGGGTAATCCACCATTTGGCCGTAGTTGATATCTGGCAATTATTTTATCTAGCCAGCTTCACGACCCTAGCCATCTGGAAACACCGCTTCCCACTGGATCACCTAAGTTCAGCAAGGTTGAGAGTGGTTAGCAAAGAGGACTTAAAAATTAAAACTAAACAAATAATGTTTATTATATTGTTAAAATAATTGGCATTTTTCGTTTCGTTTGTCGGCTTAATTAGTTTATATACTATTTTTTTATTATTATTTTGGTTGATAAGTGCTTGAGAACCGAAAAGCTAGCTCTGTTGGTTCAAATTATAGACAAAAAATACGCGTATTTTTTTATTACTCAAACTTATTAAAATAATTTAAAACCTGCAGGGGATAACTACGAAAGAAATTTTTGTATTAAAATTATTTCTTCTTTTTAGTTAATTTGCTTGAAAAAGTTTAATAACGATTCGCAAGCACAGGAAGAATAGCATCATAAAGGAGTTTCAAAGGCAAAGTTTGTTTTATAAACAAAATTTTGCTTCCTGTTTACAAAAGAATATTTTAAAAATAGCAAAGGCTAAATGGCTTTTTTAAAACTTCCAAAACAAATTATTTATTTAAAGCTACCCTAACGAAGTTTATGGCAACTATTTTATTTTGTGCTCTTCAAGTTATCTTATTTGTGTAACAGTAAATGGCGCATGTATGGGAAAAGTGGGATAAGTTAAAAAACTGGGGGAAAAGTGGAATAAGTTAAAAAATGAGTTAATGTAAATTAAACAATAATTAAAATAGTTTAAAGTTTTTTTTAAACACCCAACAACTCGGGGAACTTTTTTAGTAAAAAAGCTGTCAGAATTTTCAAAATGTGTTAAAGAAAAATTTAAATTATTATTGTAGTATTATTGTTTATTTTACATTAACCCAATTTTCACATTTTTTGAGTTATCACACTTTTCCCATACACTCGCCAAATAAATGTAGTGGTTATCTTAAATGTTTTCATTTGACTTTTATTAAGCCGATCCAGTAATTTATGTTTATATTACTTCTTCATCTTTAGTTAGTAAAACATGAACATGTCTGAATTTACGTTTTCAATTCCGCTTGAATTCGCAAAACCCGACATAACCGTACGAACTACCGAAGTATTAGCCTTGAATACTAATTTCTAATAGACAGGCAGTTATACAATATTTAAAAAAAATTGACAACTTTCTCTAATTACATGGACTCGGCTGTAGTGAAAAATAATCAATCGTGAATTATCATTTCGAACCGTTAAATAAACGGCTTTAACCATGACTTTTGTTTATTTTTTTGCGACAGCCATGATCTGAATTTGAAAGTAAAATGTTCTTATATCATTTCACTATTAAGACGTTTAAAATTGCTATGTTTTTGCGCGTTCGTAAAGCACATTCTTGTACAAGCCCTAAAAAGTAATTGACCACTAACGTCATCTCATAGTTCTTTCAATCGATTTTATTAATTAAGTAAGATGCGTAAATCTGCTTGCATATCCTTTTAAGGGCTTTGTTCCTCTATACAACCCTTGTGATTTCATCATGTCTGCCTGTTCGCTCAGCTATATTTTTGTCGATATTAATTAAATTTTGCATAAAGGTGTTTTCGTCAACTAAAAGACAAAAAAAATGAGATATTTGGTTTTTTTGTACCGGGTGTCCAAATAAGAAAGGACGCCGGCTGTATCTAAGAAAATGTTTATCGCACAGCTTTGGGGAAAAATATTTTTTGTAAAAGTGGTCAAGAGAAATAGCTGAAAACTATTTTCGTTTCTGAAATGGCGCTAGGGGGCTTTAAATGCTATTTTTGATCAAAAGTGATGTTTCTGTAAATTTTTTGTTATTTTAAACCCTTTAAAAAAAAATCCTGATTTTTAAAGTGGGAGATAGTGAACCTTTTTACTTTTTAAAATTTCAAAAATAAAGGGAAGGGTATTAAAGGTTTCCGTAAAAATTGTATCTTCAAAACCGCTAAGCCGATTTTAACAAACTTGAGCTATTTTAAAAAGAGCTATTCTTGGGCTATAAATGTTATATTATTTGAAGTTTTGTTATTTTAATGTCGCCGCTAGGGGGTTTTTTTCGAAATTCAACAGAAATGGTTAATTTTCAAAAAAAATTTAAAATTTATTGATATGTTTTTTTTTAAAAAAAAGCAAAAATGATGCTTAAACAACACAAAAAAACCATTTTCCTGAACACTTTCCTTTTACCTAAAATTAGGCAAAGAAAATTTTATACGTCAATTTTCCCAAACTATGAGTTAGAAAAAAAAGGTTTCCAATTATCTTCGAGATATTGGGAAACCCCTTTTTTTTGCTTTTTGCTGTATCTCCCAAAAGTGGTGGGAGGTATTTAAAGGTTTCCGTAAACAACACTCAAATTAAAACGCTGCCGATTTTAACAACTTTAGGCTGTTTAAAAGAGCTTTCCTTGGGCTATAAATGTTATAATATTTGAAGTTTTATTTCATGTCGCTAGAGGCTTAATATTCCACAGAATGGATTTTCTCAAAAAAAATATATTTTTTTTCCGAAGTTTTTAAAGTATTGTAATAAACGGGGGCGCTCGGCTCTAGTGTAGCCCTCCTTCACTTCGACCTAAAGAGATCTTTGTGAATACCCTTCGTGAAAAATTTTTCGGTATCTATACCTAAAACAAAGTTCAGGATACTACGCGGTGCAAGTTTAATAATATCTCTACGAGTAGGATATACCCTTTTGAGGTTTTAAAACCGTTTGGGGCAGTCTCTGCATTCACAGAGAATGTTCCGCAGTTTCGTTTGCCTCGTGACAAACCGACATTGTTCATCCTTAGTTTTTCCATTTTTTTTTTTAGGTGATACCTCCAGCATGTCCTGTTAGGAAGTCGGGAACCAGTTTAAGTCATTTTTTTGGTCCCGTGTTTTTTTGTGTACTTTTTGGTGAATGCGAATAAATCTTTTTGCCTGCCTTTGTCCCGGGATGTTGTTCCAGTGGCTCTTTTTTTTCCCCTGTTCCCGTTCCTCTAAGGTGGCCTCTAGTGGTGCCACAGAAAAGGGTCAGCCCCTAGAATGGTCTCTGTGCTCCTTCCTTGGCGGTTGATCGGCATTTATTGGGCCCCCATTCATGTCCTGGTACCACCCAGAGTAACTCTGTTGTGTTTGGCAGTTGGTTTAGTGATTGGGCATTCCCAGGCTAGCTTTGAGTTAAAAGAATGAAGTCAATGCCTTCAAAGCAGCCTGGCTGTCCGATAAAATATATTTGGCTCGTAGGCCTTTGGCACACCCCGAAGAAATATTTGGGGTTGCATGGATTTCAGCTTAAAAATGAGGAGCCTGC
>JAHBCN010000107.1:0-67500 GCA_019359885.1 Listronotus oregonensis | reverse complement strand
TCATACTTTTCGCCAAAGTTATATGGGAATCGAAGATATACAAATTGTAGAACAAAATATGAAGTTTAATAATCCGTTTACTACATTCAGATTGGACAATTATAGTTAATAGGCTGAATCGTCCAAAATAGCACTGCGAAATAGTTGAACTGCGATTTTGAAAAAAACCACTCATCGGACAGCGCCTGCCTTTAGTCTGTTTAAACAACATGTTATAAATAATCATTTTCCTAAGGATCAGCTTTCCAACTTTAAAAGTGTTCAAGTTATGAATTTTATAAAAAGTTGTCAATTAATGCGGTTTTTCCGACTTTTCTCTGCGAAACTGCACCAATAAGGGTTAGCAAAAAAACATTTTTTTTGTTTTTCGAGTCTTTACAAAAGTCAGGTTGACAGTACAGCGATTAAATTACAATTAAGTTAACATTTTTCACTCTAAAAGGAAAAAATGGCTATTTTTGACAGTTTTTTTCATATTAAAACAGAGAAAAGCATCTTTGTACGGATTTTGGTTTTTTAGGTTCAATGCATTATTTTTTTAAGATGGTACTGGTGGTTTGCTGCTAAATTTTAATTACCAAAAAAGTCTCTATAAGCTGTGCTATTCCCTGCAAGAAAATGACACAATGAAAATAAAGTTAAGTAATTTTTCTATGTAAAAACATTTCGGTAAATTCAAATCGCCTGTCCTAAATATTTAATTCACCTTTTGTACAGAGTTATACAAGATGTAAATAGTTGAACTCTAAAGATTGTAACGTGTTGATTATGATTTAAAAAAAAATCTATTTACCATGAGGAACTTGTAACTTAAAACAAGAAACGTTGCTTTACAATAAACACCTAACACAGGCAAATTAAAATTGTTTTACATATTGTTAAGTTTTCTAAAGAAAAACAAGCAAAATATGTAGATCTGTTAAATATTTAAATTTATAACTATAAGTATCGGCTCAAAATGAAATAAGATTTTATTTTTTAGTAAAATTATTGGAACACCTAAGTTTTGTCAGCTTTGATCTTCATACTTTTTGCTTCTGTGTTATGTTTGTGCTATTATGTGTTGCTTTTCGCCGATTTCATACTACAGTGGTAAAATTTTATATAAAAGATTACTATTTAATGTTGGGTATCGTACCTTGAGAGCGAAATAGTTTTTTATATATATTTATTTTATTATATTCATTTAACTAACTGTTGGTTTAAACGTAAATTTACCTAAAATTTATTGTACGTCAGTTTCAATTATAGATTATACTATTATTAAATATTTATTATTTACTTACTTATTTCACAGTGTGTGGAATTAGATTCTTGAAAATATTGTATTGTTTGTTCTTAAAATACTTATTTAATATTTTTTTTTCAGGTGAGTTCAATATTGAAATCAAAACGAAAAAAAAAATAATAAGGAAAATTCGGGCTCACTGTCGGTAAGTTTAATGACATAAAGATTCTAAATGCCAGAATGATTTGCTTAAGATTTTTCTGCGCTTCTTTGGATAAGCGGTCAACTGTGAGGATCAGCCATATTTAGTTAAAACTTCCTTAAAACCTTAAAGCGATGCGATGCATGATTTTCATTTTCACTAAGGGATGCTCAGTTTTCTTTTTTTCCTATATGGCCCATTGTTTATACTTTTTAAAAATTTTAGTTTTTATTTAATATCATACGGTAATCAGACCTGGTCGTTTTTGTAATGAAAACACTTTTACATCGTATGCAGTTTGTTTAATCTTTAATATGACACTGGCCATTATGTTATATCGGTATAGTGGAGTAAAATTTGGAAGGAAAGTCGCTTAGTTATCGAGAAAAAAAAACCGGCGTAGAACCAATCCAGACCTAGTGGGATTTTTTATAAGGTAATCGTGTAAGAAATCACTTTTTACGATTTTTTTTAGTGGTCAGAATTTTTTTATTTAAAAAAAACCCAAAAAAAAATCGGTTTTCAATGAAACACGTTTTTAAACCCCCCCGCTAAAAATTATTTTGATACCAATTTTTTTAATTTTTTTTTTTTATTAAAAAAACAAAGCGCTTCAAAAACGTCCCGTGAAGCTGTTTTTTTTTTTGTTTAATTTTTAAAAATGGTAGCAAACCCAAAATTGTTATTTTGAGAGCGAAATTTTAGGCAATCGAGAAAAATTTTTATTGAAAATTTATACATACATGCCTACAAATTGTAGCAAGTTTAAAAAATTTTTTAAAAAAATTTTTTTTTTTCCTTAATAGATTGAGTCGGGGTTTTTTTTAAGGGGAAGCTATTTTTGCGCGCTCGGTTTACAGCCGGCCGGCCGACTGCGATAATCTTACGGTCTGGGGGGAGGTAGTAGTTTAAGTTTTATCAAAAAGGTTGAAACCAGATCTTATGTCTATTAATTGTTTAGGGAAAAAAAAATTTAAAATATTTAAAACAGTTGGGTAGATTTTTAAACCCATTTAAAAAATATTATTCATTGTTATTAATTACCCACCTTTTAGTAGGTTTATTAGCCTTTTTTTATTGGGTGCTGGTAAAGAAAACCACCAGAATTTGTTATTTTTTTTATACCTAAAGAGTTCATCTTTTTTTTAAAACTTTGAGCAACAAAAAAATTGGGATGCTTTTTGTTTTTTAATTAAATTTAAGAAAAATATAGTACATAAAATATAAACTAGGGCTTCGTTAAACTTTTTTTTTTAAAAAGGAATATAAATTTTTTTATCACAATTGGGGGTCACCCTTGACCCCCCAATTTTTTTAAAATTTTGGTCGGGGTTTTCCAACCCTTTGACCGGTTTTTCCCCAAAAAAAAACCTTATTAAATTCCCTTTTTTTTCTTTAATTTTCCGTACATTAAACGTCTTGAAGCGACGCGTATTTAAATGTAAACGTAAAAGTTAAAAAAAAATGTCAAAAAGCCAATTTGTATAATTTCTATTGGGTTTTCTTGGTGAAAACCACTTCATTCCCTTTTTGTTTTAAATAATAATATTTAAATATTTTTAATTCAAATTTAAAAATTAATTCGTGGGGGATTTTCTTTACCCGACAAAATGTAATATGTAAGTAGTTATTTAGGCGCTTCATTATTGCATTCTTATCCATTTCTTCCCCAAAGTCTTTAATAATGTTATTGCAGGAACGAGATTTAACTCCTTCATTTTGGGCCTTCTTTCACACAAGTACATGTTTTAAATTCAATTTGGGGTTTACATAAAGCATTTCACTAGTAGTATGGCAGCAGCTCAATAAAGTTTGAATTTTGGCATTTCTTTGGGGAAATAAAAGATCTATCTGAACATCACTACCAATACTTGTAAAAGAGATAGATATTGTCGATATTATATATTTTCGGATAGGTTTGAGGCAGTATTGGGAACCAATTTCCTATTTTTGTGCGATTTTATGGTTCTTTCAGATATGTAGTGGCTGTAACATAATTTATGATATTTCGCATCAAACGCAAATAAATCTTCATAGCCACTTAATTTAGATATCATATTAATGTCATTTCTATTCCTGGCAGCTATTTATTTTTTGATAGGTAGTTTTTTCACTATCTAAAAAGATTGAGTACTATGTAAAGAAATAAATACCCTAAACTTTATTTATAGGGATAAAATTTGTATTTGTTTCATTACAATATATAAACTAATATAATGGTACCAACTATACTATGTAGGTACATAATAATATTTAAATTACTGGTTTAAACAGATTTTTTATTAAACTTTTCTTTTTTTTTATTTTTACTAGTATTGTAAAAAAGCACATTTTTCTAATATTGAAACTATGGCATTTATGTTTAGTGACACAATAATTTGAAGGATCGGCGTCACTGTCTGATTGAAAAATATGATAATAGTTTTGAGAATTTGTGTAAGATTTACAACAGTCTATGTGATATTTTAGTTTTATTTCGCCATTTAAAATACCATTTTTTTTGACAAATTTTTTTTTCTAGATTGTCCTGCCTTTTTTTCAGCACTTGATAGTAATGATAACAATCCTTGTAATCTAGGTCTTTGTATTACAGATTTGTATCCATCATACCCAATTTTCTTACAAAGAATGCGCTTCATTTTTTTAGAATTCTAAATACATACAGCACACTCTAAATTTCGACAACCACCACTACTAATGTATTATTACGCACGCTATCCGCATGCGAGGTCTATTGGGTCCCGATGATACCTTTTTACGCCTGAAAAAAAATTCGCTGTTTCCAAACTATACGCTCTAGGAAAAAAAAATTTTTTTCAAAGACTTTTGTTATTATATGGCTATATTTTCTTCGCTGCATGTATGAAAATATTTTCAAAAATTAAAAAGTTTATCGACTGGTGTAAATTTCAATACAAAAAATATATATTTTTAGTTTTTCTGATTTTTAGAGGAATGAAAGTGCGAATTGTGCCCAAACAGTTTATAAGGTTAAAAGCGCTACAGTGTGGGCTTTAATTTGACACAAAAATGTTTTCGGTATCTTTGATAGTTTTAAAGTTTTGGCGATGAAAACAAAAAAAAATATATTAAAAATATTTAATTAAAAAAAAAAACACTTTTTATTAATTTAAAAAGTCCGAGACCACAAAAAAAATGTCGTAAAATACGATTTCATGTGCCCGGTGACATACTCAAAGGAACCTAACTACTTTGACCTGGTTCTACGCTAAAAAAAAGAACGACACTATAGACTTACGGAATCGCTCCGCTAGTAGCTAAATAATTAAAAACTACATAAAAAAAGAAAATACATTTTTTAATATATTAAAGTTTTACGGGCTGTGAGCATTTAAACATAAAAAGACATTTCATAGTGGCTATCAATGTTTAACAACCGTCAGTTGATTGTTAAACTCATTAGTAACATTTCAGTTCAAGGTTTATTAAAGAAGAGTAATTTAAACTGGATATATTGCAAATTTAACGCAAAAATATTGCAAAATTACGAAGCTTCGGAGATTTTTTATTTATAACTCGGATTGACTTCAAATAAAATACCTTTATAGTAGCTCAAATTAAAGGGAAACCCCTACCATAATCGAAAGAGTATTTTTAACAAAGTTATAACAATTTAGAATTGATTTTTTCATTAAAAAAGCAATATAATTGGTTTATAATAATTTAAAGCCACTAAATCTTTAAATTATAACAAAACAAGTTACATATTCTTATTTTATGATCCAAGACAAACAATTTGGTGTATTATAAGTTTGTCTAAATCTATTTTGTAATGCGATAAAGCAGTTTTAAAGTGCACGCGTCGGTACGCGCCGAACGTCTCAAACCATAACTTCATTGTACATTTATGATTGTACATTAAATGTTTTAATAATCTAAGTACATTAAGCAATAAAGCACGTAATGCAATTATTGTTAAATTTTAAATTAAAATTTTAATGTCAAAATTTTTTAGCCGGGTTTATGAAAAAATGTTATCAAGGTTTATCAAAAAATGTATTTTTTGCTCCATAGTCCAGTTCCGTACCTTAAAGGTTAAACATTTCGGTGGTTTGATTTTGGTAAGATATTATTAAAAAAATATATGTGATTCCAGGTTTGTTTGTTGCACGCGCTACATGCTGAATCGTTCGTTTGTAGGAAGAAAGAACATGTATGAACACATCATTTTAATTTAAAGAGAAAAACGCAAGTTCTTATTACCACATATAAATGTTCTTATTATCCCTACTGGAGTATGCACTAAAATCTTGTAGCCATAGCCTTATGACCGTATTATGTTTCTAAGGTCTTTTAGAAACATTGCTTAAATATCATACTACGAATTATTCTGATAACACCTAGAATAGCCTTACACACACAGTTTGTCTTGAGTGAATAAAACTATTCAAACACCAGATATAGAGGGCAGTTCTTATTACCCCAAGTTCCTATTACCCCAGTATCCCCTAATTTACCTTGGAGCAAAAAACTCATTTTTTAACAAACTTCGTATACGACTGATACATTTTGACATCTGATGGTTGCATTTAAGGTTTTGGTCCATGCAGAACTTTTTATAAGGAGTAACTTTTTTTCGTTAACTTAAAAATTTCCAAGGTTTCCCATATGCCGCCAACTTAAGTACATTTTCTTTCGTGAACGTCAGCCTAATTAATTTTAAAATCCTCTTTTGGATTGTCTCGGGCTGTCCTACAAGTTAGGATAAATCCGAAGAATAGCTGAAGGATGGCAGCCCTATCTACACACAAAATTTTCCGTTTTTTTTTTTTTAAATTATTTTTTATTGCTGTTCTGGGTTTTTTTATTCTAGTTTTTGTATTCTTTCTACTCTGATCAACATGTGTAGCATTACAGTCAGCAAAATTATTCTTTTAAACGCCTTATATTTCTAGTTTTTCGGTGTTATCATATTTTTTGGTATACAATCATATGGAAAAAATGACATCTCCTTCTAAAGAGCATGTCTAATGCCAGCCACACACATTCCGGAAATCATCTGAGTAAAAATTATGCGGACTGGTCCGGCCTGCGCAGTTTTTCCTTAGAGGATTTCCGGAATGTTTGGGGGTACCTTTAGTATATCACCACGCTTCGCTATAATTATCTTGGCTTGTCGTAATAGCCAGCTGGCGGGCTTATCTTATTTCGGCCTGATGCCGTACTGACCGTCGTTAGAAGCAGTGTTCTTAAATTATGATTTATTGCGTTGCTATTTTTGTCATACCTATACTGACTTACTGCTGAATTATTAAAGTAACCTTTTTTACGGTAAAACGTTTTTTTTTTGCTTTCTTTAGCTTAAAAAAATGCTGGGGAGTCCGTTATAAGATTTATACTCTTTTGATTTCAATGTTTCAAGTCATCGTATATTTAGTATATTTATTGTATCGTAGAATTCCTTAATTATCCAATAAAATTTGCAAAAGTAAATCTTTTATCGCTTTAATTTTTTTTTTATTTAAAAATTATGATTTGTAATGAACCTTTAAAATAAATGTTTCAATTTGTTACATCTAGTATTTTGCAGATAATGTATTATACTTACAAAGATAAATACAAATCTTTTTTAAATGTTGTAAAATGGTAAAAACAACACAAATTCGAATGAGCTGAATATACTTAACGACTTTAAGACTTTTTGTCTTTCTACTGAGGCCGCTAATTAGAAATGTTTCATTATATTTTTACTGTAATACCGACCAATTCCCCATTTAGCAAAAATAACTATTTAACCAACAAGGATATTAGTAAGGGCGTTTAATGCTCGAGGTCATTTTTTTATGGCCTGGGTTGAGATTATTAATCGCCAAATAATGTCCGAATTTGTTACAATATTTTTTCGGCGATTGTTTTGCTATTTAATTGTGAAATTCATATTTTTTCTTAAGTTTTTATCGAAATGTATTTCAGTTTTAGGCAACCTTGACAGATGTTTTAAGGATTGTTATTTAAATGACAAGATTATAAATAGACTAGATGTCTAAATTTGACTTTTTTTAGGTGCCTATGCTATAATCGTATAGTAATAAAAAAACATGCATTAATGAAGGTTATTAATACATGATTTTGTATACGTTAATAATACCCATAAATAAACGATCGCCAAAAAAATACAGTTCCATTTTCCTAGTTTATGGCAAAGAAAAAAAAATATTAAAAAATGGTTTATCGAACTTCTCTTTATCTGTTTTTTTAATGGATAAAAAACTGTACTAATCCGTCATTATAATCGGTAAAAAAATACTAGGAGAAAATTTAAAGTGCTCTATAGATTTCCCAAAAACGACGTTGCCAGTAAAATATTATTTCCTAATTTTAAATCATGATATTGATTTTAATCATATATATTTTAAAATTTGATTGGATTTGTATGACCGATCAAAATATACTCTTAAACCACGTCATATATGAAAAATATATTGTCCACTTAGCTCCTTTTTTTAAATACCAGTCCTTCTATTCACTACAATATATGCATTTAACGGATGTATTTTGAATATATCAACTTTTGACCAACTAACTTCTTGCCGCTTCCGAGATAACGTAGCTAAAAGTTGTTGATTGGCAGTTTTCTATTTAAATAAGTATCTTATATCCTTTTAAAAAATTATTAAAATCAAAAATTTATAGTATCGTAACAGAAACGCCTAAAATTAAATCTTGTGGATCCACTAAAAATACCAAGTTTACGATTTTGCCAGTAAAAAAAAATCATAATTTTAAATTCGTCATGACATGGAAGAAACAAACTTTTATGTACCATTGTATAAATGACTTATTACTTTCATGTTAATTCAAGAACACAGCTATTGAGATTACCAACCAAGTCGGAATAAAAAAGAGGATAATTTTAAGATTCCCAAATGTATTTTAAGGTGGACCAGAATCAGGCGGGAGAGGAGGGGCACAAGCAGGTGGTTAGCAATCTCTCGGTGGCATGTGTCGTGTGGTGGACCGGCAGATGTTTCTTAGGGCCTCGGCTAATGTTACGAAAATTCTTTTTTGTATATACAGGATGGAACGTTCTTTCGGTTTGGGGTGATATCGGAATGTTTATCCTTGCACCGATATATCCGCTATAACAGGAAGATTTATTTGATATTTTTGTTTGCTTTACCTTACGTATGATTAATTTTATCAGGTTTGACAGTAAATATTTTAGAAAATACATCTAAAACCTGTCTGTATTTATTTTTTTGATTTCTTTATAATTGTACTTTACATTTGTAATTACGTTGTATTACAATTGTATCCTTTATAGATACGTGCAGTGATAGCTTAGGTGTCCCACTTGTTGACTAATTATACTGTACAAACATATTTTTTACGCTATTTTTTACATTAAAGGCGATATTTTTAATTACTAGTTCCCAGAAACAACACCCAAAATGTTGACAATGTTGACATGCATTGGTGATTCTTCTAGCAAACTAACAGCCAAGGTCCTCCTGGAGCATACTTCGATAAGGCAATTAGTAGGAGTTCTAACAGGCCACTGTGATCTAAGGAAACACTTGCAGAAAATCGTCATGCATAGCGGTCCTAACAACATTCTGGCTTTGCGGGGAGGAGGAGGAAAATGCCTCACACATAATATACAACTACAATGCCCTTACATGCAAAAGACATATACTGTTTGAAAATATACAGAGCGGAAACCCTCTTTTGCATAAAAATTTTGGAAGAAATCGACTGCACCCGATTAAGGGAAGCGGATAAGAAGAAATGGGAGCACAATAAGGTGCAGTGCAAATATGGGCACGTGACCAACACCGCCGTTAAGTTTTTATTATTATTGTTTTTTTAATTGTTATTAAGTAAAGGTGCTGCATAAAGAAAAACTATTAAAATAAATAATAAATTTTATAAGTATTCTAAAAATTTTGTTGATAAATTAAAAAAAAGGTAAAATAAAAGTTTTGATGCAATAAAATTAGAAGGCATAAAAATACACACCAGAAAGCTTATTAAATATACAATTTTACAGAAGAATTACAGAAGTAACCTTACATCAAATAAAATCACTTAATTTAAATGTTTAATTTATATTTTTATATGATTTAGTTTTGCTTGCTTTACATTTGCCAGCCACAATTAAAAAATTAAACTTGTGATTAGTTATCTCCAACTGTTTCCGACATCCGAGATACAAGACTTTAAAGTTATTGACTGGATGTTATCTTTACCCCTTTAAAAAGTAAATTCTGTTGGTTTTAAATATCAAGTATTCAAGTCTGCTAAAGGGATCACGTGTAAAATATGACATAGGTATATAGCATCAAATGCTTTTTTTAATGTCACTTTTGCATGAAATGACGCTAATAAATTTTATTTGCTAACCGTACATTATGAAATAATTTTGAAATAGCTTACTTCTACCATTCATAAAATTGAAGTCTTCGAGCCGGTTGACTGTAGTGATTCCGCCGAAAGTCTTTTAAGATGTCTCGTCTCTCGCCCCCTCTCATTTTCCTCAAGGTCTCTAGACCAGGACTTTGACGCATAATGACAAAGAATCTATATAAAAACAGAATTTCTAATTAGAATTTAAAATAGTATTAAAGATAAAGCGAAAAATAAATCCAACAAAACGGGTAGTAGTGATGAGCAAAGCAAGACCAAGACCAAGACCGGGCTAGTCTTGGTCTTGGTCTCTGTCTTCAAGCCAAAGAAGGTCCTTGCAGTCTTGGTCTTGGTCTTGCTAAGATCTTGTTGGTCTTGCTTTTTTTTTGTGGTAATAATTTAAACTAAAGCAATCTTAAATAAAATATATTTTTATTATTAGGTATAAATAAAGATGAAGACTATATTTTTTGCTTTAAAATTTTAAAATATACCAATGTTAGCCCTAAACATACATTCATTTCATTAAAAAGCCTATTTTAAATGTAGGGGTTTATTTATTTATAGCGCTCCATTTTTAGTTGAATTGAGACACAACCTGCTTTTATATATTTAGTGGCATATAGAAACATTTTAGTGATATATATATATATATATATATATATATATATATATATATATATATATATATATATATATATATATATATATATATATATATATATATATATATATATATATATATATATATATATATATATAATAAAAAAAAAAAAAAAAAAAAAAAAAAAAAAAAAAAAAAAAAAAAAAAAAAAAAAAAAAAAAAAAAAAAAAAAAAAAAAAAAAAAAAAAAAAAAAAAAAAAAAAAAAAAAAAAAAAAAAAAAAAAAAAAAAAAAAAAAAAAAAAAAAAAAAAAAAAAAAAAAAAAAAAAAAAAAAAAAAAAAAAAAAAAAAAAAAAAAAAAAAAAAAAAAAAAAAAAAAAAAAAAAAAAAAAAAAAAAAAAAAAAAAAAAAAAAAAAAAAAAAAAAAAAAAAAAAAAAAAAAAAAAAAAAAAAAAAAAAAAAAAAAAAATGAACCACGTGAAGAAACGACGGAAATTGAAATGAACAAAATTATTATTGGTATTTTAAATTGTCATATAAATAGATCTATATATATAGTTATATATGTATATATTTTTTTTAAAAGAAGTAAATGAAATTTAAGCTAATACAAAACTGTGTACTGTATAAGAAAAAAACTTTTAATTTCAAGCAGATGTGAAATTTCCGTGAAAATGATTCTGATATGTAAACATTGGTTTCTGAATTTAAAAAAAAGTTATTTAAAAAACTTTATAGTTCATAAAAACTTTTTATCTTCAAATTAGTTAAACATTTGCCATACAAAGTTTGTAAAAATACTTTATAAACATTCCGCATATACAAGGTGGCTCAATAGTGCGACAAAGCTCGATATCTCCGAAATCGTTCATGATAGTAAAAAACTCAACATACAAAAATTATAGACAAAAAGGGCATAAAATGTGAAATTATTTTCTATTCCAGAATTTTCCGAACAATCCACTGCCACTCAAGAAAACTCCCTTATTTTTAGGTTTTAAACTAAAATAAAAAAATTATTACGAAAAATCCATTTAAAAAAATCGCCATCCTGTATATTATGCTGGAAATTGTTGTAGTCAAATAGGAACAAGGTTAGCGTAGATGGTTTTTAAATATCATTTTCGGTTTTGACAAAAATAACGTCATCATTATTCTTTTTGCATAGTTGTGGCTCTTCCGTCTAAACCGGAAGTGATATTTAAAATCCATTTATATAAAAAGAATTTCTTTATGACATAACAAATATTTTTTTTTATTAATCGATTACTATCACATTTATATTTTAGTTTTAAAAAGCCATTTAATGATGCCACTTCTTACAGTGTGGAACAAAAATAATGTATTTCTGGAATTTGGAAATTTTTGATCCAACCTGTAAGTAGCATCACTAGACAGCTAATTTAAAAAAAAAAAATCCACCATCTCATTATTTTTCAAACATGTTATTAAATTTACTCGTTATTGTTGTTGGAGAACTATAGATATAAAAGAACCAGTGATCGCTTTAATTATTATTTTATTAAAGAATCCCTTACTTATTAAATAATCGCCTTTTTTGACAGTTCTCGACACATTTTTTGTCATGTCTGTTTGAAATACCCCTGTATATTGAATTTAAAAATTAAATAATATAATTTAAAAAAAAGTCGCATAAGTGCAAGAGTCTTGCAGGTCGGTCTTGGTCTTGCGTAGTCTTGCACACCCCGGTCTTGGTCTTGGTCTTGCAAGCGAAAAGGCAGTCTTGGTATTGGTCTTGGTCTTGGTCTTGCTGCAAGACCAAGACCGGTCTCGCTCATCACTAACAGGTAGGCATATATTTACTTATTTCTTGTTGGCAGTAGCATATAATTGAGGGAGCCAGAGTCCCCCACTTTTTAAAACAGATCAAATAATACTTAAGGATATTTTCGCGACTTACCGTTTTTAACTACTGGTTGATAGCAGTTCTTTCCCCCACCATTCTAACCGTGTTTAACCCGCCTATCCTCGCAAAAACGAAACGGTTTAGGTATGTCAACTTACATACTAATCGTTTAATACACTTTTAGGTTTAAATTTAAATGAAAGGTCTTTGGAGAGTTAAGAAATAAGTCGAAAAGATAATATATAAACCACATTTTTCATTTAATAAGATATTAGCTGTTTCCAAGTTAACGATAACAAGTACATTTTTCCTTTATGATTTAAATATAATTGCATTAATTCATCCATTTGGAAATTAACTAATAAACCAAAAAAATCTGCAATCCAAATAGTTGTTAAACCATAGCAAAAAAACATCACAAGAACCAAAACAATAGAAAAGCCGTGAATCCTCCATTATTTTAAATTTAAATTTGACATAACCATTATTAACGCTCCTCCTGACTAGTGGCGATAGCGGTAGATACTGGGTACAAAGTAATGACGTAATACTGATGTCAGAACACCTTCCCCTACGTTACCGCTTCTCGCGAAAATAAACCGGTATGATAACTGTCCTAACAATGTTCAACGCGGTATGTCGCCAAAATTTGATGCACGTCACCAAAACGTTGATAGGTCTTTTGATTTTTAAGGTTACCTATACCTTTTTTATGTGTATGCAGCGCGTTGCTTAGCTTTTCGCGTTAACTCTCCCACTCTGCTCCAAGACCGAGATCGCGCGTTCAGCACAATGTTCAGAGCCGTTTTTTACACTTGCCAAAATTATGTAGACATCGAAAGTGTACAAATTGTAGAATAAAATTTGCATTATAATAATCCGTTTATTAAATTCGAATCGGACAATTACAGTTAATACGCGAAGTTGCCTAAAATATCACTGTGAAATATTTAAGCTGCGATTTTTAAAAAACTACTGGTCGGACAGTATCCGTATTTGGCCTGTTTGAATAACATAATATAAAAAATATATATTTTGTGGAAAATCAGATTTTTAATTTAAAAGTATCCAGCCTATGAATTTTCAGAAAATGGTAAAATTTGGCGGTTTTTCCGGCTCTTCGTAGCAAAAAATTAACCGATAAGGTTTTATGAAAAAAACATTTTGTTTGTTTTTTTATTCTTTATGAAAGTCCTGTTAACAGTATCGCTGTTAAATTACAAATTAATTAAAATGTTTTACTCTAAAAGCAAAAATTGCTATTTTTATAGGTTTTTTCCATATAGAAAAAAGGGGAAAAGCTAACTTTTGTTTAGATTTTTTATGTTTTATGCACCACTTTTTTAAAGATGGTACTGGTGATTTGTTGTTAAATTTTACGTATCAAAACAGCTTTTCTTTATAAACGGGGCAAGCAGCTAACCGCTCACGAATTATGATTTATAACGTAAACATTTATGGTTCATACTGTGAACGTAATAGCAAGTAACCGTACTTTACAAGTAACACCATACAAAATAAGTAGGTAACCTAAGTTGTCAAATATCTAATGCAAACATTAGTAATATCCTAAAAATAATAAAAACCTAAACTTGTCTCATAATTATAATTCCATTTAAAAAATTACTAGTAATAAGTCATGTAATGATGTATTTTGCCTTCTAATGATTGTGCATGGTCTAAAATAATTAATGGTTGTACAACCCTTTGAAAGTTATATAAACCGAGTCATTGATATTGAAACAAAAGGTTAAGATCGTGTATAGCGCTTTTTATTACTCCTACTTAAATTTCTTGTATGTATGTTAATAAGCATTGGTTTAGTTTTTACTTTGTCGTTTAACCATTAATATTTAATCCGAACTTGCCAGACAAAAAACAACTTAAGAAACCATATATATCGGCACCTTCCTGGGGTTGTTACACTGTAATTTACCAGTGAGGACTGCAAAGTACAAAAAGAAAATACGTTTGTAATAATCATTTAAGGTAGTTCACTCGAGACAGTCGTAGACAAAATTATCGCCTTATAGTAAGTAAAGCTCGGCCCGTCCACAAGTCAACCAAGATTGGGATGAACATCTTTTATCTTCGTCTCTTCCATGCCATCCGCGCCGAACTCGCCCATCTCTTTAACAAAGATTGATTGTTGAACGGGCCGGGACTAGTACCAGTACGGATCATTATATTTTTTCTTAGTTTAATTCGTATTTTGATGGACGTTAAATTTAGCGCTGTTTCAAATAAGATCGAATACGCTTTACCAAAAGTTAGAGGTTCTAATGGTTGAAAATATTATTTTTGTAGGAGACTGGACACACAGCACACGAGGTCCATTTGTTATTCAGTAATATTTTACACTATTTTTCACTTTTTTGGACCCACCTAGTCCTAAAATACATCTTCCATAAGGGCTATTACGTAAAAAAGAATAAAATAGTGTACACTATTTCTTAATAACAAACAGGCCTACTAAACTTTCAAAAATTAATATCTTTTTAACAAAACATATAAAAAAATCAGTTTTTTTTTTAAATTTTCTAATACTTTGATTTATATTGCATTAGTTTTTTACAAATATAGTAAAGGGCCATCCATAAATTACGTCACACGAATTTCTTCATTTTTTGTTAAGGTTTCTTCTTCATATTTTGAACATTTCCCCTTCACTCATCAATTTTATTTCACTCTTTTAACATAAACCAGTAATTTTATTTTTCAATTATGATTAAAAATAAAGTTTTAATAATTAATCTCAAATCAAATCATTTTACAAATTACCAGTTTTATATTCTTACCTTAAGACGGCGAAATTTTTTAGAAAAGTCTTTTTTTAATTTTGCTACCATCATTTTGAACAAGAAATTATTTGATAAAAGAACGTCGTATCTAAAGCGTAGCTGCGACTATGATTTTTAAATTTTTATCCTATGTTGCATCTTATTTGATATTGTATATAGTTGACTGATTTAAGGAGTGAATGGTTGGAGCATGAAGAGCCTTGTTTCCTATGGTGGTTAGAAAAGAAAACAAATAAAATAGCTATAATATGTTTTTAAAAAATAACATGGCAAATACGGAGATAAATTAAAATGTAAAATAAATTACTAAATTTAAATGTAAACTTAAATGCCATTCTTAAAGTTTTTCTGGCATAAAAAGGGATTTTTTATATCGTGTTTTTGGCCATTTTCCAATCTGCTGAAAGTAGCATGCCCTCGTATGTATAAGTTGAGACTTTAAAAAACGGTTTCTGATTTCTCTTTTCTTATTGCCCCCTTTTTTTAATGCTATATTTATGACTGTCAAAACATAAACTGCTTTAAACAATTTCGTTTTATTAATTCAATAAATCTTTATTAGGATAAGTTTTAACGTAGTATTTAGATTAAGTTTTGATAAAAATTAAGGCGCGATTTACACTGTTTTGCTGGACATATAATATACTATTAGGATAATAAATAATTGTTATTTTATGTGTATATTTTTTTAATGTCATAAAGTTACCTAATGAAAATGCGTTAAAGAATTACAGTCCATTACTCGATTGCACCAGAAGATGCCAGTAAGTCAACTTCTTTTTTAATTAATTATACAGCGTGTCCGCAGTTCTTGCCATATGAGAAAATTTTTTACTGACAGTCGAAACAAAATCATTTTGCCATGTAGAAAAGTTCTGCTTATTTAAAAACTAAAAATCCCTACGCAAAAAGTTTAAAAATTCCAGCATTATCCACAGAGCGACAAAAACGTAAATTTATCCAAGACTAAAGTACCCTTATTTTGCAATATTCAAAGAAAAGTTATTTAAAGGAATTATTTATAATTAATTTTTATATCTAATTACAAAATCACAGCCATCTACGAAAAATATATATTTTTGTATTTCAGTAAATCAGAACGGAATAAAAAGTAAAAGCTTTAATATAAAACAAATTAATGTATCACTTATAACAAAAGAAAATTAGTATAATTCAAATTTTAATATAGCCACCTTCTTTTTCCATGCATTTTTCTGTTAACTTGGAGAATTTTGAAACAACTTTTCTCAAAACAACTTTAGGGATTTCTCGAGCACACTGGGTTATTATCCTTTCTAAGCTATCGATATTTTGAAATGGTCGGTGAGAATACACTTTTTCCTTTAAATATCCCCAAAGAAAGTAATCCAGTGGGTTCAGGTCGGGTGACCTCGCCGGCCAATGAATTTCTGAAAATCTTCTTATCCAACGCCCCTGGAACATTTCCTGAAGAAACTCGTTAACAGCTCGAGAACTATGGCATGGCGCACCATCATGCTGATACCACAAAGTATTTCTAATGTCACGTGGAAGGCCATTAATAAAGTCAGACAACTGATTTCCCAAAAAAATGAAGGTAAACATCCGACGTTATATTACCCCGGAGGAAAAATACCTATAGTTGATTATCTAAAATTCCGACCACACATTTGTCTTAGAAACGTTAGTGACACTGGATAACAAACCTCGGTTAAAGACTGTACTTCCACCTACCATATTCTGGCAGCTAACATTTCCATTTGACGTAAAACAATTGTCAAAAAAATTTATTTTTCTATAAAAGATACGGGTAAGTTTATAAATACCTTGTACCAAGCTGAAAAATCAAACCAAAATCAAAGTCTCAGGATGCAAGTGTGGACAAAGAAATGGGTTTATAAGATGAAAATGTTGCTTTGAACTCTTCCAGCAGTGGATTACAGACTGTTTGGTCTTTTCATTTCCAGGAAGTATTTTTCCATATTTTCAAAAATCTTGGGATTTGCAACAACGTCTTGGATAATTTGCAAGTCAAAATCTTCATCATCTTCGACCTGAACTTGATTTTTTATTGAATCTGTTTTCTACACTTCCATTACCTTTAAATTTGCCATTATGTCCAACAGTTTGATGAGATACATATATTTCAGGATGCCTTTATTGAAAATCTCGGCTTCTCTAAAAGTTTGTAGTTGTCACCCACAATTAAAACATTTCAAATCTTCTGTTCCGTGGTTAGTTTTGGAGGCATAATAAATCAAAATGATAAATGAATAAACTGAATTTATAACTGTACTTCTGACTAGAAATAATGTCAGTTTTTATGTCAGTTATTATTGGCATAGTTACCTTCAGGTCCTATAATTACCTTTGTTAATTTTTGACAAAATTTTTTAATGTAAAATAAAAAATACCCTTTTTTTCGTAGGTGGCTGTGATTTCGTAATTAGATATAAAAATTAATTCTAAATAATTCCTTTAAATAACTTTTCTTTGAATATTGCAAAATAAGGGTACTTTAGTATTGGATAAATTTTACGTTTTTGTCGATACTCTGTATACTGCTGGTATTTTTAAACGGGGATTAAATGTGACAGTTTGTGATTTTCATTCCGAGTTTAATCAAGTATAACATAAAATACTTTAAAGAGGATTAAACTGTTTTCCAAAAACACTTATGTAAAATAAAGGCCAAGTTCCTTTCCAAAAAGCTCTGCCTTTTAAAGTACTAAGATATAAAATTAGACCAAGTTCTTTTTTGACTTGGCAAGTAATAATAAATGTTCATTATTCATTAATACAGACAGTTTTTTTTGTTACTACAGGCATATCACTAAAAAACTTGCCATGTCAAAGAAGAACTTTGTCTAATTTTAGATCTCAGTACTTTAAAAGACCGAGATTTTTTTCCGTAAGTGTTTTTGATATGATCTCTTCTCTTTTTTCTAAGTTCAATAAAGGAAATAAAATACTGCCTTCCTTTTAAATTCTAAGGCCTTAGAAACTCAGGTTCAATCAGATTGCAAACTTCCTAAATACTCCTCAAATATACGGTATTACTGCCCCTGTTTCAGGGCGTTCTGAGTAAAAATGTGCAGTTTACAGAATTTTTTCTTTACTTGTGCCCTAAATCTACCTAAATGCCAAATGTCAAGTTTCTACTACCTCGGGAAGTGTCCCATAATTTTGATAAGTCAATGAGTGAGTCAATTAGCAGTTAGGATGGGCCATTTCATAATCGAATATCTCAGAAACCACTTGACATAAGTTTCTCAATTTTTTGACAGGTAATTAGAATACTTATGTAAACTGTTAATATTCATATTAAATTTGTTACCTTTATGTGAAACGATAACAAAGTTATGATAGGGCGGGAAATACGCTAAAACCTTTCGTGTTAATTACGCACTTCAAGCCTCAGGCCGCAACTTGGCCTAGCGCACTACCTTGCGCTTAAATATTTTTGAATTAGGATGCTAAATTTGGGATTTGGTCTAAAAAATTTGGTAAATCTTTTAAAATTTAGTTTATGAGAAATCAATCACAAAAACACAGGTAAAAATTAAAATGGTTTTCTGCTTAAATGGACTGAAAGATTATTTTATTGACTTCAGGAATCATTTAAGTTTTTAGAACTGGTAGCTCTAGGACCAACCAAGCTAAATGCTGACCAAGAAATATAATCCAACTCTTCAAATAAAATGAATGATTGTTTGGTCTATGTTGGGTAAATATTTTGTAAAAACTTCAGTACCTGTTTGCAAAGTCTGTTTTGATATTGACCACGTACAAGTGTGCAGTGTACTTTACCAATTTGTGTTTACAGTATCAGGTTTCTTTGTTATAACTTGCAATACATATTTTGTCGTAAAGACCATATTAGTGAGCTCCTGTGTTGTGGTACCATTATGTGGTAGGTACATACTAGGTTGTTCAATAACTGTTGTCGTTCGATGAACACGATTTATTGGCATAAAATACATATTCTTATTTAATATTATATCTCTGAAAATGAATTTTTTTCAGTGATTTTCCAATTAATGGATTTCATCTCTGAAGTGAAAATCTGCAAGACTATTGGAGCACGCTTCCACGGCTGGTATTACAACTTCGTTTGATGAAAATCGTTTCCTATACATTATTTTTGAGATGTGAAAGCAGCCAGAACTCAAAGGAAGCTAAATCTGGCGAATGGGATGATGCTGCAACTTTAATTAACTGATTTTCTTGAGTTCTATGAGAAGATGCGTTGTCTTAATAATTAAAAAAAAATCTTCTGTATATCAGATATTTTTTACAAATTTTTATATCTATTTGGTCCAAAAGGTTAGAGTAACAATCTGAGTATATTGTTTTAGTATTTTGGAGATTATCAATGAACAAAACTCCCTTTTGTCGCCCAAAAAACTGATGTTAAAACTTTTAAGGCCGGTATCTGGACCTTAACTTGCTTTGGAACCGAAGTACTGGGTTTACACCACTCCTTAGCTACTGGTTTTGATTTAGGATCACAATGGTAGACAGTCTCACCCATAGTGATAAAACGACGCACAAAATTCTTCCTAAAACGTAAAATGGTGCTCAGAAATTTGCATTCGATTGTGTTTTTCCCATTGTTAGCAGTACTAAAACTCTAAACTTCAGCCAAAATATTGCTCACAATGCCTAATGAAATGCCTAGTGCTTCTACTAATTTCCTCTTCCAAAACCATATTCTGATATTATTTTTTTAGAAGTTCTGGTGTCAATGTATTTTTTGGACGTCCTTCACGTGAATCGGCAGGACTTGTACGAGCACCTTTCAGTTCAGCAACCTATCTTTCTACTATTAAAATAGAAGGTGAAGAGTCCTTATATATTTCTAACAATCGTTCATAAAGTTGTTTTAGTGCTTTACCTTAAAATTAGAATTTGTCACTGTACGATATTCGTTTTTTTTTAATGTAAGAAACACTATAACGTGTCAATTTTAAACAGCTTTAAATATACGAATAATTTGACAGATGTACATGAAACTTCACAATAAAAAAATACAACGATTTTAGAAAAAAAACAACGGATCTAACAGCGCCATCTCTTATCGACCGACAAAACTTACTTAATAGACAGTTATGTAAGGTTGGGCCAAGCATAAACTATATTTTTTTATTTGTAGCCGAATCTCAAAAGTTGTCGTACAGTTGCAGACTTGGCTTAAGCTAGGTGGTTGGTTAAGGTACTCATGCGTCTTGCCTTTTTACTTCGTTCGAGTTCTGGATAAACGAAGGTATGCCCCTGCATGTGCAATCTGTAGCTATGTATTCATGGAATATCACTTGGGGTAAAAAAAATAAGTTTTGAGATTTACACCTGCGAGTCATGGGTAAGGGTTAAAACTTATGCCCTTTTCACCCGCCACATTAGAATTGGTTCTAATTTTTCTCCATGGGTGACGTCTTTTTGGCCAAAATTCGCTGCATAAATTTACTGTTCACAGCACAAAAAGTGATTGTCTTTCAAATGAGCATGGATAATATAAAATTTCACCTGTGTCCTTGAAAAAAACCCAACAATCAGCTGATGGGTGATGACTTATGCCTTAGGGGTCAAACACCTTAAGTGGGAACCGTCCATATGGATCTGCCCCAGTACGTTCTAAAGCCGCCTCCACACCTTAACACACAAGCTAAAAGAAAATGCCAAAAATTTTTTTTTTTTGTATTATACGTATTTTCTTAGAGACCAATTTAGGTTCTCCCAGCATAAAAAAGGTAAAAATTTTGAAAAGAAAATTTATTTTTTTCGTAATACATTTTTTTCCTCCACTCTCGTGTATGGGTCAAAGCGTTTTACCGTTTATTGTGTAGCAAGCTTCCTTTTACGATATGAATGTTTTTTTGACACGATCTGTATTGTTTGGCTGCACGTACATTTAAAAAAAATATATAAATTAATTCTGAGTTCGTAATAACTTATATTTAATAATACGTGACATTGTGATCAAGAAAAGAAAACTAAACATTTAGTAATATTATGATAGTGTGTCTTAAATGTGTGATAATCAAAATTAAAAAAATATTCACGTAAGAAAGCACTTTTTTCCCTGTTATTTTGATTTAGAGGTAAAATAACTGTTTTATCTATTGTAACTTTAAAGGAATTTGTATATTAAAATATTGTTATAAAGTAAGTGGTTTTTATTAATTCCTTTCCAACTAAAAAATATTTGTGTTAGATGCTACAACCAAGAAAGCTAAATATATTTTGGAAGGTATTTACTAGTGATGCGGTCGAGAGCCACTGAAGGGCTCTTGTCTAGAAACGAAAAATTATCATCAATTTTAATTTTGGATTTTAACGCACATTGACAAAAAAATATGTATTTAAAAAAAAATGTTTTTTAATTAGAATACTTGTAGTATTTATAATTAAAGATTGGCTCAAACAATATATCCAACAAGAAATAAGTAAATATATACCTACCGGTCTTGTAGAATTTATGTTTTGATCTAATCTTTAATTATATGTATATACTCGGTACTACTTAAAAAAATTAACGGAATACTTTTGTAAAATTTAAGCTTGCTGTTTTTAGACAAAAACGTTATATGGCTTAAATTAAAGGTTATGTAAAAATACATAATTCATGCCACATAAAATTTCTTGTAGCTTTTATAGTGATTAAGATATTGACATTTAAAATTTTAAAAAAATCGGTTTTATCTTAAAAACAATAAAAGATACAAAAAATTTTATGAAACAACAAACAGATTTTTAAATTGTCTATATAAAAAGTTATATGCATATTTTTAATAGGATGAATAATAAAGGAAATATATTATATATTTGACACTTTGTTTTTTGTAACTTTTTTAATTTGTAAATTTTTTCTTAGGAATAAATGATTAATTAATTAATTATTTGATTTATTCTGAGAAAATGTGTTTCTTTTGAAATATGTAAGATTGATCTAAATGTAATAATTTGAAAGTTACAAATAGACTATGAGGTGTTCCCTTAATTTTTTTGAGCAGTGCATTTTTAATTCTAATAATTATTAATTTTATTTTTATACAAACCTAAATTATTTTTGCCATTGTGCGTGAAAATTCTGGTTTAGAGATCTTGAAAGAGTCTTTTGCTTCTTGCCTCGTCTACGAGAGACCTTCAGAGTCCCTCAGCGGTATCACCATTATTTATTTAAATGAAATTAAGACCAAAAATATGTCTATTTTTAGGTTTCCGTTTAATTTTTTAAGGTATATACGTAAAAAAAAAACTTATTAGTATTTCATCCCTTTAAATTAAAACTTGCCTATTTTACCCCAAAAATAACGGAGGTCTTGGACATTGACTTATTTGTCAATTAAATTTTGGCAGATATCACTATTAGGGCGTATTTTTATTGCCGAAATCGATGGAAAACATTTTATCCTATCATTTTGTCTAATATTGTTAAATTTGGCTAGTTCTGATTTAAAGGGACGATTTGATTTTCTGACTAAATTTTTTGTTCAAATTTTATTTGAATTTTGCTACAAGACGTTGTACAGCACTTTATGTATAAATTTCTAAAGCAGCTTTTTTATGTTGGTTAATCAGGCCTTACAGACTACAGATTTCGCCTAATATAATATGATCATTTTTTAATGACTGCGATCCACATGATGCGATTTTCAATGATTTTGGATTATTAAGTTTAAATACCGAAGTTTTAAATTTAGGTTTTTATTTTTAAAATGGTTTTAAATATTGCAGCCCTGTATATTTAAAAAGCAGACAAACAAAAAGAAGGCACAGATCAAAGTGGGTCCTGGGGTGCATTAAAACTTAAATGGAACTTTATCATCTAAACACCTGAACACCGTCAGTATATACACATGCAAACAGGGCCAGAACACATGATCATTTTCGTGTCTGTCATATCCGAACAGCTGCTATACCTTATTTGCGCTCCATCTCTTTCTTTTCTTTCACTACCTGTGATTTAGTACCAATTTAACCATCTTGATTTTGGGTTCTGGGTCCTTACGATTGGTTCAGTTTAACAGCTGCTTCCTTAGGGATAACTGAAGATTTTTCGGACTGATTTAGTTTTGTATTTTCATTAGTAACAGTGATTTCATGTGAGTGTATGGTGTTGTGTTGTAAACTTTAATAATAATGATTATTTGTATTTCGGGATTTTTGGTGGGAACTCCGTAAGTTATTAATTAATTAATTACGAGTAAATGAGAAAATTATTATTTGTCAAGATGTGACAACTGAAAAATCTTTTTTAGCTATCACATCTTCTAAAATATATTCATTACTGCCTAGCATTAATTTTAAAAAAAATCCCTAAAAATCATTTTATTCTCAAGAAAAAAAAACAAACGATAAAAAATGTACTATATTCATTGTGCACATTTTGGTTTAAAAAAAAATTATTTGGTAATGGTGTAATGTTAATTTACTAAACACCATCTTGAACAATAAGTAAAGTCCAAAAATTCGTTGGTACAAGTTTTGTAATTTATATCTCACCTATGCGATATCAAACTTATTAAATTTTAGAGCCTTTTTACACATACGAAACTTATTCCCGAAAATCATAACTCTGATTGTACCAAAATTTATACAATAAATATGTTGTGTTTTACACGTTTTATAATAATTTTAACTAACACTTTTCCTATAAACATACTAAAAATGTTCAATATTTCAACAATTTTTGAAGGTAATGTCTGTTTAGTGTAAGAACATAGTCTTAATTAAATTAATAGTTTTAATAAAATTCGTCAAATTAATTCTAAAATTTTAATTTACTTTCAGAATTTCAACCTAACATCTACAATGTGTTTTAAGTTTAAGAATTAGTTTTAAGAATAAAAAAAGTTAATTATCTTCATGATCATGTCTTAAATTTGAAATTTAAAGTGAATAAAAACAGTATACGCATTAGGCGATAAGGTTAAGTTATATTTCTTATATCTTTTGTTTATATTTATTAACTTCTTTACTGGGTTTAAGATTTGCATGGTTATGGCAGTAAACATTCTTAATTAGCTTATTTGTTCCATTTATTTCTTGTTAGATATTTTGCGAATTAATTTCTCAGTAACAATGACTCTTAACACCTTAGTAATTCAAAAAATATCATTTTTTATTATTACATTTATATTAATAAACTTTGGCTCCTTATCAAAAAATTGCCCAAATAAATCACATCCTTTAATATTCCTAATATATTTGGGAACATCCTGTATACTACAAATGTTGCCTTTTGTATTCTTGTCGTCAAGATAAGAAATTAAATGCCATTGTTATAAATTTATTTTCTTATGTTCCGCTTTTAACATTTTACACTTTCAAATCAAATCTTTGCTACTTTTATGAAGATTATGTACATTTATAATCCTATTTTCTACAACCGACCGACCGGCTCAAATCAGATTAGTGAAGTTGACAGGATTACTACTTAAAATAATGTCCGGGCAAGAAAAATCAATTATGGGCGTAAAAATGACCTGCCACAGAATATTATTAATGGGAGATTTGGCAATATTTTTCCATCATAAATTTATATTTTATAATTAATCTAAAAATATTTGATACAGAGTTAAATATAATAGTAAATACTAAATCAAAACTTAATGCAGTAGTTACAAAAGCTGTACACAGAGGGCCACATAAAGGTTTTAGCGTAAAAATAATATTTAACCCCAAAAATTTACTTTTACAATTAAACTCCATTATTAAACTATTTTAAATGTAAATATTTTTAAAAATCCCAGAATGTTGCCAATAAAAATATAAGAATCACAGTTAGGTGACAGCAATTGCTGTAAAAACCCAAAAACATACTCACTACATTGCGGTACTGGTTTTCACAACAGTTACTGCCACATAACTGAGACTCTTGTGTTTTGATTGGCAACATTTTAGGGTTTTTAAACATGTCATTTCTCGAAAGGAACGTCCACAAGGTTACATATCTCTATTTGGTATATCTTCGTATTGTTCTATAGGGTGCCCCTTGAAAAGAAATCATGTTGACTAATTCTTCAGAGAGGCTACAAAAATTGGCAGGCAAAACATTCCTGTTTGGGCATGAGTTTAACCAATAATGTGTTACGAAATAGTCAGTTTTTAGGTATACAAACGGGATTCTAGGTTAAAAATCTTTTTTATCCCAAACACTAAAATAAATCAACAGCTACAGTAACTGCCAAACAATTTTTTTTGCTTTTAGCCAATATATTAATTTTAGATAAAAAAGATTAGAGGATATATATATATATATATATATATATATATATATATATATATATATATATATATATATATATATATATATATATATATATATATATATATATATATATATATATATATATAATTTTATTATCAAAATGAATCTACTGATAAGCGATTAAGACAGAAGTTTCCAGTTGTTACGGTTTACAGAAATAACTGATTTCAAAGTGCATGACTTTAACATTGTTTAGACAAAAATCTGTCAAGTTTTGACACATATGTCATATAAACTTTTCGACTTATTTTGAGCTCCACTATCGCCCAATAAAATGATGAGCATTATACTTTTTACACCCTGTATATATATATATATATATATATATATATATATATATATTCCTTTAAAATAAAAAAAGAGTGACAGCTTTTAGCATGTGCACCGGTTAAAGATCATTCTCTTTGATTTTAGTTAAGATTTTAATTTGTTTTAATAATCATGTAAGTTTTATTAAATGTATCGCTCTTTTTTGTAATTATTTATATTAATGGACCATTCTTCAACTGTCTTGTGTAATCTATGAATATAACAACCACTGTACAACCTCACAAAGATGTAAGTGCACTGTAAATTGTAATAACCTTTGAGGCATAACCTTCAAGAGTATTCTTTCACTTGCTGCAATCGCCAATATTCCCTAGTTCGTTTTATATATATATATATATATATATATATATATATATATATATATATATATATATATATATATATATATATATATATATATATATATATATATATATATATATATATATATATATATATATATATATATATATATATATATATATATATATATATATTATAAATATATATACAAAGTCAAAAGACGAATCTATATTTTTTAAAACAGATTAGCTTTTTCAGTAGGATAATTCGGATAAATCTGTCAAGTTTTGACACATATGTCATATAAACTTTTCGACTTATTTTGAGCTCCACTATCGCCCAATAAAATGATGAGCATCATACTTTTTACACCCTGTATATATATATATATATATATATATATATATATATATATATATATATATATATATATATATATATATATATATATATATATATATATATATATATACAGGTCTGGAAACGAAACCACCGACCATAGGAAATACGTGTATTCAAGCCCTTCTACCAATTCGCTATGTTCTCTCCTACAATTCCCCTCTGCAACGAGCGCGCCGAACTTGTAATTGAACATCTAATTAAATAGACTGTTTTTAGGGAATAAATATTATTTTTCATTTTTATAGAATTATTATTAATTTTATTTGTAGAATCTTTGTTTAATTTATTTATGACCGAATACCAGTTTTATTTCGCTCAGTCGGCAACAAAAAAACTTATGAAAACAAATAATTCCACACAGAATATGGCATATCGTAATTTTGCCTACTTGTTTCCAAGCGTGCAGTACCTTCCTCCAGCGATGTGGGTAAACTGATCCGAGCCCAGTGTTGCCAGATGAAGTGCAGAGAAAATCGTGTAACTCGGGTTCCAAAAATCGTGTAAAATCGTGTAAATTAGAAACAGCGTTAAATATTACTTTAAAATAATAATAAAAAAACAAGTAATAAAAAACGGAAGACACTAACACATCTTATTTATTTTAATAAATAAAACATCATATTATTCTTTTAAAACAACAAATAAACTAAATACAGAACATATCTTATTATATTACGAAGACTCAGAATCACTTGAGTCTTCGGCTAAATACAATAACTTACTATTGCCAAGTTTTTTAATCATATTTTTATTTAAATTAAAATCATGACATGTTTTATTTTCCATAAAACTTTTTGTGTACAAAATGGCTTCTATTGTTTTTGTTTTCAATTTATTGCGAAACTGGGTTTTAATTAGGTTTATTTGAGAGAATACCCTTTCTACAGCAGCACTCGAATGAGGCAAACAAAGAATTTCAAAAACAAATTTAGTTAAAATTGGGAATTTTGGCGAATCCCCTATTTTCACATAGGCAATATCCTTCCAAAATGTTGCAATATCATTTTCAATGCCTTCCAGAGGATAATTTTTTAATAAACGCCATTCATTATCCAGATCCTGCATTTCTTCAGGATGAACTAAATTTGGAAAAACGATGCTATGTCAGAAATTGTGTTTTTTTCTTTAGATTTCACATACATGGGATCCAAAAATTTAAATTTTTCGATGACCGAGTTTTTAAGGGAAATCTCAGTAAAATTTGTTTTGTACTTTCCACATAAAAATCTAAACATTTCACTTTGACAGAGTGTAAAATATTTCTGTCAATTGCACTTACGCTAATTGATGCCCCAAAGTACATATCGTCAATGATTAAAAAATTTCTGGGATTTTTATAATCAATTTCATATATCATATTTTTTCTAAAACATCTCGCTTAATGTAACAATCCATTATCGTTCTTAAAACGCATGTCACTTCCACATATATTTTATGTAACTGTGGTTTTTCACTTTGCATTAAAAGGTTTAGCTGATTAAATAAAGGTAGTATGTATGCCAAGAAATCAAGATATAATTTTGTTTGGGGATTTTTCAATTTTCCTAAAATATTGTCCGCTTGCAATACTCCTTCATAAACTTGCTCAGTAAAATAGAGGGTTAAGGCGTGATATTGTGAAATAAGTCTTTTAATAACTGATTCTAAAGAAAGCCATCTCGTTTGTGATGGATGGAGGATTTTATGAGGCAATACATTTGCAAACTCTTGAAATTCTTTGTACTGATCAAGTCTTTTTGGACTATTTGAAAAGAAGTTATAAACCTAAAATAACAAAAAATATCTGTAATAAAAATATATGTACACAAAATTTTTATGAATACTTACATCCCTTGCTAGCTGTTCGATTTCATTTGGTAATTTTTCACATGCGTATGATGCGCAAAGGTGAAAACTGTGGCAGATACACTTCATGAGAAATAGATTTGGACATTTTTCTTTAAGTCTACTGGCCAAAGAATTATTAGCACCCATCATATTGTTTGCTCCATCGGCAGCAAAACCTATAAGATTTGTTTCGAAAGGTATGTTTTGTTTTTTGAAAAAGTCCTCAATTAATGTAAATAAGGCAGCCCCCGTTGCTTCCTTAACTGGCAAGAGGGCTAGAAAAATGTCTTTTACATTAAAATTAACCACAACTCGGGCAACAAGGCACAAATGCTTCAAACAGGTCCTATCTGTTGATTCGTCTGCTATTAAACTAAATTTATTTGTACGTAGAATATCCATCAATTGTTGTTTACCCTCATCGCCAGTAACATTTTTTATTACGTTAGTCATTTTTGTGCGGTTACATTTGATAGCCTGTGCAATTTCGGAATCTGGACAAATACTTTTAAGTAACCTGGGAATATGTTCCATTATTCTCACAGGCAAGTTATGCTCTACTATAAACCCAGCAAGTCGCAAAACACCTTCCTTGGTATTTTGGTCGATATTTTTTGTTTGTTTACTAAACACTGACGAGACAGATGGTTGCGATGAGATGGTTGATATTGACTGTATATGTTTCGCAGTGGCACTATGCTTTTTAATTTCTCCTTTTCCCTCGCAATAAGGATATCGCAATTGCAGAATTTACACCTAAAATAATAGGTACTTACTTGTTGTTATAATATTATTAGGCAAAAATTACCATACCATGCATAAGTCGGGCCCTTTTACTTGACTGGACCCACTTCCACTCTCTTTCCCATTCTTTTTAAATTTCTGCTTATAGTCCGCACTTTTCAGTTTCTTTTTTTGGCGGACTCCCGCTGGCAAAATCTTCAGTCGCTTCCAACACTTCACTCTCACTATTAGAAGTGTCCGACATTTTATTTTATTTAACACAGAAATGAACAAAGCAATATTGAAAATATAATTCACAGCTTTTTGACAATAAACTCCGTAAAATGAGAGAGTCAGAAAATGAACGACGCCGGGCGCCGGCGATTAGAACTTAGAACGAACATAAACTGGCTGTATGGGATTCCAGAAGTAATCGCAGGGTCGACAATTTGATCGCATGAAAATTTCCTCATAATTGACATAATATAAATATGATTAGGGCGGAGTCGATTAGTCGATTATTATTTTATTAATAAATTTAAAAATTGAAGATTTAATGAAAAGTGATTACTTTTTCGTGAAAAATCGTAAGATTTGGTACTTCATTCGTGTAATCGTGTAAAAAGGACTGAAATCGTGTAATTACACGATTAATCGTGTAATCTGGCAACACTGTCCGAGCCGAACGAGATCAGCCTTTCGTCGGACGGCGATACGGCTGAGCCCGAACAACGCACACCCCACCTCGAATATTGCCTATGCTTTAACATACTATGTAATTTCCTATGGTCGGTGGGTTCGTTTCCAGACCTGTATATATATATATATATAATATAACAACCACTGTACAACCTCACAAAGATGTAAGTGCACTGTAAATTGTAATAACCTTTGAGGCATAACCTTCAAGAGTATTCTTTCACTTGCTGCAAGCAATCGCCAATATTCCCTAGTTCGTTTTTTATATATATATATATATATATATATATATATATATATATATATATATATATATATATATATATATATATATATATATATATATATATATATATATATATATATATATATATATTATATATATATATATATATATATATATATATACAAAGTCAAAAAACGAATCTATATTTTTAAAACAGATTGGCTTTTTCAGTAGGATAATTCGGATAAATCTGTCAAGTTTTGACACATATGTCATATAAACTTTTCGACTTATTTTGAGCTCCACTATCGCCCAATAAAATGATGAGCATCATACTTTTTACACCCTGTATATATATATATATATATATATATATATATATATATATATATATATATATATATATATATATATATATATATATATATATATATATATATATAAATATTTATATATATGACCTTCTGTCTACATACAAAGTCAAAAGACGAATCTATATTTTTTAAAACAGATTAGCTTTTTCAGTGGGATAATTCGGGCAAAACCCATTATATCGAAAAATGCATAAATAAATCCATTTAGGCGAGCCTTTGACCGCTGTGCCTAAAAAATATTTTATATCAGTCGTCAACCAAAGAATGCAAAAGTTAGCCATTATGAACTGATGATCGCATTTGGGCCGTACAGACGTTGATAATTGTTTTATTTGCTTCATTCCTACCTATTACGAGACGAAACTAGGTCCAGTTAAATAAGAAACAATTACGTACATTATGTTTTTAAGTATTATATAAGTACACTAAATATCATTTGAAATGGCCAGAAATAAAGATGACACTTAAAAACGGTGCAAAACTAAACAGTTTTGCTGGCAATGACAATGTCAGTATTTTTTTAAGCTATAAAACGACCCTTTATTTTTACATGTTTTTAAGGTATTTTAAATCATGTTACGTAAAAAATAAATACCAAATTTATTTAAGATACTTGGGACGCTTTATCTAGGACCACAGTAGTGCGCTAGGTTAAGTTCTGGATAGTGTGTATATTACGTGAAACGTGAAACTTTTTGGTGTTTTTGCCCTATCATAATTTCGTTATCGTTTCAAATAAAGGTATGCGATTGGGTACTACCAGTAAATTCACATTAGTATTCTTATTAGCTGTAAAAAAAAATGAGAAGGTTATGTTAAGTGGTTTCTGAGATATTTGATTTTAAAAATTGCCCATTTTACTACTGACTGACTCACTCATTTACTCACTCATTGACTCACCAGAATTATGGGCCGCTTTCCGAGGGGAAAAATTTGGTATGTAAATAGGTTTTATGGTTTTATGGTACAAGCCAAGGGAAAATTCTAAAAATTGTACATTATTACTCGGAACGCCCTGAGAGAGCGGCGGTAATATCGTATGTTTAGTGGGTATTTTAGAAGTTTACAATTCAACTAAACCTAAGTTTCTAAAGTTATAATTGTCTTTGAATTTAAATAAAATAAGGGCCAAGTTCCCATTCAAAAATATCAGCTTCCTAAAATACCGAGATATAAAATTAGACCAGTGTATTAAATTAAAAGTTCAACAATTCAGTTCAATAGGTAAGCAGTTACGAGTATGTATATAAAGGTGTATTGGGTATATAATTTATTTAGAATAAAATTGTGGACAGAACTTTGTCTATCTCCATATAATCATGGCTAAATGGGTATAGCCCGAGGCCTCAAAACAAAAAAAAAACTTGGTCTAATTTTAGATCTTAGGACTTTAAAAGGCCGAGATTTTTGAATGGGAACTCAAAACCCATTTTACCTAAGGGTTTGGGTGGGATCTCTTATATCTTCTATTTTGGCATCAAATAATCAATTTTCGTGATGTCCTAATGATAAAAAAATGTATTGACTTGAAATAAAGTCTTATGACCACTTCTTAGCATATAGTTTCTTAAGTTACTTCAAACGTTTTTCAGTTTATTATAATGGTACAGATACATAATTGTTTTATCATTTAAAATCGATATTTATATTTTAAATTAAAATCGTCCTAATATAATCGCCAGCATTAGGATCGTATCACGTTGTCCATAGAATGTAGCACGGGGAGACTAGTTTAGTGTTAGTTTTAAGCGATTCAAGGTGAACGATAATGTAAAAAATCAAAGGTCGAATTTATTTTTAAAAACTTGTGTACTTGCAACAAATGTTCCAGTGGTGCGGTCTACGTTACCTTCTTTGCTAGTAATAATATTTTTTTACATTTTCTTCTGGTGTTTTTGTGTATCGTGAAAAATGCTGTTGTACAGTGATTTTAGAAGCAGTGTAAGCGATTGTGAAAAGGTGCAAATTAAACAACAATCCACTGCTCACTATCGCAAACAGGATATTATTTATTTATGTTCACTTTATTGAAATTCTGCAAGAACCAACTTTTACTTTTTTACGTAAACTAGTAAAATGGTACAACAATTATTTCTGGGCGAGACGAAATATTTTTCTTAATTTTTTTTTTGTTACGTTTAAATATATTTTCTGCCTAACATGTTTTAAATGTTTTTATTATTAATACTTATACACGATAAGCCAATGATTGATAAAAGTAAATTCATGCGTATTAAAAAAAAAATGAAGCAAACTGTCATCTGGTAATATATTGCAAGTGATGCATATTTTAAATGATACCTATTGTTTTAAAAAAGCAGCCAAACTTATTTTTAAACAGTATATACGTATCTGTATTATGTATTTTTTAAATTATTCCTAAACTATACTTTGTTTAATTTAAATATGTTTTCATTAAAAAAATTACAAAAACCAAAAGAAAAAAGTGCGTTTAATCATAATATAGCGCTAGTTTTAAACTAACTGTGGGACTTGCAGTAAAATGAATAAATAATTGCACATTACCGTTTCCGAGATATTTATTATCAAAAGAGTCAAAAACTAAAAATACTCTATAATATATAACAAATTAAAAGCCAAGCCACTATTACAACAATAATTACTTTTAAAGATTGTGTTCTTTGTTGCTTTTTTTTCACGTATTCATTATAAATATTAATTTCATCTTAACATATGATTAATTTTACATATCGTCATATTTTTTTAAATAAATCGTTAACTTATCCTGTACATTGTATGTACAGGCTGGGGTTCTTCTGTGCCATCACCTTTTTTAAAAAAACTGTAAGTTTTGCAAATAAAAGTCAAATTCACTATTTGCTGCAAATCACAATTTCTTCCAAAGAATAAAACAGGCAGACTATAGGTTAAATACATTATTTGTATAAAAAAACAATCTTATGTATTGACAAAATGAGTTATTATATCAAACAGAAAATTTACCCCCAATTTCCAATTTACATACAACTAATTTAGAATGGTTTCGCTTAATTTGGTTGGATCAGACCAAAGAAAATAAAAATGTTTCACTTCGGTATGTACAAAGAACTTTACCTATATTTAATAAAATATTTTGAAATGGGCTATCAAATACCTTTCTTCTTAAGCTGTTGATTTATATTTTCTACCTACAAAAATTTGTTTTTCGTTTGCATAAATTCTAGCAACTTTTGCTTTTACCCACAAGAAGAAGTAATTTAAATTATATTCTTGTTGCAGTTAAAATAATAACATCTTGGCAAATATGTTTTAAAAAGTACAATGGCCTGCACTGTTTCCTTATTTCATTGTCTCATATAGTTGAATCAGTATAAAAATGAATGCTCTTTAACAAGAAAAAAAAAACATAAGAAATAGCTAAAAACGTTTGATATAAAGTGGCAGCCGCCTTTGCTTTTTATATGGACTATTTTTACAGACACGTGCGGGGTCGGCACATTATAAACAGCAAAGGCGGCCGCTAGTTCAAATCAAAACTTTTTAGCTACTTTTTTTTTTAATTTTTAAAGAGCACCGAATTTTTATTATTATACTGATCCAACTAGTTGGATCAATATAAGAACTCAGCAAACGACGTTGCTGAGCGTGGCCAAGTCGAATGACGTGGAAACATCAACTAATCTGCGAACTGCAGTGCCTGTGTTTAACGCTCCAACAGGAACATCAACAGCAGCGGGAACGGCATCGACAAGTTTATAAATTGACCTTTAAATAAAAACTACAAAAGCTGGGTGCTTTTTTCTCCTTTTATGATCTGATAACTGGGTGTAATAATTAAGAAAAGTGGTTAAAGAAATATAGAATGGTGGTTAATAAAATGTAAATCTTATTGAATCGTTATACTGACGTCTAGTACTATTTTCAAAAGTGCCCTTTCACGCTGGGGTCATTCGGTTAAACTAAAAACTTAATGGAGAAAACGTAACACTGTAAATCGAGAGAATAGACCACCTTATGGGAGGATTTTTGCAAACTAATTAAACAAGTGCTTTTACTTTCTTGAAGGTCGTTTATACTTCCTATTTTTATATTGCAGCATAATATTATTAAAATAATTTCAATCTCGATTCTATAAGAATATGGGTCTTGATAGGTGAAGGAAGGTATTTAGTACAAGGTGCATTTATGTATACCTATATGTATTTATATCTCCGTTAAAGGTTTGCTAAGTATTGTATTTAAGCTGTAAGTGGTATATCAATTTAGTTTTATTAGTTGCAAACAATATTTTATTTGCAAGAGTTTTAAATAAATGGTTAGGTGCATATTTAACGACACTCCTAACTTGAGGTTTCGAAGCAAATTTCGTTCCATCGAGATGAAACCTACGTTCAATCTTTGTTTTTATTTAAAAACCCAAAATAGCTATTATTATTAATCTGACAAGTACCTAATATTTGCACAAGGATTTGATCAGGGTTATCTTTGCTTACCTATTATATGTAGATTTTGTATCGCGAATTAGGTTTTTAATATGTAGTAAACCTAATTTAGTTGTGATGTGTTGTTGTGTATATGGTTGTGTGGCGTAATGATATTTTTTTGCCAGTGGTGAGTTTAAAAGCGTCAATATGTTTAAAACGACAACACAAAAACTAAGTATTGCTATGTCAAAACTCATAAAGCGTGTGTCTATGCCGTTTTTCCTAAAAAAGTCAGGTTTGCTTTTAATGTTATACAGACTCACAGCATTAAGATTGGATTGGTTTATGAGTCGACATAAGTATATAATCACAACAATAAATTTCATTTTCTTTTCTTACGTGGGTTGATTTCATGTGCAGGTTTGATGTGTGTTTGTGACAGTGAGTTCCATGACATTTGGAGGTTATGTTTACACAATAGTTATTTTTTATGCCAAACTGTTTTCGAATTGTGTCTTGTTGTGTTTATCTGTGTTCATAATTTTTATAAAAATATATTATTTTGAGCAGAGATCCGTATTAAAATATCTGCCAAAGGATTTGACATGTGTCAACCATCAACCCTAAGCTTATAAAAGATTATGGGAGATCTTACTTTTACTGCGGTCTGTGTAAGACTAAACAGTTGGGGCCTGGGGGCGAAGCCTATTTTGGTTAAGCGGAAAACAGAACGGGTTTAGGGTTTTCGGAACTTAAAATGAAAATTTCAAAATGAATTCGTGTTTTAAGTGTTTTGTATGAAAGTTATTATATATTAGAATTAAATGTCATATATGAGTGGATTTGTGGCCATAAAGGTTTTTAAAAGGAATTTTACAGATCTTTTCTGTAGATGTTGCTTTAAGGCATTTTCTTGAGAAAGCCTCTGTGCAGAATCATGTGTAATTGGGTAATATTACTAAGAAAATGACATCTGTAAGAACACGAAATTGATATATATATATATATATATATATATATATATATATATATATATATATATATATATATATATATATATATATATATATATATATATATATATATATATATATATATATACAGGGTGATTCATGAGGAAATGTCAATACGTCAGGTACGTAGTCAGGGTCCAAAAATAAACATAAAAGCCTATACAAATATGGGTCCGCAAGGCCTTCGTCTTTTTATCATTTTGAACAATCACAACTTTTTGGTACGGCCCTGTATTACATTTTTGAGTAAATTAAATAATTGTTTTGTCATTTTTACGTCAACAAGATATATTTGTTAAAAGTTGATATGAGCAACCGTTTTCGAGATATTTGGATTTAAAAACATTAGGACGCATCTGATTTTATTTTAGCAAAATTTATAATTAAATGTAATATTAATTTTCAAAAATTATGTATAATTAAACATATGGTATGTAATTTAATTTTCATTTATAAAATTATTGTTCCTAATCTCGAATATTGTTCGGCATCTTAAGTATTGACATATGGTAGGTATTATATATATATTATTATATATATATATATATATATATATTATACTAAAATAAGCACATGTCAGCTCTGTGGTAATACATTTCTTGGGTATCTCGGAGAAATTAAAAGGCCTTCTTAGTTTAACGAGCTTTCGAAAATATTTATTTCCTTCTTCAGGTCTACAATATGGAAAAAAACAATACAATAAAAAGGACCCATATTTGTATATATTTTTATGTTTATATTTTTTACCTTGAGTACGCATTATTAAGTTTTTGAAAAATTCATATTAATGTTTCTTAGTTCTAAGCTGATATCACCCTTGTTATTAAATGTATATATATATATGGATTTCTATATATTTATTCGTTTCGGGGTCCCCTGATATAATATATATATTATTATATTATTTATTAACAATTATAATATTTTAAAAATGTATCATTAGAATTATATATAACATTAATATTTCAATTATTATTTTATCTATTGATTGATTAATTCAGCTTATTATATATGAAATATTATTATCGTTATATTATATAAGTGTTTCATATTACCTCTATTATTATTATATATATATATATATATATATATATATATATATATATATATATATATATATATATATATATATATATATATATATATATATATATATATATATATATATAAATTAAGCTGTAAAGGTAATGTAATTTTTAAATTAAAAAAAAAAGATGATAAGAGCTGTCTCGTAACAATAACCAAAGCCACTTGCAAACATTTACCACAAACAATAAAATAACAATTAGAATTAAAGCGATAAAGACTATAATAGGAATCCGCGTGCCACACATTACCATTGCTTATATATGTGAAATTAAATATAATATTTGACCGAGCTTCAGAAGTGATTGCTCAGCAAGTCTAATGTCTGTGTCCGTTGCGACCGTTTCCTTGTACCTGTCGTTCGGTTTATATACTTTCAGTGAAAAATGTGTTGGTTAGTGTCAAGACTATGTTTTTGTTTCAGCTTCCCCCCGAAAATGGAGAGATCGCAAATAGCGAACGCTCTCGGATCATCGGACCACATCCAGGAACAGACGTATATACAGGCTCCAAATTTCGTCCAGGCACAAAATTATAGCACTCCAGCGGCAAGCCCTGTATATTGCAGACCCTCTCCAAATAATCCGGGATACGTGTCTGTTGTACAACCTCTTCATAAAAAGGGATCACTAAGGAATGGGGATGTTCTCAAGCGCTCCAGGGTGCAAACTACGTAAGTACACTTCAATCAAACCAAAGCATGCATGTCTTTTAAATCAGGACAATGTTTTAGACATCCCTCTTTGTATTATAAGGACTAAGTCAGTAGCGTAACTATAAGCGTTTTTGCCATGACGATTTTTTTTCAGCTTGTTTTTCTCAATAAACAATTAAAACGGGAGGATAGATAATAGACATTATTTATTTTTTAACCCTATTTTTATTTTATTTATTATAAAATTATATTAAAGGCAATATCGCTCCGAAAATAATAAAGTAATTTACACGTAAAAATTAAGATTGCAATTGAAATTTTAATTTAGCTTTAAAGATAGAAATTTATTTTAGAGAATATTAAAAACAAAACATATTTGGAATAATTCTTATAGCATTTTTTTTAAATGATAGTCGGAAAAATAAAGACTAGTAGAAATAAGAGACTTTTTTCCATTTTATTTTCATAAAAACCGACGATCATGTCTTTTGACATTGGTGTTAATGCATTGGCAGTTTGATTGCACGGATTTTTTTAAAATGTTTTAGAGGTAAATTTCCCACAGCTTTGTAAAAAAACAATTCTGTTAACCGTATTAGGTTAGTCAAAAAGGACCAACATGTAGTGAATTTTTAAAAAATGTATCGGAAGTTTTACGATTTTTTTCAACCAGCCGTACCTATATTCTTAGTATACGTTAATTATATGCTTCTGAAGATTAAAATAATTATTGCCATACAAAATATTGCCATTGTGCTATTTTTAATTTTTGCTGCACATAACTTGACTTTTAAATTTTTGTTAATTTGTCTATTATTTTTATCGAGCTTAATAAAAACATATTAAACTTGCGGCAATAGGAGACTTTAGGTTATATATTTTCAAAACAAGAATGCAATAACTACAAATCGTACTGCAACACATAATGCTTAGTGATCTATATTCCCTACAAAAATTGGGGGTTGTCTAATTTAAAAAGTTAAGGAAATAATAAGGTAAAGAATTAAATTACTTCTCGTGTTATTTAATTTGTTTCAAAAAGTTTAGGATCTGCCCAACTGCCCCCTCTAAATATACGCCACTGATAACGCTTGACATTCATTAATGTAAGAGGATATTTTTGAAACCTGGGCAGTATCTTAAACTAGTTATATACGCACGCTCTAATGTCAAAAACCTGCAATCTTACAATTGACGTAGCAGTATCTCTAGTGTAAACAAAAAGAGCAGAAAATAGTTACTTTCAAAAATTTTATTAAATTGTGCAAAAATAGAAAAATATGTTTTAATATTTAAGAAAATCAACATCCGTTTGCATTAAAATACCTATAGATAATTAAGGTTTTTAAAAAATGTGTATTGTTTTCACCCTAAAAGTTAGAGCAAGTGAATTTTGCATATTTGTTTCGCTTCAGGCCTTATTAGGTAATTTTGAAAAATGGATTTAAATAAAATTTACCTACAATTTTGTTTGTCAAAAATTTCATGAAAATATAAGGTAATACCGTCAAGACCGAGACTTTTCTTGACTTTTCTTTATGCATACGAATATCTTATTAGACATATATTTTTTTCATATATCACATGCTTGGATAGTTACGCCACTGAACTATACGATCTCGAACTTTGCTGACGGGAAAGGCCGTTACGTGAAAAAATATTTTACTAGTTTCTAGGGAATATTCGGGTTATCCAACTTGTTATTTTATTAGTGTAGTAAATACGCATAGTTTTAATTGTTTGATAAATATACAAAGTTTTTAGTTGTGCCTAAATAATAAAAAAAATAAAACAATGAAAAAAATCGCGAAAGAAAAAAAATATAAAACTATAATAAAAAGTAACGTTTTTGTTGGCGTCAAAAGGTAAAAATTTAATTTCGGAAATCAATATTCTACTTGGATAGGGCTGCCATCACCTAAATTACCGACGTCGGACAAAATTTTAAGAACTTTAATTGAGTTTTTTTCCGGACATGGAAAAAAATTAGTACAAAAAAATATCTTTTTATTATTGTTTTTTTTTTCCTTTAAGCCTGGATGAAGTCTCTTTGTGACAAGGGAAGTCCGTATAATTGGAATATCAGCAATAAATAAAAACAAAAAATATACCTTTTATTTTAGTTTAAAAATAAAATATTATTAAAAATTAACAGAAAAATTAAACATAGACCAGAATATATAAGAATTTTTAAAATTTTTCTAAAGCGCATAAAACAACATTTTTAGCAGTACGTTCCCAGGTTCAAAAAACTCTGAGGGACTCAAACTCTTATATTAATGTGTAGCTTTGCAAACATTTCTTTAGCACTAACCAGGGGGTTCTCTACCTTACAACTATTCAAAAGTCATAAAATATATATTCTTAGTATATTTAAATGACATAAAGTTTTTAAAATTAGGTCTAGACGTACGTAAATACAGAGACATTAAAATTATTATCATATATTTATGGTTTTTAAATTAGTTTAGGGAATCACAAATATTAATTACAAGTTTTATAACAGGAAACTATTTAATTTTAATTAGCAATATTTTAATATACAATTTTTTAATTTGTTTACTTTTCTGAGTAAAACAAATTAGGATTTGGTTTCAAGTAATTTTCCACAATAAGCAAAAATCCCTTTTATGTCACTAGGCATTGATTCTATTTCAATAAGTTCTCTTTGGGTTCTTCTTCTTCTTTCTGGGAGCCGTCTTGATTAACTACCGGAGGCAGCGTAGCCTCTTGGGCTTTTTGTGCCTACTCTCCCATTATGTTTTATATAAATCATCCAATTAGTCTTGTTCCTTCTACAAGTCTGTATAACCCCGAGACTGGTTGGTTGATATATTCCTGTGGGCTCATTTCCGGTTGCCCAAATAATGCCTGTCTTTTATGATTCAGTGCTTTACATTCGCACAGGATATGGTAGGCTGTTTCTCCCCCCTCGTCGCACATTCTGCAACTTGGGTCCCCACTGTATGAGCCTATCTTGTGTGTAGGTGTCCTCTTAGGTTATCATGCCCCGTTAGCAACCCTACTTTTATGTGAAGTCTTTTTCTACCTTGTCTTAGTAGTTCTTCCTTCGTTCTTTTGGATGGGCCCCTTATGAAGCTTTTTCCACGTCTATTTCTGCTGAGGTTTCCCCAGTATTCTTAGTGGTTGTTTCGGATCCATTCCCTGGTTTGCCCTCGTGCTGTAGTTATGGTCACTCCAAGGGCAGGTTCTGGCCCAAAGTATGGTGTGGATGATCCCTGTCTCGCTAGCTCATCCGCTTTTTCGTTGCCTTCTATCCCCGAATGTCCTGGTACCCACAAGAGAGTTACTCTGTTGCGTTCTCCCAGGACTTCCAGTTCTTTTTGGCATTCCCATGTCAGCTTGGACGTTACTTTGGGGTTTACTAGTGCCCCCAGTAGCGCTTGGCTGTCTGTTATTATGCAGATCCGCTTGTTTTTATAAGCCCCCCTGTTATTTTCTTTTGCACAGTGCAGTAAAGCATATATTTCCGTTTGAAATACAGAACTGTGTAATCCTAGTGGAATGGAGAATTGAGAATTCCTCATTTCACTGTACACGCCCGCTCCAGTTCCCTGCTCGGTTTTGGAACCATCCGTATACCAGATGATGTCTCCAACCGTGCCGGGGACATCGGGTTGCTGCCACTAACTTCGATGTGGGTTACTCGCCTGGAAAGTTTTTAAAGAATAGGACCACTTCGGTCCTGGTCCCGAGGTATAGCAAACTGAGTGTGCTGAGTCCTTTTAACCCCTATAAACTTGCAGATCACCTGAAACAGAAAGAAGAAAAAACCTCCCAAAAAATTCAAAAAAGTTATCTACCTTTCGGTGGCAAGTCGGCCACCGTTGTCAAGATGAACTTAAATGAATAACAAAATAGAAATTAAAACTAAATTTTTAAGAAATTTTGTTTTAAAAATTAAAAAAATTTTAAGAGTTTTTTTTAAATATTTATGTCATTTATGACAAAACGTCATGAATATTAAAAAAAAGCACCTAGAATTTCCTAAATTTAAAAAAATAATCTTAATAATTTAGTATTAATTTCTATTTTAATTTTCATTTAAGTTCATCTTGACAACGGTGGCCGACTTGCCACCGAAACGTAGATAAGTTTTTGCATTTTTTGGGTTTTTTGGGGCCTTTTTCTTTTTTCTGTTTCAGGCGATCTGCAAGTTCATATGGGTGAATAGGACTGAGCACACTCAGTTTGCGATATCCCGAGACCAGGACCGAAGGGTTCCCATTCTTTACAAATTTTCCAGGCGAGTAATCCAAAGAGAACTTATTGAAACATGAATCCGCCACAAAACTATAGAACGTATTAATTGTATGTCCAACATATTATACTTGTAGAAGAGTATTTCATTAATTGTGAAACCAAGACATACTCACGAAACTTCATCCTTAAATTATTTTCTTAAGGTCCATTGGATTTTTTTTATCATATGGGATATATCGGTAAAAAATGAAATGAGATTATTTTGTCCAGCTGTAGTTTTATTTTCAAAAAAAAATTAAAAATCAAGCCCTCTACCCATTTTCCAAACATAACTGATTTATCAGTGTAAAAAGAAATACGTTCACATTCTCTAAAGTCAAAATAAGGTAAATTCCAACATGAACCTCATGGCTCTTTATCCGATTTCTCAACAAATAAATATAGTGAGAACATCTTACAAATAAACAAAACGGTAAATTTCTTATTTTGTAGGAAAATACTTGATCTAAAAATATTTTAAAGACATTTAAAAAATTTTCTCTTTTGATAATGTATAAATTAGTGAGCCTGAAGAATCCCATTTTTTGCACTTAACAACAAGACCGCTTACTGATTATTGCACCTGTTTTTTTTTCTAATCCGAGCATTTGAATCTATTTTGTCATAAAAGCAGACTTTGATTGCTCAATGATGCGGTCGTCCAAAATTACTTATCCCATGGCGTTCGGAAGTAAAGAATAAGAATAATAGGGCTTTAATTTTTATATTCCTTCTTCAAAGCATAATTATGTTTCATTTTAACACCATTTTTTAAATCTCAGAACAATCTACGAAGGCTTAAACTCTTATGTAGTTAAATTTGTTATTTTTTAGCATGGTTTTTTGATTTAATTTTAGTAAAAAAGCGTGGGGTACAATTTACTATATTTCTATCACTGTAACAAACTCTTTATACCTTAAAATCATTTTCTACTTTGTAGTTCGGTTTGCTATAAAAGCGTAGTTTTTAGTTTTTTTTTTAACTATAATTTAACGTAAATATTTCCAAGAGCTCGTTGGAGTTCTGCTTTATGTTTGAATGGGTAGTGGTAATGCATATTTAAAAAAAATAGCTTATTAAAATTGGTTGCAACGAATTTAAAACGTTACTTTTATTTTAAAATACTTTCATTTTGCAAAACAACATTATCATGCCTTTAATGCTTAATATATTTGGTTCCTAGAAATTTACTTTTCCCTGTTTATAAGAACTGAGCGGAAGTGCCATATTAAAGTAGCTAACCAACTTTTCCCCCATGTAGCCTTTATAAATACTCTTTTACAAATTAATTACAAATACATTCATTAATAGTGTACAGGGTGTCCCAAATTCGAGCCTCATCATTGGGATCTCAAAAACTTGAAGAGATACAAGGTCGGTTAAAGGGAGGCAAAGTCGGTTTTTTCCAAAAGTCTTTGGAAATATTCGAAATTTTTAAACTTTTAAGGTGGCATTTTGATCAGCGCAACTTTGCTTCCATTTAACCGACCTCGTATCTTTTTAAGTTTCTGAGATCCCAATGATGAGGCTCAAATTTGGGACACCCTGTACAGGGTTTTGCCACATTCATTAAAATTATTTTCTTTAATTATTAAGAAAAATGTTTAGTATACATATTTAGAAAATATAGTATATTAGCAGTTATTGATCGATTAAAAAAATATATTTCTTCGTTAAGATCCTATTTGTTGGAAAAGATGGCTTTATATTGTTTTATATCCTTTTTATATAGACACAACATGTTTTAACCAATTGATTAACAAATATGATACAGAATTGGTTTTTAAATATAAATTGCTTTCTAAAAAATAAAGGTCTGAAGAGCCAATTTGTAGGTTTTTTCTTTAATTGGAGTAAAAATGAAAATGTAATCAGAAAATTTTCTGTTTTCACTTATGTTCTTTCTATTTAAATAAAATCTTAAAAACGATAAACGTTTGAAAAATTTTAAATATAGATTTTCAATTTTTATTTAGTTCTTTAAAAGCTTTCCTGATTTAATCAAATTTCTGCTTCTGTTAAATAATAAAGAGTATTTCAAAATGTAGCTTTAATTTTGTGTGTAGTAAGCCTACATTTACTATTTAATAAAAACTTGTTACCAATTTTTAGCCCTCAGTAGATATCAAGAAAGTTTTTGTAAATGTATATTTATGTAAGCCCCTGGTTTAAGAGAAAGTGTTTTGTACAAGGCTACAGGAACAGACTGGCTCCTATAACAACGATTTTTATCTTGAACGAAAATTAGTTTTACATTTCCTTAATGCTGTTTTTTCCAAAAAAAAGTTGCATTTTTCATATCAATAAAGTATTATGGTAAAATATTCCTAGTATACAAAAAACTAACCAAAAGTCAAATTTGTATAGAGCGTCAAGAAATGAGGTGTTTGTAGCATGAAGCCAGCCTGTTCATGGGTCTTAAGGTGTTTTTGCAAGTTCTACTAGGTGGTTTGAAAATTTCTAAAAAAAATAGTTCCACTGGCGCCTCTAAGAACCCTTATCTCTGTAGTAACCTATAAGAAAAAGTAATTTCACCTGTCGGTGGTTGACAGCTACCGAAAGTTTAGTACCTTGTTTTGCCACATTATGTGTCAGTAAATTAGAGAATGAGTAATTTAGGAAGTTGCCGCTATAATGTAGAACGCCAAGAAAAGTTGGCCTATACATATTTTTTAAACATTTTTATCAATATTGCTTTACTTATAATTAATTATTTTTTAGATACGAATTGTCACAAGATATACTTGATAAGCAAATAGAAGTATTGGAAAGAAAATATGGAGGCGTTAAAGCTCGCACCGCAGCACTTACCATACAAAGGGCATTTCGTCGTTACACTCTACTTAAAAAATTTGCTGCTATTACTGCTATGGCCAAAGCAGAAAAAAGAATTAGCCGGAGGCTGCCTCCGTCTAATGAAGAAAACAAATCATCCATGGAACCTTCGGAACAGTGTCCAGAATATATGCGTAATAGTTTTGAGGGACACGATTGCAATAATATGCGTGTCCTGCCTGTGCGGTCCATGTCCTTACGTGAACGTAGAAATGTGGATAACATGCCAATTCCTAGAAGTCAATCTGGCACGCCAACTGGGTGCTGGGAAAACTATTCCTCTTCTTCTTCCTTACAACACTACTATTCACCAGCCGAAACAAAGTCTGATTCTCTAGGAACCCAAGTCACTGCCAGTAGTTCATGTAGCACACCAACAACCTCTTCGAACGGATACATGCGAGCACGGAGCAGCTTAAGCAATAGAAAAGTACCACCAGAAGTACCAAAAAGAACTTCTAGCATTACTTCAAGGTCTATCGAACAAGGCAGGCATAAATCAAACGGCTTATCCAAGACTGCCGAAAATGGTTCATTGTCTAGTGTTCAGAGCTCAGGTATGGTAATAAGGTATTTTTTAATTAAAAATTATCTCAGTACATACGCGCATCACTAATAATTTTGGAAAAAAACCTGACATGCGAAAGATGCAATTCCTGAATAAAGTTTAAAATTTTAAAACGTTATGAGTTTTCATTTAAAGCAATGTATTGCAAATGTACTAATTTCATCACAGTCTTTACTTTTTAAATATAGTTTATTATTATTATTATTATAGGTAGCGACAGTAGCATCTCCACTGAACGAATCCAGTGCGAATTTTCAGGCTCACCTGTCTGGAAAAGAAAAGGAAATCATTCATCGGAATACGCCGAACCCACTTTGGACAATAGTTTGGGCAATATATCCAATACCAGTTCTTCTACTTATACTCTGGTAGAACGATCAGCTGATCAGCAGGCTCCACAAAGTTACAAAATCTCAGAAACCATTAGAAAGCGACAATATCGAGTAGGACTGAATCTCTTTAATAAGAAACCAGAAAAAGGAATCGCCTACCTTATTCGTAGAGGGTTTTTGGAGAATTCACCGCAAGGTAACTGTTATTTAATATCTGCAATTAAAAAAAAAACGCCGATTATTTTGAATAAGGCCGTCCGTACACGGCACATTAAAGCGAACGTGACTCGAAGTCCCTCATCATAGGCGTCTACGCAGTCCAAGCACAGACCACCGGTCGATTTTTTTCGTCGGAACGTAATTATATTTTTTAATGGCTAGTTTAAATAATAAGGCGGGAGCAGTGATATTTTATTATAAGGTTTTTCTTTAGTTTTCCTACAAAATTAATAAAAATGTTCATCATGAGCCAAAAAATCACTCCATTTAGTCGCCACCTTCGTATTTGCCGGTTCCAAACAGGCTGAGCGGTCCGACAGACGAACGAGACGCATTCGCCTCTAGTACGAAACGATTCACAGACGCTTCGTGTGTGGTTACTTATGCCAGCCACACATATTCTGGAAATCCTCTGAGGAAAAACCGAGCAGACCTGACATTAAATATTTCCAGAATGTGTGTGAAAACGCCTTTGTTCTCCGGACTTTGCTGGTCAATGGCCTGCCCTGCGCAGTTTTTCCTCTGGGAATGTTTGGAATGTGTGTGGCTGGCATAAGAAAGCTAAGTAAGTTTAATTCGAGTCGCATCCATGTAGAGGATAAACAAATCCGTGAAAAATTAAACGCAAGAAAATCATCATAGATAAAATTGAACAACTTTTTCCTTACTATCCTAACTAACTTAATCTGTTAATTCGGGTATCCCATAAGGGATAAACTTTACATTCAAGATATAATATTTATTTAATGTATAATAATTATATTGTTATAATTAATATCATTATTTTTCCGTTAATTCATTCATTAAACCATAAGAATTACAAATAGGTATGTGGTTTACTTATTAAAATCCAGTAAACCTTAAAATTTGTAAGTAGTATAGGCGTTCTTATTGTCAATTTTTCTACTTAAGTCCATAGATCCTCTGCTTTACGTTGATTTCGATTTTTACGACCATCATTAGCTGTATTTTTGTAACTGAGTACCTGAAATTTTTATTACACATTTAAAGGCCATTTAGGCATCCATTTATCACACCCAGTAGTTGTAAAAAATAAAATAATCACCAAAAAAATGAATGGATGTGTTTAGGACTAGAGGTGATAATGGTTTCAAAGCATTAAACCCAAATTATGAATGCTTTTTTAATATCTTAAAAATTATTACTAATCTATTCAATTTTCTCTCTTATTAAACCATTTTTACTAAAATTTTATAATTTAATCCACACTGTATCTTTTACTTATGAGATTCCTGTAGAGTGGATTCGTAAATAAGCCTTCTTGCCAAGTGTGTATTATTAAATAAAACTATAAATTAAATTTATAAATTGCTTTTAGAGAACCGTGCAAAAATAGTCGCTGATCTATCATGGGTTCAGTAGTATACCTAGATACCTTCAATTTGGAGTTTTGTGTTATTTAAAAATAATGTGAAATACTTACATTACACTGTTTTTTTTTAAGTTTCGCCAATCAGTAAACAGAAAATGGCGGTTAAGGTATCAATAAAATATATAACTGGCTAACTCAAAACTGCAAATTTGCAGTTATTCAGTTATAGTACTGAATCCACAATATTACTAAGAACTATCCAAGTCACCTTGTACATTGCAGAAATGTTAAATATAAATATATTTTAACTTATTACTTGGTTGAATTTTGGGTTCTATGGCCGTCATCGATTTTCTGTTTAACTTGTCATTTCGTTAACACGGGTATAACTTAACTTAATATACTTAATTGCTGAACCCGACATGGTCTCAGCAGGTAGTTACAAGCGGCTCGGGTGATACTAATTTGACTTTCGTCTAATGATCGCAAATAATATAAAATGTTTTGTAAGGAACTCCTTACACACCAGAGTAAAGCTCCGTTCATCCGAGCCCATTATAACTACCTGCTAAGACGTGCTCGGGTTCAGTAGTTCGCTAGCGAACAAAGCAGTCGGATCTTCTGAATCCAGGTTGATGAAACATCAAGTTTAACGGAAAACAAACCCAAAAACCAATCGAATAATGGACTTTGATCGCGAAATCCCCTAACAATGCATATTTCAACCTGTAAGGTATGATTCATACTATGTGTAAACATTTATCTTTATAAAAAATAGTTTTTAACTTTATTAATCTAGACTTATTTTTATATTTAAGGTGTTGCTCGATTCCTTATATCTCGAAAAGGTCTTAGTAAGCAGATGATTGGAGAGTACTTAGGAAATTTACAAAACTCATTCTGTATGGCTGTGTTGGAATGTTTTGCGGCAGAACTCGACTTATCTGGAATGTGTGTTGATGTGGCACTTAGAAAGTTCCAACAACATTTTCGAATGCCGGGAGAAGCACAAAAGATTGAAAGGCTCATGGAAGTGTTTTCCCAACGATACTGCCAATGTAATGTGGATATTGTGGCTCGATTACGTTCACCTGATACCGTAAGTTTTGTTTTTAGATTTAGTATTATATTATTATAGATTAATTCAATAGTGTTTTCTAAGAATCAGGTAAAAATGAAATATCCGTCTTGGCTTGCAGTAGTTAGCTACGCGAGGCATTTGTAGGGATCAAAAATAAAAATTTCCCGGAATTATATTGTTCAAACTTAAGAATTATTTTTTCCCTAGCAATTAAAGCCACAAAAGCTTCCATTTACTGTTAATTATGCATGATTTAATTATTAAAAGTAATGCTTCTTGCAGTCTTTGTACCTGCACTTAACCTTAATTGGAGATAAGTAATATACGGTTAGAGTCTATGCTTATCTTGTTGATAGTATACCATAGGTTTGCTAATATGATTTCCTTTCATACGGGTTCGCGGCTCGATTTCTCCGACAGTGTTAAACTTCAGACTGTTAACTGCCCTCTGCACCTTCTTTCAATTTAAAATTGTACTTACAATAGTAGTGGTTATCTGGGGCCCAATTCTGTAAGCAAATTTTTTGACATTCCTTTTCTCTATCTCTTTCGAAACAGTGACAAACTTATGAGTTAGCTTTAAGGACAACAAGGACATGTGATCCCTATTTTGACATTCTCTTTCCTTATATTTTTACAGAATCCCAGCTCTGATGTCTCGTTAGTACTTTCCAAGTCCACAGTGGACCCATGGCTGATTAATTTAAGTGGAGTTGGTGGTTTGCCCATATTTAGCATTTTAGCCTTTTGGCTTATTTTCCCTTCACTTTTTCGGCAGGACAAGAGCTTCGTTTCGATTTATTTATGCAAACGACGATCTTCACTCTGTATGCCTTTAAAAGTTCTTTTTATGTCAGGAATTTGAAACTGTATATTATGTGCATTCGAAAGTGAGGTCGAGTTGGTGAGACCCCCGTTTTTGCTTTAACTCTTCAAATTGGGAAAAAATATTATTTTGTTTTTTTCTGCTCTATATTTTATGTATACAGCCTTTTGGATATTTTTTATTTATTCATATCCCTATATTCAACTTTTTCGAGATATTCGCATTTAAATTCAAATTTAGAAGGGGCTCATCTTTTAATGTTGTTTAACGTTTCTATGGTTTTAGCGGTTTTTTGAGAGTTGCATAATAACCATATATGTTATAGAGATTAATAAAAATGTCATAATGACAGTTTTATTAATCTGAAAAAAAAAATTGTTTTAATCTTGTTTAAGGTTTTACCTATTTTTACTCATCATGTGATATCTAATTACTTATTAATTATTACTATGGCTGTTTTGTCACTTTACTAAAACCATAGAAACGTAAAACAACATTGAGAGATGAGCGGATTATTTCATTCTAAATTTGTATTTAAATGAGAATATCTCGTAAACAATTGAATATAGGGATATGATATGCCAGATAAAAAATATCTAGAATTTCTTAGAAAACAAAAATGTAACAAAAAATATAGAGTCGAATAACTTTGTCCTTGTACAGGCTTTTTGATACACCCTGTATACATATCGCAAAATATAGAGCAGCAAAAACTAAAATATTTTTGTATAAAATATGTTTTTATTTGAATATTTAAAGGAATAAAGGGGGGGTCCCACTTCACAGACTTATATATATATATATATATATATATATATATATATATATATATATATATATATATATATATATATATATATATATATATATATATATATATATATATATATATATATATATATATCCATTTCCTGCAAGTGTTTTCTTAAAGGCTTAAGGTTTACCTAAAGTGCCCTTTTTTAGATTCCGCGTGCCAATGTTCAAGATCTTTTTTCTTGGACTATCTGGTTCTGGATCCTTAAAATTTGCAAATGATCCGTCTCTTGTCAGTTCAACATTCTTATTACGTTTTTCCAGTGTGTCCAAGATCTCACCAGATCAGGAGTATCTTTACAGATTGTCAAATGTGACTTGGCAGGTTCATTAAAATTTTAATAACTATCATGAACTCTTATAATAAATTAAACTATTTTTATTTGTAAAGACTTTTTAAAATATATGTTTTCACACAATGAATTTTGCATTCTTCAACTTCAAGCTTCTTGTCATTTTAAGATACAATAATATTAAGGTTTTTATAACGCATAAGTTATTATTCCCACTGTCATTGTTTTTGAGGTTTAAGCTTCAGTTTACTACAGTGCCTTTTATGTGTAGTGCAGCATTGACCCTAAATTTACTTTTTCTAATGTTTTTCATGTTATTCTTTACTCAGTTTAGACATTTTAATTTTTGCAGGTAAAATGATAAATTTATTATAAAACTTTTTTTTTTTAATTTCAGATATTTGTATTAGCTTTTGCAATAATAATGTTAAATACTGACTTACATACACCAAATATTAAACCTGAACGCAGGATGAAAATAGAAGACTTCATTAAAAACTTAAGAGGAATTGACGACTGCGGTGACATTGACAGTGATATTTTAACAGGAATTTATGAGAGAGTTAAAGCCAATGAATTTAAACCAGGATCAGATCATGTGACGCAAGTTATGAAAGTTCAAGCAACAATCGTAGGCAAGAAACCCAACATGGCCCTGCCTCACCGTAGACTAGTATGTTATTGTAGATTATATGAAATTCCTGATATATATAAAAAGGAGAGACCGGGCGTTCACCAAAGAGAAGTTTTCTTGTTCAACGATCTATTAGTTATAACTAAAATTTTAAGCAAGAAGAAATCTTCAGTTACCTATACGTTTAGAAATAGTTACCCTTTATGTGGAATGGTTGTTACTTTATTTGAAGTACCACGTAAGTTCTATTTTCTATTCTTTAAAATTTTTATACTTTTTTTAAATAGTTTTAAGAAAACTATTCTTTTGAGTTTATTTTTGACCACACAAGTTCTTTAAAACAGCAGGGCAAGTTCCAAATAAAATTATTTCATTATTAGATCATTTTAAAATATACTTAGGAGCAAGAAAAAAATGAATTTTTAAATATTAAGTTCTCAAAAACTACTGCGTTAAGAACATATCATTCCTATACCTATCTAAAGATTTCCAAGGATGCAAGATTGTATAAAAAAATAATTGTATTTGTATGTTTTTAGATATATAATGTGTTTTTTATGTTTTTTAGACTATCCTTATGGAATTAAGCTTAGTCAACGAGTTGATCAAAAAGTTCTAGTTACATTTAATGCAAGAAATGAACATGATAGATGTAAGTTTGCGGAAGACTTAAAAGAAGCTGTGAGTGAGATGGATGAAATGGAAAATTTGAGAATTGAGGCAGAGTTAGACAGACAGAAATCAAGTAGAGGAAATAGATCTGGTAAATAGGTATTTTTTGTTTAGGCCATTGTTATATTTTATTAAAAAAATAACTTTAGTAGACATTGTTTTTAGCCTACTATTGTTATTAATCTTATAGTATGGTGTATACTGTCGATTTTAAATTATTATTTTTTATGGTCATAAATATAATAAAAATGATAAGAGCTTAAATTAAGAGAATCGACTTGATAGTCAAATAAATCAAAGGCATCTTACGCTGTAGGTATAATTCTCTTAAAGGAAATATTGGTACAATTACATTTAACTAATTTTTAGACACTTACAATACTTTAATGTGCGAAATATTGTTTTCATATTTGAAATTTTTTAGGTACATAAATTTATTAACCGTAGAACTAAAAACCCATTTTTTTAACCTGTAACCTACAAACTGGACTAAACGTTTACCCCACGGGATTTTTGCTCTTGAACTATTTTTCTAAACAACCGATTTTCAAATTTCCAACGGTATTTCAAAGAGAACACATAAGGCTTTAAGAAAAAATATACCATCATGATGTTTTACTAAAAAAGTCTATTTATTTGGGACTTTGAAATGCAAACAAAGTGAAAACCCGTTCAATGGAAAAATCAAATAAATATCCATAAAGTATTGTTTTTTAATAATATATTTCTGTTTATCTCATGGAAAATATAAAAAAGAGATATTTAACAGTTTTAAAAAATATTTAAAAGTAGAATTATGATTTTACTTAATATTATTTACTTATCAAAATTTACCTGGGGTAGATATCTACCCCGGTTTGTAGTTCTAGGGTTAATAAGAATGTGTTCCGGGGTGTTCCAGTTACTGCACAAATAGGCATCTAAAAAGCTAACTAGTTGCTAATTTTTTTGCAATACTTTCAATGTTTTAACTATAATATAAAGTTGTCTTTTTTAGATCTCTTGCTCCATAAAATAAGATTTTATGGATTAAAATCAGTTTGGCGTCAAAATTTATTCAACCAACCATGTTTCTAGTCCCCCTATGTTCTGACAGATAAATCTAAATTAGGTGACGTTTAGTTTTTTTTGCTTTATAAATTTGATTGTAAATAAAATGTTCTAAAAAATTATTAAGATATTTAAGTTTTTCATATAATTTAATAAAAAATATTTTCTAATCTTAAAAATATAAAGCATATGTATTAATAAAAAGGTAAATTATAATAATAATTAAACTGTCAAAAAATATACAGGCGTATCTGTCACATTAAAAAAAAAACTACAGTAGAACCTTGATAAGCTAAAGCTTATGGGAGAAGTTAACAATTTTATATTACCGAGTTTTTTACTTATCGAGAGTTGAAGTTAGCGAGGTTTAAAAAATTCATATGTTCACTTAACAAGGTTTAGTTAGATGATAAGTTAGCGTATTCAATTTTCGTTTAATTTTACGTTTTCTTTATTATTTTTTTAATTTTGTATGTGTAGTAACGAGCTATTTTAGTGAAAGACTGAAATTTAAAGCAATAAAGATTCAAAAAAAACCTTTTGTTTGTATATCTACTTACGATGAGTCACTGATAAATACTTAAGGTTATGTAGATCACCAAGGGTGCTACTTTAATAGAAACTTTTTCTCAGACTTCCATTGGCTTTATTTAACTTTGTCACAACGTTTCGAACAGTAAATATATCTGATCGTTTTCAAGTGAATACTGTATTTACTTGAAAACGATCAGAGATACTTACTGTTTGAAACGTTGTGAAAAAATTAAATAAAGAGAATGGAAATCCGAGAAGATGTTTTTATTTAACCTACAACATTGTCTAGAACCTTCAGAGAAACTTACTACTTTAAGTTATTAAGGGCCAGTGGAAAAAATCTTTGTTTAAATTATAGAGGTTTTGAACTCTAAGTAATGGAGGTTTTCTGCTTTGATAGGAAGGGAATACAAAACATTTTTAAGTTGCCGAGGTTTTTATGTTATCGAGGATCTACTGTATATCTTTAAGACTCTTCAAGATATGAGGGCCTGTAAATATTTATAAAGTTTTAAACAACATTATAAACTTCATCTAAAAATCTAACTTTATAATAAAGAATCTAATTTTGATTTATCCCATCTAGTCAGGACTCAATACTGCCCTAAAACTTTAAAATGGTACACTGGGTTTTACTTGAATTTTTCGAATATGCCTTAGCTAACAAACCTTATAAGTGTAAGTTAGACTAGTTAGTGTATTCTTACCTAAGAAATATGTTCTAGGAACAGAAAATAGAGATAGTGGTGTTGCAGATGTAGAAGTGTATCCTTGCCACCAATGTCCATGCTCACAGAACCCGGCCATGGGACAGGTAGAAAATTGCACAGATGAAGCACCACCCGACAACCAGATAAAGAGGTCCGCGCTTAGCAATTCCCTTCTGGATATACATGAGCAATGTAAGTTTACTGAAATGCTTTTTTAAGCTTGTTTTTTAAATTTTATTTATATTGTAGTTTTGAAAGTACTGGAATCGATAAAAGGTTTTACCAAAGACATATTAAGAATTTAGACCCTTTTATTTACAATAAAACTGTTGCACAACAATATAGTACAGTTAGTTACATTTGTTTTTCCAATATGGATATCTGCTAACACTGATTTGACAGTGGCAGCAGCGTCATGAGTACATAACTTTTCGAGACAGACCGAGTCTGACGCTGTTTCCTCATATTGTGTCGTAACATAACCTGACTAAATGTAAGGATTGGCAAAGAAGCGGGTTAGTTTTGGTTAGTAGTAGTTAGTTTTATATTTACCATTAATTAAAAAAAAAATAAAGTAGAATGAATAACTTTAAAGATAGACTGATCATCGTATACATAATATGACGAAACAGCGCCGGCTTTTCATAATAAGCCTAGGCATATCGTGTAGCTTGATTATTTTACATGATACGCCGACGCTTCATGACGTAACTACGATGTTCTTTAGAAGTCGAGTTTCACGAAAAGACTATGACACATATACAGTCTGCATTGCGACTTTTTGGGGAAAGTAACCAATTTTAGATAATGTTTTTTTTTTTAGTTTTACCGTAACAAAGGGTAAATTATGTTTGTGTCATAAAAATTAACCCATGATCAAGGATAAGTATCTTTTTGGTCAATTATTATCTTCTTTTTAGCAATGTTTCAACAAGAGACGTTAAAAAAAAAAACTAAAAAAAAATAATCATGTTTTAAATAAGTAATTTAAGGATCATATAGGGCCAAACACTTTCATAGCGAGCTTTAAAGTTCTAGCGGATACCTAGTTTAATTACTACAGAACAAGAACCAAAAATAAATTAACCTAACTACAAATATTTAAATATTATTTAATGCGAATAACGTCATGGTTTATTTCACCTAAACCAAAAAAAATTCTTGCACGTCAGCATAGAAGCAAAAATGGTTGTAAGTTAAATACACCGTTAACATAAGTCAACAAATTTAAATTTTTGTAAAGTAACCTTAATGAAAATAGGTTTGTTTGAAGTATTTTAGAGTATTAAATCCAAAAATGATAAGCTAATTACTGTGACACATACATTTTTTTTGTTATAAGGAGAAAAAAGAGAAGACGACATATTTTTACAATCTAATATAAACATATAAAACATGTGGAATCTATGCAAAAACATTACTAAGGATTAGTTGTTATGTGAATAAAAAATATATTGCACGAGATATGATACAGCGACAAAAACGTTTACTTTTACCTTTTGTGTTCTGTAGCATCATCCCTTTTAAAAAAAAACAGAAGTCGCCCATCATATATGGGTTTCAGCGTCCCTGGTATCTTGTTTCTATCGTCCTAATGTCCTGGTAAACACTCTCTACTTGATCGTCGCTTACTGCACCCAATTTTCCGGGAAAAAATTTAAATGGGAGTGCAAAAAATGTATTTTTAAAGACATGCGACACCCTAGTAATTCATAGGTTTTCAACTGTTCATCTATGAGGCTATTATAGTCTTTATTTTTCTTGTTGCCCAGAAACCCTTTCACTACACGTACAAAACACGTCCAAGCTGGCAATTCCCTTTATTAAATTGTTCTTGAAAACGGAGATCATTTAGCAGCTTTCTTATCTGAGGCCCAATAAATATGCCTTCTTTTAATTTTGCTACTTAGTTAAGGAAATATTTCTCTTAGGTACTGGAAACCACTACCTTCTTTGTCCATGGCTTAATATGGAGAGGGGGAAGCAGCACCTTTTTTGGGTTAACAAGGGGGGCATATGTAATGTTTAAAATACCAGGTTCAAAAGAAGTTTTATGAGGGAGGACAATCCTTTTTACTGTAGTGTTCTTTTGTTGCCCTACTGTCCCACAGACACAAAAAACAGCAATACTTTGTAAAACCCCCTTGAAGTCCTAGCAAAATACCTGACTTTTAAATCTCCACAGATATCCCACTGATACTGTTTAGGTTTAACATTATTTAATATGGTTGCTAAGTTGTCACAGGTTTCTTTCATTGTCACTGAATGGGCTAAAGGAATAGATGGTTTTTTGTTTCCATTATGAAGCAGGACTGCTTTTAGGTTGTATTTCGACGAATCTATGATATTTCGGCAAATTTCTTAATTCCAGCAATGTCAAAAATTCTATAACTTTAGGCAAAGCTCCTGAAGGATCTCCCATATGAACTAAAGGGGAGTAAAGTTTTAGAGTATAGAGTATTTAGAGAAAATTTAACGTTATTTAATAAAAAAATAGAATAATAAGCTTACCGAATGGTAGAACTTTTTAACATTGTCTGACACACTACTTGCATTGCTACATGAAGCAAGCAAGTTTGCTACACTAGAGTCTAGTTTGATATCCCCGTATTCATTATCGGATCATAACGAAAACCTAAAAATCTATTAAATATCTACCAAAAAAGTTGTCTTCCAGAATTAGGAAAAACCGGAGTAAATATGTCAACAGTAGAAATTTAATAAATGTAGTAGTGCTGGGCACACGCGTCTGCCCCGTGCCGTCACAAGTCGTTTTGGTCCGACATAAGATTTAAATTACGCCGAAACTAAATTTTTCCGAGAACAGATATGTAAGGTGGTTTTTAAATAGACAAATGAAGAGTTTAAACGTATTTCTGATTAAAAAAAACATATGAAAGGAGGTTATTATACCTGTCTAAAGGAAATGGTATAATTTTATAAACTTTATTAAAATTATGTTCCGCAACTGTTTTAAACCCAATATTAACTTTAGTGTAGTTGCAGGAGACAAGGCCCAAAGACGAGGAAGCGTGGGATCACTAGACAGCGGAATGTCGGTTTCGTTCCAGTCCACTTCTGCCAGTACCTGTTCCAGATCTGACAAGATGGCGGGCAAACTGACCAAGCCAGGCATCCATCATCACCAGGGTTTTTTGGGTGGCTTGTTCAATAAGCGTCAGCAAGGTGGTAGTAATATCACACCTAAGTCCACTGAAGTGTAATAGCTAAATGATGTTAAAAGCGTTTCTTAAATTCATTATTCGCTGTGAAGTTATAGTAGAACGATCGAGGCGTCGGTAATTTTTTTTTATGTAATAATGTTTTTCTTTGACATATATATGTTTGAGTATATGCACAGGAAAAAAAAACATTTTTCAACTTGATGTTTAAACTCTTGGTATATGTTTACTCAAGATGTTACGTATAATTAACTAAACAATGTTAATAAATACGGATATGGCATTAAAAACAAAAAAAAAATATTACCCAAAACAATTTTAACCGTGCCTTGATCATTAAAAACAGCGAAACACCACTTTACAGGGTCGATGATTTGCTAGGTACTTATATAATAATTGTTATTTCGGACCCATAGATATTTCTTAATAATGTTCTATGTATTTTATAGTTTATCGTACATCTGATGAAATAGAATTACAAAAACAGTATATATATATATATATATATATATATATATATATATATATATATATATATATATATATATATATATATATATATATATATATATATATACACTTGTAAAATTTAAAAAATACCTAATTATTTTATAAAAACAACTCTGGTTTAATTTGCTGCTTTCGGTAATAGTCATAGAAAGAATCTAAAAAAAATGCGTGTAGTTGCGTGTATACCAGTGAGACTTTCTACTGCATAAGCAAGTAACAAAGAAGGTCGGATAAGCTTAAGACCATACAATATACATACCTTATCTCGTTCATACTCGGCCCGGCACACCTAACTGCGCCGAGCGTAAGAGTCTTAAGGCGGAATAACATTGCGCAAAACTTCCTCGCGCATCCTATGCGCACATCAAATCTCGCCTTGTATAAACTTGTCTGGACACCTAAGTCAAGATGATTGGCAGGACAAGGCAACACACTAAGTCGGTTTTTAGTCCGCATCAAAGGTGTTTTCTTCTGCTGCTTCCATCTTTCCTTGTTAATTGGCGTTTTGGTGTCATTATTCGCGAGGAATACCCGCTAAAAAGTTTTGCTCCTTTACAGTTAAAGAATCTGACAGTGTAAAACTCATTAACTTGCCAGCATTTTGTTTTGTTGCCCTGTTGCTAAAAATATTAAATGTTATATATAAGCTCATCATTTAAAATTTAAAATAATATATCGCACTTTAAAATTTAAAATAATAATTAGAAAATAACACAATTACCACAATATGTTTTAAAGTTAGGTACTACAGTTTTTGAAGCTCTATAAGAGGTGTATTAAATATCCTAAAATTATAAAATTCAAATTTGGTAAATTTTGAGTTGTGACACTATAAGGATAAAAAACGGAAAATTGAAGATAACTTTGTTTATTTTAGTAGCACAAAATGTTTAATTTTTGATAAATGCTGCAAAAGTAACATGAATCTGTTGTATGAATTATCATACCAATATTAAATAAACAAGTAACTCAAACATTTTTTAACAAATTTAAATTTTTAAAGATAGTGCAAAAATAAACAAAATTATTAAATATTAGATTAGAACTTCTTAAAGAACTTATCAAAAATAATCAAATAATGATTAAATCAATTCACAAATTGTTGTAAAAGTCAGAAATAAAAATTTAATGTATTCTGTTGTAGCAAAGTCATTAAATCAGTCTTTTTATCTTCCTTAATCTTTATTTTAGTATTATAAGCTGGCTTGATTTCAGAGAATAGTTATTTTTTTATTTCGAGATTAAATTTCCTTCCGTCCATTCGGTGTCCGTGTATGACGTTTTGTACTTTAAAATATTTGGTTTATCTTTGGCAATGCTCATAATTTTAATATCAGAGATCCTTATCTTATTTAAAGAGTAATACCCATATCACTAATTAAGCTTTTCAAAGAAAGAAGTCTTTAAGTGTGACAACCTGCTTACTCGCAGTGGCTCCCCAGCCCTCTTAGCCTCTCTATAATCTGTACGTATTGACTGGGAACGTATAGTGGACTCCGATTTCAAAGAACGCTTTATTTGTTTTTCGATTACTGAATGTACAGAGTCACCCTCATTTTGAGTGTGTCCAGCTACTAAAAATTTATGAGTAATCGAATTTAGTTTATTGTATTTCATTACTGCATACATGTACACTCCTATAATATACTTGAATTTTATTTTGGGTCAGGCAGTTGTCCGAATAGAACACTAAATCAATGGGCTCATCCTCAATACGACTGTGCAATTCTTTGTCGATAAATTTAAGTAAGCAGCTGCCGATTTCATCTCCTCGCTCGACAGCCCTCACCCTCGTGCCAAAAATAGCACTCAGTAATGCTGTAATTTATAATAGGTTCACTGTTATTGTAATTTGCTGTCGGTCTTTTCCCTTTTTTGTCTTTTCTTCTGTTTTAATTTGTTTATCATGAAATTCATGTTATTAAGCTTAATTTTGTAGTAAAATAGAGAAATATTATCATGGGGTAACTGCAAAACTGCCCGTAAGTCATAGCAGCTACAATTAAGTTTTATTTATCTTAAAGAGCTTCCTTGTTCTTTTTTCTTCCCTAGATAGGTTTTTTTCACTACGTGAGTTTCATATTTGTGCTGGAGCTTTTCTTTATCTTCAATGAGAGAATTTTCATAAGCTACACATAGTTCGACGCATCTTTTGGCATAAAGAAACCTAAATTAAATTCACCATTGAAAATGCGACTATACATCACATAGTTTCCATATTTTCGACCATCGCGTTTACACTGATCCATGTAGTCCCTATGCAAGCTTGAGATAGTCTTCCTGCCATCAATGTATTCTCGTGTACTTTGTGCCCTCTCAAATAATGACTTTCAATCTTGGGTATGCTTTATATGATCCCTGATATCATTTTAATAGTTATTGCCTACAGTATGGTTTCTTATGTTTTCCTCTTTCATCTACCATTAAGAAACCACCAGCTGATTTTTTGCTACGGTTCTGATAGTTCTGTCATTAATATCCAATGTATTTTTAAACATAGTCTTGCAGATTCTTTTTTAATGAACTTTCAACCTCAAAGTTAGAAAGCATAATTATTACTTCGTAGGTTTTTCTGCTTTTGCATAACGATATTAACTTCTACAGGTCTACATGTTTGTGAATAATCTGCCTCTGTCTTTCTAAATCTTTTCGAATCCCAGTAAGATTCAGCAATTTGACTCTTAGTTCATTTGGAAGAAAAGTACTGCATTTCAGTCTGCATCGTGCCCCACAACTTTCTTTCATATTTTTTTTGGCAACAGTACGTCCAGATTTTGTTTGATAAGATAATCCTGAGTTTCGTAAAATTTTAGTCACATTTTGTTTCCATTGTCCTTCAGCACGCCGTTTCTTACGTGTGGTTTTCATCCCTTCCATCACTGCCGTTTCATTTTGTTCTTGCGGTTGGTCCCTAGTTGAAATAGATTCTTTTGAAATCGATGGATGCTCTTCGTGATTGTCTTCACTTTGTTTTGCACTATGTGACGAAGATGACGAGCTGGATGAACACGAATTTGAACTAGACGACGAATTAGAGCCGGATGACGAAGAACTCGAAGTACTTGATGATGACGATCTACGAGGAGGAAATACATTTTTCTTCATACGCTTTTTACGAGGCCTTTCGTAATTTGAATCTTTGACGGAATCATCTGTCTCTTCACCTTCAGTTAAGGAATCTTGTATACACTCTAAATTTTCCCTATCACAATCTACAGGCAAGGAAATATTTGTATTAGAGGTTTTGTTTGGATAAACATTTTCTCCATTAAAATCATTTAAACTGTCTGAAAAATCTTTTTTAATACACTTTGACATTGAAGTTGAGTCCTGTTTTTCTTGGTTATGTTGCCCATTCGGCTCCAAGCACATAGACAATATTTTGCTTGATCTGGACATTGTATGTAACTTGTAGATACGCAACCACCTGTGAACAATAAAACCCAAAGTGACCTAAATTATTGATTATTTATTAAACTCAATCGCGAATATTGTCAAAACTAGACACAGAACATTATTATTAAGGAAAAAAAAATTTTTAACTTGTTCTAATCACATATACTGTCATAACTTAACACAGTGCATTTTTATCGAAAAATACTATTGTATATTTATTAACCTCAACCGCGAATATTGTCATAACAAGACACAGAACATTATTACTGAGAAAGAAAATATATTCTTTAACATATTCTTATCACATATACTGTCGTAACTCAACAAAGTGCGCTTTTATCGAATAAAACTATTGATTTTTTAAATAACCTCAATCATATATAATGTCATAACTCGACAAAAAACAATTTAAATGCGAAAAAAATAGTGAACTTTGGCTTACCTTAATCACGTAAACAGTCCTATGTGGATATAGTGCCTTTTTATTGAAAAAATGCCCGAGAAGATTGTTAAAACATCATAATATAAACAGTTATTACTCGACACATAACCCTATTAATAATATTTGGATACATGAATCTGAAGCAAGTCGTTCTTATGACACTCTTTGTGTTCGGGATTACATTAAGTTAGGTTTTGGTTATAATGACACTTGCGCCATCTAGGGACAAAAAAAGAAACTACCGACACGACACTTTTTGAGATAAGTATTTGAAGTATTCTGAATCTAATAGTGCATTAGAAGCGATTTTTGATTTTTTTTGAGTTGTGACACTATTTGAGCGGAGGTGCTATATAAAAGAAAGATTTCCAAACAAAAAAGTAAAAATTTTGTCATCCAACTCAAAAACTTCTCTGTGTTATTTATCAATAACTTAAACCCCAATATAGTAAATCATAATTTTGGATAAACTGTAAACCAAAAGCAGCAAATTTCCATATTTCTAACATTCTTTAATAATAAAATAAATAATTTTAAAATTGAACAGATTTATATAAAATAAAAGGTATCTGCATTGTTGCTATAAAAATTTTAAAAAATATCTATATTTACCTAAGATAATAGGACAAAGATAGTTTAGGTACTGTGTACCTTTTTTTAATAGTTAGTGCTATTCATCAAATTTCTAATTTTTAAGATCATGCCGCTAATGTTAAGACAAGAATGTAAACCACATATTTGTCTGTATATGTAACCAATAACTGTTTTAAAATCTAAATGTTTGTCAAAAGTTCATAACAAAATACAGTATAGAGTCTAGGAGGTCCTTTAACATCGAAAATCGGTTGGTGCCATCTGATAAATTAATATTAAAACTACTAATTTCCAAGGTGTGAGCCTGGCACAAAATATAATTATGAAATACCGATCAGAAGAATTATCGACTTTTTTAAATGTATTAATATTTATTGTTATTTTAACATTGGAAGATAAGACGATAATTAATAACCAAAAATAAAAAAAAAAAACGTTATTCGGTATATGTATATTTTTCTAAAAATTCTATATTATACAATATTTCTGGTGTTTTAAGTTTTTCATACATAAATAATTTAAAATTCACATATTTTTTTATTTTTAATTAAGGTTGAGGAAAAATGAGTAAAACAACAAAAAAATAAGTTAAATTTATTGTCCTAACTTTTAAAAAGTTTTCATGTAACACCATTCTACAGGCCTGTCGGGATTTTATTTAAAAAATACCTCCCGACAGGCCTTAAGATTTTTTAATCTGCAGTAAATCTAAATGATAAATGCAACATATTACTTCTTTAAAGAAAATGTGTTACTTAAATATATGTTTTATATTCAAATAAGACTATAGTATTTAATATACATAACAGTATGTATATATTGAGTGATACATAAATAAAATATAATTTAAAAAAAATACAAAAAATTATATAAAAACAAAAAATCAATGCTTACCGATTTTTGATTTTTATGGTCTTCCTAGATTAATAGCCCATTATAAGTGTTACCAAATAAATATATTTACCATGGCTGTTTGGATTTTCGCCTAGTGCGGATCTAAGCCCACAACGTAGTTTTTAAGATGGGTTATCTCATCCGGAAAAACGATCGGCTGGTTTGGTTTATAAAAGTGATTATTATGCACCCTATCTTCCAAGAAAGCTTTATTTTTACTCGATCGTAACGGTACGTCCCGTTGCGTCGCATTTTTGAACGGGTTATAAAATGGTATAAATCAAAACAGTTTGTCTTAACAACATAACTTTGATAAAGTTCCCGGTTTTTTGTAATATAATCTTTACAGTTTCAAGATGCAGTCCCGGTACTTTACTGTAGGGTGGAGCGAAAATTGCATTTTTTTTTTAATCATTAATCCCTATAGGTGAAAAAGTGGCTCCAGACGATAACTAAATGCTGACGCTGTGCCCAGTAACCTAAAAATGTATTTTTTTAATGATTTTATTTCTATAAAATGACTATTGCATTGAAATTTATGGTTAAAAACAAATATTTCAAACAATAATTTCCATGAACTTTTTCCTAAATCTGATGGTATATACCGGGAGCCTATTTGAAAAACAGAACCGGTTTTGGTAATTATATAAAAGTCAATTTTTTATGACTTTTTACATTTTTTTTAATGACTAAAGATGTAAAGGTTATAATTTCATGAATTTTTTAATAATATTTTTATTTTTTTTCTATTTTTTTTTCTGTTCAATGGCTTAGTATGAAAACCTTGTATGGCACAAAATATACATTTTGTAGGAGACACAAAAAACTGATTTGCTGCACTATTTTGCCTAGAAAGATTTAAATTTTTTTACATGTTTTGGATTTGAACTAATACCCACGAAATGTTTTGAACTGAGAAAACAAACTGTGAACACTTAAAAAATGCACTCTATCTTCCTTGGATATACAAGGTCTTTACACTAAATGCACTAAATCTTGGGAGCAGCTGATACACATGGTTCCTGTTATTTGTAGAAAGCAGCACTGCGCAGACGGATTTTTTTTAGCAGCTGTTATATATAGTATACGTAATTTTATATCTAAAACCACCAAAATGTCATTAAAAAAAATGGAAATACGAGGTTTTTATACTAAGCCATCGATATTGTAATTGCTTCTTAATATTGATCTACAGTCTAAGAATTATGCCCTTTTTGAAAGCCGGTACTGCAACTAAACTGGATAGGTCCGTTTTTTGTCCTAGAAAACTTTAAAAATTTCAGCCTAACCGGTCAATAACTTTTTAAGTTACAGCACGAGCAGTTTTTAAAAAGACAGTTTTGAGATAATCACGTTTAAAGATTCGTTACGCTCCGACTACCTGATTAGTGACGGTATGCGGACGCTGATGTTTTTGACAATATCTCCATAAATATTTAATATTTCCCTTTTTCTTTTTTACAGTTTATTGTTAACATATTATACATTCAAAATATGAAAAAAAAAAAACGTTTTTCTAAAAATGATTTCCCCTTAAACACAAAAAAAGTCTGCAAACAAATTATTACTTATTCGTAGACAAATAGAAGCGCCTGTTGAAATAATAGCTTTTTGTTGGAACTATTTTTAGCGTGCCTTTATATGTTATCGTATATTTTAAATGACTGAGTAAACTAATCTAAAAACCTAATCGTTATTAAATATTGGGTGTATGTATTTGCTACTTGTTACTTTACATTTTTAATTTTTGTTACAAAGCAAGGTCCTCTACTACCCAACTAAATAGCCCGACTTTATTTTAACTCGTGCTATAATAGCTTCGACAAAAATACCCGAAAAAATAAATGTATATCTTTTTTGCGGGTTGATCATTTTTTTTAAATTACATATTAAAACGCTTGATAGATTATTTTGGGACGCTCTGTGCTGCAACAATATTTTTTATTTGTAATGTAAGATTATGACATATTCTTCTTAAATAGTCTAATATAATACCATTTTTACGGTCGTATTCTTTAACGGACTTTTGAAGCGTTCTATCCAGTTGAATGTTCATATCGCTCCATCTTTAGTTCTACCCTATCCTGCTCTTTTCTAAATTGGTCACCTTTTGGCGACTTGAGCTCTTAGACTAACTCTGGTTAGTTCTGCTTTAGGGCTGCTTTGTCTTCGACCTATTTTGTTGAGGCTATTTTGTGCAGTGGTTGTTCCTTCGGGGCTATACCTATAGTCGGAAACTATTTTTGCTGCGGCTTTTTTTGTGGAGTACCTTTTTACTTTATACACAATTATTAATAACGTTTTTAATATGTATTTAGATTAAAATACAATTTTTATTCAGAAGTTAAAGATAAAACGCATTTTCGCCACTGACAGAACAACTTCAAAGGATTTCTGAGACCGTTCCTTCGCAACACACGTGTTCATCGCCATTGTTGCGAGAAACTCGGGATGTAGTTCGTGGCAAGTTTTCATAAATGTATCTTCCCAGAGTTTAGACTAAGACAGGATAAAGTCAGATATGAAATGTTAGTCGTTATTTCTAAAAAAAAATAACAGATCATAGATATAAACATCCTAAAAGGAATACTCGGGTGCAAAATACTGTAAGAACAACCAATGTATGTAATTATTAAGGGCGATCATTACTGATTGTAGTCACTTATTATTGGTAAAACCAGGTAATAATATAAATTTTGCTTTTTAATAAGTCACTTGTTTTGCATGAAGTAACCTTTAACGCTACCTTTTTTTTACTCTTGCTTTGTTTCGGTGTTAAAATTATTAAATGAGGCAATGTCTTGTTAACTTAAATTATCTTACCGTCTAGAGTCGTTTGCCAGCAGCTGAAATTTGTTAACCACATACATGGGGGATATAAACCGAAACGCGGACCGTAAGGTAACCAAAAGGAAGCAGAATAAGTGGCTTAATAACTTTAATATTCTGTACTATTTGAAACTAAGACAAATTTAATGTTCTCTAATACCTTACTTTATTTTTTGTTTTTGTATGAATTGGTTTTTGGCGAATTAAAAATAAGAGGACATTAATGTCGTTTTAGACCAAAAGAGCTCTCTCGTATGTAAATTGCAACGGTAAGGATCTAAATAAGCATTTTGAATAATCCATACTGTTGCATAGTAATTTTAATTACACTTGTATATATAAACGTAATGTATTGCACCATTTTTATTTGAGGAGAGCAAAACATGTTCTAGTCGAGTGTAAATAGTTAAGAATCTCATACTACTGATATTAATTTAATCTAATGTGCATTAAGTGTTTTTTTAATAACTAATAAAGTGTCCAGTCCAAGAACCTGTTGTTGTTTTTATACCTGGTCCCTGTGATGGTTATTTAATATCTGACCTGCCACACCAATGTGGGCTTTAGTGCCAAATACCTTTGACCCTAAAGTTTCGGAAAACAATTTATAAAGGCCGAATTACATTGCGCGAAACATTTTCTTATCGTCACCTTTTTAATAATATCAATAACAAGATTCAGTTTATCACAGGAACAGAGGTGGAAAACTCACTTTATTTTTTAGATATAAAGCTTTTCCATAACGGCAATAAAATAGAACTTGATATATTTAGAAAACCTACCACCACCGATACTGTTATGTATTTTAAATCAAATTAGTCTTGGCAGTTAAAAATGTCATTCTTTTATAGTCTTATCCACGGTTTATAAAGTATCCCACTAAGTAATGAAAACTATAAAAAAGAACTTGAAACAATTAAGGGGGTTCTCTGGTTTGACGGTCTGATTTTTATGCATTTTTTGGGATTTTTTTGTGAGGACCAATGAAGAGATAGAACTTTTAAGGTTTTATCATTTATTTATAAGTGTTTCAAGAGTATACATATAAATTGTTAGATAAAAATATTCATTAGAACCAAAGTTATAGCGCTTTGAAGACACCTGCCTCAAAAAAAATAGACGCTCATTTCCTCTACGAAATAAGCTGATTGGCTTATCTGAAACTAGAAAAGTCGGCGACGTTTTATTGTGTAAGCTTAAATACACGGAATGGACTATTATGAAAGGAAAATTTTGAAAATTGGACTTTTAATAGACTTCGGAACAAAAAATTTCGAATTTCATGTATTTTTTGTTAACTTTCTATTAAAAAATAAAAAATATTTTTAATTTCGGGGTGATAACAGGCCATTCCGTGCGTCTATATGTGCTGAGTCGACCCTATGAATTTGAAATGAATCGGTCAAGCCCTTCTTGAGATATAATGGGGGAAAGTTGAGAAAAACGCGATTTAAGTTTCAATCTGCGATACCAAGACTAAAATAAATTTCACAACGTTAATAACTACACCAATTTTTTTTCTAAACTTGTTTTAACTTGTCTCTATTTGTATAAGCATATATTTGTATAGAAGGGTCTCAGGTATCAAGCCGACAGAACACTAATAGAGTCGGCCTCTCAGCACTCCGAACACCTATACCTCTTTTAACTGCTGTATCTTTATAAGGGCTTCGAATTTTTAAAAAATCACTTTACCACCATATTCTAGACATATTAAGAAAACCATTTATGCTAAAAAAAAAAAATCGTTTTGGCATTTTAACCTATTAAACCAGAGAACCCTCTTAAAACAATAGCAAAAAACAACGGGTAGGATCCCCGTCTCTTAGATAAACTCATAAAAAATGAAAATCCTGAAAATATTCTGAAACAGCTTTTATAAATCAGAGAATAGGTCTACAGAAAATTAAAAAAATGTTAACTATGCTAATGGTATTAGCAATAGTATTGAAAAATAGGCTTACATGTAATGAACAAAAAATGGCTTCGCTGAACACTTCATTGACAATAACCAGTCTATTTAGTAATGAAAAAGTAAAACAATGTGTAAAATGGCTCAAAAGGAAGACACATGGATTTCTTAGAAATTCTTACCGTTAGAAGGTCCAATTAAAAAATATTACGAATACACAAACAATAGTGTAATTATTAAATTAAGCTCTGTTAA